>JAWNPH010000005.1:627500-1135000 GCA_035047645.1 Drosophila merina | reverse complement strand
CACAATGTCATCGAATGTACTCAACCAGTCAAGTAAAGAGAATGTTCGTTTATCTAAATATTCTTATAAGAGTAAAATACTTCTCGACCGGGACTACGTTGTTAAGCTCCTTTACGGGCTTAACATATTTTTTGCCGCCCCGGTATCAATGAGAACTTTTAGTCTTCTCCCAGCCAACTGATGTTCAATGAACGGTAGCTGGGAGCGTTCCCTAAAAAATGTATTGAGTCATATGTGGACTCGTCATCATTATCAATCTCTTGAGCAGCCGCAGTGCTGCCTTCTCGTAGTCATTATTCTCGTCTTCATTTTATTTTTTTTACCACATTGTAGACGCGCTGGCGTCTTCGTCCCGTCATGCGTTCGGACGAGTTTCTCCTTTTTTGGGCCTGAGCCCCCATCACTTGAAACATAAAAGCATTAGTACGCTATCTGAACCTGGACGAGGAGTCTATATCCGTAGGCTCTGGGCCTGCTCCTGTCTTTATCTGATTTTAATTCTTTTGTTTGTTTACAAAATTAAGGGTTTTTCTCCTGACCACACTCTTATCTGTTGTGTCTATTCTTCTTGTAATACAAACGGTTCTTGCTACTCTCTGTATCCTGGGCCCGTTCTTCAATGGCTTTGGCATACGAGTTGGCGAGCAAGCTTCTTTGCGTACTTGATGCTGCCTCTCTAGCTAAAGCCAAGGCAGACGCTGTCTTTGGACTTGGCCGCGAATACAACTGACCTAAGCAACTTTTTCAGCCCGGAGATGAGCGTCGGCTTTAACATCTGCGTTTAGCATATCGGCGCCTTCCCTCTCGTGGGTCATAATAATTTTGTTTGTGACGAGAGTCAGTCACACTCGTCTCCATCGAACTCGGGTATTGACTTTATAATGTCTAATTTCGCACGGGATCCCTGAAATTACGGAAATTCTTTGATAGGACTCTACTTGTGGCTTTTCCACATACAAGTTTTTTATTGTCTCATTTCATTCATCTGCGTTTCGAATATCTCTGTCACCCTAGCCTCCAGATGGATCAAGGTCTGGCTAACGGCCCCTGATATTATGGCTTTCAATTGAGCCGCATCTATGTCCGTTATGTCGTTTTGCAAATCCCAATCGGCGTCACTGTCGTATTCTACTATCATTTTTCTTAATGGGACTGCGTAACTTTTTAGCTGATTGAGGCGCGGAAAGCAAGAAAATAGCGTTTGGCTGACACTACACACAACGATTTATTGTGTCGATTAGCTATAATTTGCTTATAAGAAATTATTACATAATTAAACGCCGATCAACTGTGAAGATTTCGATTGATTTTTTTTTTAAATAAATTTTTTATTTAGGTTGTTTATTGAGTTTTTTTTCTATTTTATTTTTTGTTTACTTTTTTTTATTTTATTTTTATATATTTATTATTTTTTTATTTATTATTTATTATTTATTTTTATAATTATTTTTTATATTTAGTTTTTAAATTCTATGTATTGTCAAACAATCCATTTACATGTAAGGTTCTTCGAACGGATGGGCGCCACTTATCTAGTTAAAAAATGTGTCCCAGAACCTCCGACACCCATGTAGGTTGTGTACGACCTTTCCCTCGCTGCATGCAATTCTCGATCCTGCTATTCGTCTCCTGCAGCAGTCCTTTAGCTTCCTTTACTGCGGTATGGCCCGGTGATTAATATAAACGTTATGATGCGGAGGTTGACCTCTTGTTTCTAGGCTTAGCCTCGGCAACAGTTTAAATATATGTAAGATGCAAGATATCAAAATAGTTGCCAGCCCTGGATTTGAAGAAGAGTGGGCAGCCCTGGGACTTCAGAGTAGTCGGCAGTTGGAGCTCGGAACGACACGGTGAAGGCAGCAAGGAGAGAAGAGCGATCTCTCTTTAATATCATACAATAATATTCAATAATTTTAAAAACATTTTTTTCAAACAAACTATAATAATCTTTATTTATATAGATAACGATAGTGCTTGCCGGAGTAATACAAGATTTTATTGTGCGACTTATTGCACTGCGCTTTATGTTAAAACTAAATGTAAAGCCAGCGGGAAGCATGGGAATAGCCCTAAAAGCATAAAAACTACAAAGAACCTGAAGCTACAATTATGGGTCGGCAAGCGGACCTGACATAAACGATTTTGCTGCTCTTACGAAAAGTAAGAGCATATCAGATTCCACTTACTGATAATAGCAATTGCTCATGGTACTGAACTCGGCTGGATTAACATTAGAACATGCCATTCCAGCCAATGTTTCCTTAGCATTTCATTTCCTTTCTTTCCTCATTGTCTCAATTAAGTGCGAAGAAAACTTGTTTACTTACATACACTATTTAAAATGAAGATTTTTTAGGTATTATCTTTTTTTTTTGATGGGGTAATATCCATCAAATGCTCAAAAAAACGAGCCTTTTTTTATGATTTTTTAAATAGACATTGAAGATGTAAGGTATAAAAATAGTATATCATTGTATTAAGCATCTCTTGGAGAATAGAAACAAATTTTTCATAATTATTTTTTTTACAAAATGGCGGTTGTGCATCGATTACCGTGAACCGCTTTTTTACAAAGTTCTTCCACGGCAAGCAGTAAAAGTCATGTCCAACTGCACCTGTAACAAAAAAGAACATTTTTTTCATGATCTATATGAGTTTCGCTATTGAAGTACACATGATCACATGATCATTTTTAGAATTTTTTTTCGCAAAATGGCAACGGTTTCAAGTCAATCGGATGTAAACTTTTTCAGTTTAAAGTTTCAAAATGCTATGAAAGGAGCATAAAAGTTGTTCGGTAAAAATTTATTTAAACGAATTTTGAGTTTCGATCTGTACCTGGGCGTTGTAGATTTCGATTCTAGGATAGTTTTAGCATGATTTAAGCCAATAAAAAAAATGAAAAAAAAAAAATTGGTGGATATTACCCCTTAAACAGGTGACGCACGTTTCGTGTTTTGTATCACTGTCAAACATCTTCATGCATCATGCTTCAATGCATCCAGAAAAAGTCACAGTTTTGTGCGGTTTATAGGATGGTGGCATCATTGGACCGTACTTTTTCAAAGATGTGAATCGTAATGTAACTGTGAATGATGAGCGTTACTTCTTCAAAGATATAAATCGTAACGTAAATGTGAATGGTGAGCGTTACGTGAGATGAAACCAAACTTTTATTCCCAAAATGCAAGAGCTTGACTGGCATGACATGTGGTTTCAACAAGACGGTGCCACACTGCACGCGTAACAATGAACTTATTGACAATGGACGTTTGGGACCGGTCAGTTGGACGTCAAGTTCGTGCGAGTTAAGCCCTTCAGACAATTTTTTGTAGGTATATGTTAAATCTAATGTCTCTACAGACAGAACCTGCTTCAATTGACGCATTGGAGGATAACATTGAACTATTTATTTGCGAGATAGCGGCTGAAATGTTGGAAAGATTATGCCAAAATTGGACTAAGCGGATGGACCATTTGAAGCACAGCCACGGTCAACATTTGCATGAAATAATCTTCAAACATTAAATTATATAGACCGTACAATCAATTCAAATAAAGATTTTATTAATTTTCTGAATTTTATTTGTTTTTTGTTTTTAAGAAATTTCCAATAGCTCCTCGGCTCCTCGTAACATGCTTTCTGATCCTAACTGTCATCGTTCACAAAAAACTCATCTGTTATGCGAAGAAAATTAATTTTTCAGAATAATTTTTTGTGGCGGCGTAATTCCGATTGAAAGACGGTCGATATACCATTACTTCAATTCGAATATACTTCTCATACTTTCAAAGCGAAATATAAAGCGTCATTTAGTAGTCCATAATCATTGCCTGCAAAAAAAATTAATTTATATGAAACGAAATATGGAAATAGTTGATAGATGATAAAAATGGTCAGTAACTAAACCCAGCTTTTCCGGTAAATGCTCAATATAGTCCAAGTAACGATTTTTTTTTAAAATTTTTAACATTTTAAAAGAAATGTTAGCTCGGTTTCAGACTAATGCATGAGGTAATACGTAATAGGTAATAGGTATATACATATTAGTTATAATTATAATATTAGTAATAGTAATAAATCTTTGATCCCATTAAAGATGAAAATTATTCAATTAATATTTTTAGTGCTTTCTACGAGAATGAAACAGCTGGCGATCTTATTAAACGACTTCAACTTTGAGTGCATAGGTAATGCGCAAACTGATGATGAAAATATTATTTGCGAAAGCTTGAAACGTTTTTGTGCTATTATTGGAAACATTGAAGATGAAAGAGAAAAAATGGTGAGTTAAATGATTATTAGTACGTGGACTTTAACAAAATAGTTTTTAATAAGCTTACTCTTGCTGATAAACATATCATCGAGTCGCTGGAAGAGTTTCGGAAAAAACAAATTGGAGGAGTGAAGGAAAACAAAAAAAAATTTGACAAGAAAACTGAAAAATTTTGCCAGTCTCAAGAGCGATTTTTAAATATGTCCACAAAAAAACCAGAAAATACTCTACAAGAGGTAAGTTTTGAAGGTTAATTTTTTTTCTACACTTTCATATTTTTTTTGCGAAAATTCACAAATATTTTGGCATTAGTATTTAGAACATGGTAACTTTGTAAACATGTGATTAAACATGGAACCATAAGTAGGCAAAAAATAAAATATACAAATTATGGGATGCAATAAACAAGTCACTGGACAGCGTGGGATAACAGCTGCAGCTACAGACCTGAAGATAAGGACGATTGCAGCGGCCTATTACAGGAGTGACAATTGACAAGGGTAGCTACAAGTGTCAACAGATGTAACGACACGGAAGGTGTTTATTGCAGTCGCGGGTCTGAAAACTAGATTTAAGAATATACATTAAACTCAGACTGCGGCGCCTTACAAGTGCAGCAATAGATAAGATAAGATATATAACATATGTATGCATGATAAAATGAAATAAAAGGAGCAGCGCTCGCCGGAGCGCCTCAGTTAGATTCAAATACTCAAATTAAGCTTAAATAATGTGTATGCTAACGTGACTGCATATACAGTGACTATAAAATGTAAATGGGGCTTTAACAGTTTTGTAAGGAGTTTATATCTTCCATACACAAAGACAGCTGGGTTGTACGAACAACTAAAAAAGACAGGGAAACCGGAGGGTAACGCAGGCAGTAGCGCGTATAAACGGAGGTGTCGAGCAAATAGGTGCACAGTGCCAGAATCCAAATTGCCGAATCTGTAGAGTCTCTTATTCGGTAGTGACAAACTGAACCTGTCGACCCACTCTGGCATACGCCTGGGAAAGATATCGAAAGGGCACGAGCTTCCAGCGAAGACAAGCAGCAGCGATGATCCAGGAAAAAATCAAAACATCAGCAATATTGAGAAATCGGCAATTATAGTTCAGATCGAGAGCAATTCATCGGCAAAAAATACTTTTTTTGTATTTAACCAAAAATAGTTTTTGACACCATAAAGTACGGTTCGACGGTACGGTTTGATGTTATCGTCACTCCTTAAAAGCTTTGTACCAGCCGTAGATTTGTGTTTTCAATAAAATGGATTCACCATAAGCCTTTTCCAATAGGCGCAACGACTCCGCACACGAAATTTGGTTCGAAACACAAAATTTGATGGAAATTCTTTGTTCAATATTTTTTTGCATTGTAAAAATCGCAGAACACCACTGAAGTCGACTGATTTCAACAGCTGCTGCAAACAAACTGGTTGGAAAATCGTGCTCATTTTATGCTTCGTAATTAAGGAAAGCGCTACCAACTTAACAAAAAAAAAGCTTGATACTGGGCAGTTTTAAAGGACATTTTCCCGAAACTTAATTGACTTACGGTACGTCTAATAATTAAATTTTACCTTGCTTCCGACGTTTTTTGTCCACTTGAAGTTTTATTGTAAGAAAATTATTACATACAAGCTATTTAAAATACTGACCTTTGTTATTGACCACTTTCGGCCACCTTTCTGGCAGCATGCGAATTCCGAGATGGAAAAACTGCTCATCTTTCGTTTCCAAGAATTTTTTGACCACTTTTATGACGAGCGGTCGAGCATTGTCATGCTGGAGAATATATTTGTCACGTCTTTCATTGTACTGTGGCCGTTTTTTCTTTTAGTTCTCGGCTTAAATTTATTAACTGAAAAACCACCACCATGCTGGTCTGCCACTCATGACACGTTTTTTTTTTTTACTAAAAGCAGCCTCGACGTACGTAATTCAATCAATTAATATCAATGTTATTACTGTGACGTGGTGCCAACTTGGCATATATTGATCCGTCTGAAAATTGATTTACTTATGGTGGAACGTTCATTGCTGGCTCCCAAGGTAAGTTTGTGAAATTCTACCTAGTGCACGTTGGTCAATGGTATGCGTCATGACTTTCACGCGCTCGGCGGCTTACACGTTAATTCTACGTTTATGTTGACAATTTTAAGTGTTAACATTATCCGCACCTTTAACGGATACGTTGTGCCTGTATGAAGGGCTTGGGCCATGTTGGTAGGTAACATTCGCCCCCTATAATCGGACATATTTTTTGGCCTTGATAAGGTGTGTGTTAATTTGGTTTTAATGTGTAATTCCCCACGGACCAGATAATATAGTTGTAATTGTGATATATGTAACTTGCAGCGTGTATGACCTACATGCGTAACATGCGTAACATGCGTAATGACCTAAAAGGGAATGTTTCCTTCCCTGTTATTTTAACCTCGAGGTCTATCTTTATCGGAATGAGAAGTAGTGGAACGATGATAGCATCGTAATCTCGGTAATTGACCGAATAGTATGGACTTAAGCTGGTCATCGTAGCAAAGATTGATTTATAAGGCTTGAAGGCTTATAAGGCTCTATAATCATTACCGGCTTAACTCAGGGGCCATGATGGATAAATATTTTTGTCGTATTTTTCAACTCATCTACTTGTATTAATAGTAGTTGACATTAGGACGGTGCCGGTTTTTCATACGGAGGTCGGAAGCGACGTTGTTTTTTTAATGTTTTCTACAAGAAGGTATTCTCTGTGTAGCGGTGATCACTGTTGATGTGGACGTCTTAATGATATCATTTGTCAACTAACAGAATATCTCCAGACATACAAGCAGGTCAACTTGCTCCGACTGGTAGAGCTCCTACAGCAAAATGTGCACTGGTACTGTTATAACTCATCCTTTTTTTCATACTTATTGTGTTATTTATTGTATCTTCTCTTATTGTGAGACTAACAAGACTTAGTCAAATCTTTTTATATAACTTAGATTATTTATAATATGAAGTTATTATATTAGTTAGAGACTGCCAAAGGATTTCTTTGCTGGGGTGGAGAATCTTTGCGCCTCAGTCATCTCTGACTGCAGACTCGTGTAAGCGACTTCTTCGCGACATGATTTTCGTGTGCGGCGAGCTTTTCTTGATGTTTACTTTGTTTCCATCTGAATTTCCTCGTTGACAAGATTTATGTGGAGGTCTTTGTGGATGCGTGGATGCTTTCGCTGCGTAGGTACCACTGTGCCCCAGTGATAGTTCTCAGAATCGTTAACTGAGCTCGCTGTATGATTTCAATGTTGGTTTTTGAAGCGTTTCCCCATAGTTCACAGCCGTAAGTCCAGATGGGTTTCAGCACGGTGTTGTAGAGGAGTATTTTGTATTCTACACTAAGTGGACAGTTGCAATTTATAAGCCAGTGAAGATTGGCTGCTTTAAGCTTCATATGGGTCCTCTTAGATTCTATATGTCGCCGCCATTTATTTAGGTGAATGCCGAAATACGTTACTACGTCTGCTTGTGGGTTGAATGTATTGTTCAGCGTACAGGGTGGAGTTTGTCTGTTCAGTGTGAAGGTTACATGTCTGGTTTTGGTCTAGTTTGTCATGTTGCGCCAGTCCGCAAACCATCTTTCCATTATGTTAAGGTGACAGGAAAATTGTTCTGTTGCCTTTGCTGGGAATCTAGATCGGCAAAGTATTGCGGTATCGTCAGCAAACGTAGAGGTTGTAAGCTGATAGTTTGTAGGCATGTCTGCTGTGTATAGGGTGTAAAGAACGGGGCCCAGCACACTACCTTGGGGGCTCCAGCAGTCGAACTGTTACACCTGGTTAAAGAGATATGATTCGAGCATTTTGTGTGTATTCTGGCGAAGCAGTTACATTATCTTGTGCCTATAGTCCTTCCAGCCAGACTCGGTCAAATGCTTGTGCAACATCTAAGAATATCGCTGAGCAGTATTCCCGGTACTCAAAAGCAGTAACAATTTGGTGATGCGATTGACATGTTCCATGATTTTTGCGAAAGCCATGCGATGGTATTGTATTTCGCCTTAGTTAGTTGTTTTAAAAATGAATTTTCAAATAGTTTCGAGTTACACGTTAGGAGATTTATTGGTCTGTAGGATGAGGGTTGCGTTTTCTCTTTGCTTGGCTTGGGAATCATTACTATGACCGCCTTTTCCACCTTTGGAGATAGTTTCCAAGTTTCGTAATAGAGTTGAAAAGATGGTTGAAAAGATAGATGGCATAAGGTCAGAAGCATACACGGTGGGAGTTCTATGATCATTTTTGGTGTCATCAAGTCATGTCCAGGTGATGTTTTGAGCTTAATCTTCTATCTTTTATCTAGATCTAGATCTTTTATGGTAGATGCTATTTCACTTTGGCTGAATGTAATTGGATGTATTGGTGGTAAGTTTTTAGTGACTGCAGGTAGGACAAATAAGTTTCTAGCAGGATTGGGTTGAAATACTTTCTGCAGGTGATCGGCGAACGCATTAGCTCTATCTTTGTCGCTGCGTACTCCGCTTCCAGAGGGGCCTCGCAGTGGAACGACTGTTTCTGCCAGTGGTTGGATATTTTTGTGTGCTTTGCACAAAGGGTTCTTTTTGCTGGTGGGCGATAGTTGTTTGATATATAGGTGCTGGGCGTTTGCTTCCTCAAGCTTAAGTGCCCTGGTTAGTCTGGGTGTAGCCATTTTTAGTGGTTCTTAAGCCGTTAAGGATCTGTGATTCTGCCATTCTCTTCTTAGTCTTCGTTTTTTAAGTACTAGATGTTCGATTTCATGATTTGTCTTTTTATGTATCTGGAGGGGTAGAGGCCTTGGCTTCAGCAACAAGTGTTCCCTCTATCGATTTGACCAGGCTATTAACATCCTCATCGGTGAATACTGTTACAGTTGGCTCCATGTGAGTACAAACATATTTCGCGTACCTTGCTCAGTTGTTCCTGTTATCTGTCAGCCAGTTATATATGGTCGATGCCTGAGAGTAAGTAGAACTGGAGAGTGATCCGATGATAGTTCTGCAAATGACTCGGCCGTAATATTATTTTTTGGGATCTTTCTTGGATCTGCTGGCCAGTATGTAGGCCTACCCGGAGTCACGTAGTCGAGCTTGTTTCGCGGATTGATGAGCGCGTTGTAGAGTTTTTTGCCCTTTGGGTTCAAAAGGAGTGATTTCCAGAGCATATGCTTGGCATTGTAGTCACCGGCCGCTATGAATCGCTCACCGAGTGAGTTGAAAAATTCCATGAATTGGTCCTTAGGAACTACAAAACGAGGTGAGTAGTAGGCCAGAATGACGGGCCGCTGCTGAATTGTATGCTGTTGGAAGTGGATTGCAAGTATTTGTGTTCTATTATATAGAGGGTGATTAATGCGACTTGTAATTAGTATTCCAGTGCTGCCATGGGCTTTGCCGTCCAGGTGCTTTGAAGCGTAGAATAGGTATCTTGAAGTATGGAAGTTGTGCTTGTCTGTTAGATGTGTCTCGGAGAGGAGCCTGACGTCAATATTTTTTTCGGCTAAAACTGGGAAAGTTCGAGTTTCTGCCGTGAAACGCTATTCGTGTTCCACATATAACTCATCCTGACACTGTTTTCTGGATCACAGGATTTTCAGCTCGGAACCGTATCTTTTAAGAGCTGATGGGATTCCAGTAATAAGTCGTCTCGATTTTCGTTGGCGAAGCCAGCCAACGCTAAGTTGCTACTGTTAACTACCAGAGTCTTCAGATTACTTATCTTTAGGTCTTCATTGGATGTGAATGTGTTAACCTTATCACCTAATTATCATTCCCGATCCTGTTCTAGTTTCGTCGAATAGGTTCCCTGACAGAAATAGCTCCCTGCCAAACATAATAATTTATCCGGTTGATTCTAAGCTTTCAATATGATCTGTTGAGTGACAACAATATTTCTGGTTAATCTTCTACCCATTTGTTGTGCTTATTTACCGAAGATTGTGGTATCATTGTTTTTGGTGCTATTTTTTACCTGTGAGCCGTGATCTTCTGGGGTCAATAAGATGCTATTTGTTGGTTGTGCTGTGTCCTGAACTGCACTCAATTTTCCGAAATAAGCACTTTTGGAGTGCTCTATCTTCTCAGAATCCTTTTCATCAGGCTCAGGTTTACTGTTTCTGACGATGCACTTTTTATTGTCCCTAGTACCATTCAGTTTAAACCTGACAACTTTCGCATTTGCGTATGAAGTTCTTAATATCGTGCTTTTCAGTTGAATACTGTGGTTTGTCTTATTCTCAAGTTTTTTATGTTCCCAAGTACATACTCCGCTGTTCCAGCGGTGATTTGGTTCCAACAAATCTTCGTCAGTGGCCCATGAGGGTAGATAATTGCGTTGTCTGGTCAGGCCCCTGGGTTTTGATCAATATCTAGCATTATGTTTAGCGACCACGTTTATCTTGTTTTTATGATATCCGACCTAGAACAAATTATGCGAAAGATATTTCTTACACTTGTTAAACCCTTGAAGAGGGTATTATAGTCATGGTCACAAGTGTTGATGGAGACATCTCCGCCCCTATAAAGTAACAACCCACTTCAATTCCGGCAGTTCTGACGTATAATTTGCTTGCAAAGAAAATAATAGTGTGTGCAAAGTTTGAAGTCGATAGCTTAAAAACCAAGAGACTAATTTTAAACGAATCAGACGCCAAATAACAATCCGATCGGAAATGCCACAATTGGAGTTTTTGGTAGTATAATCTTGATCCGATACTTGGATTCTCTTTTACTATAAAAAGCGTATATTTGGATTCAACGGAATATAAACTTCGGATCCGCACGTGTTTATCTTCCCTTTTTTGATTCTACGCTAAGACAATTAAGTTCCCGGAATAATGTGAATAAAATGCAAAATTTCTAATTTTCATCAATATTATTTATCGCTTTCAAAATATGCTCCTTTTGAAGCGATACACATATGCCACCTCTGTTTCCAATCAAAACATGCCTTGTAGGCGCTGTCTGGGATCGCTTTAGTTCCCTCTCGTAGTTCCCTCTTTTACGGCCTCTATCGAGTCAAAATGAGTCCCACGGAGTGGTAACCTGAGTTTTTGAAACAAAAAAAAGTGACATGGGGCCAAATCCGGTGAGTACGGATGGTATGGTATGGATGGTATTGAACGAATTTTTGGTCCTAAAATAGTTTACAAGTACAGCTCACTTTTTTTATGTTATCGTCAGTGTTAGACGTCGAAGAACGACCGGAACGAGGCATGTCTTCGGTTTCTCGACAATCCTTAAAAGCTTTGTACCAGTCGTAGACTTGTGTTTTCGATAAAATGGATTCACCATAAGCCTTTTCCAACATTCGCAACGACTCCGCACACGAAATTTGGTTTGAAACACAAAATTGATGCAAATTCTTTGTTTAATATTTTTTTGCATTGTAAAAATCGCAGAACACTACTAAGGTCGACAGATTTCAACAGCTGCTGCAAAGAAACTGGTTGGCACTAAAAAAAACTTAAAAACAAAGTGCTTGAAAATATTCAGCGCGGGTAGTTTTAATGAACATGGACATGGTACATAAAACACCTTAAAACCCATTAATACATCACTCCCACTCATGTAATTACTTTTTGCGAGTAAGACGTAGATGCACGCACTCAATTACTTATTCTAATAAATGTAAACAAAGGTTGCAGACAGAGGCGGCAAAGTTGACAGAAGCGACAAAGTTAACAGAGGGGATAAAGTAAACAGAGATCGACAAAAACAGTCACTCAGAAATGTCGTGTGAAAAAGTTAATATCACGAAGTCAGAGCAGTTAGTTGTCATGAAATTTCGAGTCGGCACTAGAATGATAATTATAATTTAATCAATAATATAAAAATAATTGATAAAAAAAACAAGAATATATTAATGAGAATGGCTCAACCAGTTCTAGTGTTGATCTCCTTTATGTTCGATCGCGTGTGTACCATATACATAGTTGCCTAAATGAATAAACAAAAAGGTGTAAAGTTTCATAAAAGCTTAAAGTTGATAATTGGTCGTATAATTAATCACAAGTTGCTCAAGTTGATGGAGTCGGGTTCTTAACCGATCAATATACATAAATGCTGAAAGTTGAAAAGCCAAAAGAAGCCCTAAAGTTGTGAAATACCAAGTCGAACGTTGCAGGAATTCCATTACAGTTGGAATATTACAGTTAGAACAGCCGAGAGTCGGTTAAGTGATACATAAAGAAAACAGAAGGACAGCAAGAAAACAAAATTCGGTGGTGTGTACAAAGAACATAACGAGAAATACGCAATGCATAAGGTAAACTGCACGCCAAGTAAAAAGTCAAAAGAAAGTGACAAATCGGTTGGAGTTCAGAAAACGGTTGATGTTATTCAAGTTCAAGCTGATATGGGCTAGTCCGCATCGATACTCGAACAGTGCAGACGTGTTTATTTTCTGTGCTCCAAAAATATACAAAATCCTTCAAGTGAAAAGTGAATAACTACCAACAATTTCGCTCATTGCGATGTTTAATCGCTCATTAAAATAGTTGTGCTTTTGAACAACTATTATATTTCAATGGAAATTAATAAAAAAAAAAACCAAGCCACGAACTCTCACAATGAGTCGAAACGACATTCGCGCTTAACGTCAACAAAAGCAAGACAAACGTCGTCGATACGAATCGATACGAAACAACGCGTATTTCTCATATGTGTCTTCGCAACTTGCGAAAGTGCACGAAATAAATGTAAGCGTCGATCGGCCACGGTCAATCAACTCCAACCCGACTCATGAACTTAAGCCAACAACGAACGAGAGAGCGCGTTCTTGCTCACCGGCAATTCCACCGATGAGCCGAAGAAAACTAACCTCTCCCACGACAACCAAAACTTCGATCTCATTAACCACTATACTCGCAACAGTGGTACCCACGGTGGCTACTGCAACTCTCGTTTCTACTGATTCAGCAACAATGCCAAAAACAATGCAAACTGGGTTGAATCGCTACATCAAAATTAAAAGAGAATTGAGCCCACAGAAAAATTCTGCGGTAGGAAATAAAATAAAAATCAATCGGCACTCAGCGATCTGAGACCCAGATATTGATAAGAATCCACTTGGGAAGGGGACAAAAAGTAGCCAAAGAAGAACCACACCAGCGCAAAGGCCCCGTCCAATGCACTAATAGCCAAGAATATGGTCATACAAGATCATACTGCACTTTGCGTTCAGTTTGTATCGTCTGTGGAGAGCTTCATGACTCTGCGCATTGCACGACCAACGAAAGTGATCCCAGCTCCAAAAAGTGCCGAAATTGTGAGGGTAACCACACAGCAAACTATAGTGCCTGTCCAAAATTCAAAGACCTCAAAAACCGAATTAATCACCGAGTAACGTCTGCAAGCCTCCATAACGCACAGAATACCCTTATAAAATCAAAAACATCCCCAGAAGTATTTTTTGCAACGGCAATGAGGTCCTCATTTGGTCCTCCGACCACCTTCCAAAATATGACCTTCGCAAACGTCCAAACGTCCTTAGCTTTGAAACTATGATGCATACTCTGCAGCAACGTATGATCGAATTCCTGTCCTTCATGGGGACTACCATGCAAGACCTTATGCGAAACCAAAATATCCTCATGGAGATGCTTGTATCCCAAAACTTCAAATAATCAATGGCTGCTCTACGAATATCATTGTGGAACGCCAACGGCGTTTCAAGACATAAACTTGAGGTAACTCAATTCCTTCATGACAATCATATTGACATCCTACTACTGTCAAAAACACATCTCACTTCTAAGTAAAACTTTCAAATAAGTGGCTTTTTGTTCTACGGAACAAATCATTCAGATAGGAAAGCATATGGCGGAACCGGTATCCTGATTAGGAACCGCATCAAACACCACTACCATAGCGACTACTTGCAGGCCACAGCTATAAAGCTACAATTAAGAAACGGCAATCTTTCCCTCGCAGCGGTATATTGTCCCTCTCGTTTCAATGTTTAAATCCAGACCATAATACTGGCCTACCGACCCGGACCAAAATTCCTGACTTGATCGACTTCGCAATAACTAAAAATATCCGTCGAAATCGGTGCCGAACATCAAAGAGAACAAACTGGGTCAAATACAGAAAATACATAAGTTCACATATTGAGCTGAAACGCAGGCTAAACTTTGATGCCGACATTAAATCCGCAGCAAATACGCTGGAGAGTGTCTTAGCAACAGCCGCCCCACCCTCTACACCCTAAATAGAGAGCGCACCTCGCAGCCCCAGGAAGACAAACGTAGACATCAGTGGCTCGATTTTGAAAAACCACGTATGCGAAGGGAGTGGCAAGCTCATAGATCGGCAATCGCAAAGTAAAGATTCAAAAATGCCTCACGAAATCTCTCCAATGCGCTGAAGGAAAAAGCTAAAAACGCCCAACTTTGCTATATAGAGCAACTTTCAATTTCAGGCAACAAAAACTCAATATGGAAAGCTCATCCTAGTTGAACCACACCGGTAGAAACTATATCACCATTAAGGAATATCACTGATGGTTGGGCCCCCAGCGATAAAGATAGATCTACTACCCGAACCCTGCTATTGTCCCTCAAAACTATTTGAAAAATGTCGGATGACCCGAATAACCACCTACCTGAGGACACGCAATCCTATTCCAGCGCATCAGTTCGGTTTTTGAGAGAATCATGGAACCATTGGACAAGACAGTCGAATAACATCAGAAATACGATCTGCTTTCGAAAAACGGGAATATTGCAATGCAATACTTTTGGATGTCTCTCAGGCTTTTGACAAGGTCTGGCTAGATGGATTAATGCTCAAATTAAAACAATGTTTCCCCAAAACACCCACAAACACCTGAAGTCGTATCTCTACAACAGAACCTTTGCCAACCCCGAGCCAACCTCGAGCCAATCGTCTTGACTGAGTCTGACTTCTCAACAGAAAGACCTAAAGAATAGAAAAGAAAGAAAACCTAAAGAATAAAAACCCAAATTAGAGGTTATTCTTTACATGGCGACCGTGACAGGACACGTGCATTAGTGACACGTGCAAATTGAAAAAAAATGGACGGATACAGGGGTTATCCTTTACATCAGAGGATTCAAAACAACAATTCGACAAGTACGAGTGGTAAACCGTCACTTGTACCAACGATGGAATAGGGCAGCAACGGCAAAACCAACAACAACAAGTGTGGGGACAGGCCGCCCCTTACACCAGCACGGGAGACCAGGAGACGGGACACTGAAAAAAAAAAAACCGAAAATACTGAGTGAGTAGAGTGTGGCAATGGGCAAACGCGGAGGTCAGAAAAATAAAATAAATAAAATGATAGCACACATTAAGTGGCTATTATATACTAATAAACCACCGCCAGCATGGGCAACGGCACAAAAATGAACTGCCGAATTAGATTTCCTCAAGCAAACCCTCCAGCAAAGAAAGTCAAACACCACAACTCACTCAGCAAATATAAAAATAATAGATGAAAAACTGCCTAAACATCCACCATCTCCCAAGCCGTTGCCGAAAAAATATGACGTCTGCCCGAACGACTGCCCTGGACCATTATACGCCGCAGCATGCAAATTCACATGCTGGAAACTGAAGACCAGTGCGAAGACCAGCACCGGCACCGCCTGAGCCAATAGGCCCCGGACATCAGCAGCAGTAAGGACAAACGCGAGAGGGGCACTCCGCCACTTTCGCCAACGAAGGAGCGTCAGCGTAGCCAAACCGGCGACGACCAGCTGACGCGGATATCATTTTCATAGGATTATTATTATAAAAAACAAATTTTTTTTAAATTATATAATTATAAATTAGAATTAATTAAATTAATTAAAAATAAGCAAATTTGTAAAATTGTGCGGAACCATTTTCGCTCGATTAGAAGTATAGCCTGTAAAGCTATACGAAACAATAAGCAGGAAAAATTGTTAAAGTAAATGCAAAACAATTCAATAGATAAACATAGTAAAGATACAAATAATAATTCTTTAATGAGAGTAACTTCAGGAAGATGAAATATTGAAAAAAAAATAATGAAAATTAAATAAAATAAATTTAAAAAAAAATATTTATTAAACTAAAGTATGGCCTTACTAAAGGCAATTAGGGAAACATATGATATATTTCAAAAAGAATTCATATCCATAAAATAATGGAATGGAATGAATTATATAAAAATTTAAACAGCATAAAAAGTGACTTTGATAAATCGTACAAGTCACTTACACAAAACAGGCCTATTCAAAGAACTACTGTAAAAAGACACGTAGAGATATTAGTTAAATGCTTTAACGAAGCACGTATACTAATATATGGCCAAAAAGAAAAATTAAATCAAGATCATTGGTCACAAGTATCAAAATTTTTGATCAGACTACGATCTAACTTGATATCAATGAAACAAAAGTTTAATTTAGATATATCAGTACCAACAATACTGAACACTTCAATTGAAACTAATAATGAACCAGAATCAACGGAACAAGCTGACACTGACCAAATAGAGTCAGAAAAGCATAGTACAAATTCTAAAATAGAAGAGGTTATTCTTTACATGGCTAAAATAGAAGAGGAGGATTTAAATAACCTAACTATTCCAGCTGCTCTAATGTCAGATCTGGATAATTCTACAGATTCTGATACTTCAACAGAGAACAAGCCAAGCAACAATATGGCACAAACAAATATCGATTTTATTAATACAGCAACTAAGCTTATACCATTTTTTGATGGTAAAGCTGAAAACTTACAAAGTTTTCTTGATGCATTACAATTATTGGATTTAATAAAAGGCGAACACGAACATATAGCAATTTCGATAATAAAAACAAGGCTAAAAGGTGTCGCCAGAAATTTAATCGGAAATGAAACAACAATAACAGAAGTCATTTCCAGATTAAAAAATAATTTCAAAGGCGAAATTGTGGAAGTTTTATCAGCAAAACTGATGAGCCTACAGCAACGCAACAAAGCTGCTAACCAGTATACACTAGAGGTTGAGCAGATGACAAAAATGCTAGAAGGTGCATACATAACAGAGGGTTTACCCCTAGAGTTAGCCAAAAGTTATGCCACTAAGCATGCAGTCAAAGCAATGACTAAAAATTGCACAATCGATAAGGTAAAACTTATCATGCAAGCTGGTACCTTCAATAATATGAATGAAGCCATATCGAAATTTGTAATTTGTTGCACAGAGACAACCGGACAGCCAAACACTGTCCTATACTACATCTAAAGGGAAAAGACAATCATGTAGCTGATGCGTTATCAAGAATAACCATTAAAGATCTACAAAATATCACAGGAAATATTATGAAAGTCACTACTAGATACCAAAATAGACAGAAAATCCGCGCGGATAACAAAGAAATAGAATTGCCTGCGCAATCTATAGAGAAAGCTTCTAAGCCCAACGTATATGAAGTCATAAACAATGACGAAGTACGTAAAGTAGTGACCTTGCATGTAAAACATACGCTATGTTTATTCAAACATGGTAGAAAAATTACTGCAAGATATGATGTTAGCGATTTATATACCAATGGAATCCTAGACTTAGGTCAATTTTTCCAAAGGCTTGAAATGCAAGCCGGTATAAACAAAATCAGCCAACTCAAAGTGGCACCGTGGGAAAATATCTTCGAAAATGTTTCAATAGATAATTTCAAAAAATGGGCAATAAGATATTGAATACATTAAGAGTAGCGCTACTCAACCCGGTGACCAATATAGAAAAACAAAATGAAAAAGAAGCAATACTGTCTTAATTCCATGACGATTCAATACAAGGAGGTCATACAGGCATTACAAAAACCTTGGCCAAGGTCAAAAGACATTATTTTTGGAAAGGTGAATGAATGACTCGAGATATTACTGATTACATACGAAAATGTCAAAAATGCCAAAAAGCTAAAATAACAAAGCACAATAAGACCCCATTGATAATAACCAATACACCAATAAATGCTTTCGACAGGGTGATAGTAGACACTATTGGCCCACTACCAAAATCAGAGAATGGCAATGAGTATGCAGTCACTCTAATATGTGACCTAACTAAATATTTAGTTGCCATACCAGTTCCAAACAAAAACGCGAACACTATCGCTAAAGCAATTTTTGAATCTTTTATTCTAAAGTACGGTCCAATGAAGACGTTCATTACGGACATAGGAACAGAATATAAGAATTCAATTATAAATGATCTGTGCAAATTTCTAGAAATCGAAAATATAACATCTACGGCACACCACCACCAGACAGTTGGAACAATAGAACGTAGTCATAGAACCTTTAATGAATACATACGCTCATATATATCGGTTGATAAAACTGATTGGGACGTATGGCTTCACTACTTCGTTTTTTGCTTCAACACGACCCCCTCAATGCACATAATTACTGTCCATATGAATTAGTATTTGGTAAAACAAATAATTTACCAAAACAATTTAATAGTATAGATCATATAGAGACTTTATATAATATAGATGACTATGCTAAGGAAAGTAAATATAGATTAGAAGTAGCATATAAAAGAGCTAGAATAATGATAGAAGAAAATAAGAAAAATAATAAAATATTATATGATCAGAAAACAAACGATATAAATATAGCAGTTGGTGATAAAGTCTTATTAAGAAATGAAACAGGTCATAAGTTAGAATATAAATATACAGGTCCGTATAAAGTAACGGAAATAGGAGATAAAAATAACATTATAATATCGAGTAATAAAAACAAAAAACAAACGGTACATAAGGATAGGTTAAAAATGTTTATTTCATAATTGTAATTAGTATGGCCATACTAAAACAAAATACTTTTATACATTTGAATATTATTTGTAATTTAATATAATCAAAAAAAAAACGATAAACGATAAACGAAAATATTTTTTCTTCCTTATTATTAAAAAAAAAAATGTATCTTTTAAGTAAAACCTTATAAAATAACTTCATTATATTACGTTATTTTTCAAAGGAGGGAGATGTAGTATGCATACATATTGAATAGCTACTGTACCAAGAGTACTTACTAAAATATGATTCGATCGGCACGTTCACAGAAAGTGCAAGTGTATGCATATACCCTCGCGCTTCAACTTAAGAGAGCATAATATAGAAGCATAATGTAGAATATACATAACAGTTACTCGCTGCTTAGCAACTGTGGGCAGCGCAGCGATCAGACCGAGGCTTAGTTAGAACTTAAGCAATAATGTAAAATGAGAGACAAGTGAACCTTGGAAGCGGCACCTTCGCTGCTCCCAACTCTAAATAAAAGAACCTAAAGAATAAAAACCCAAATTAGAGGTTATTCTTTTCATCTCTCTTCATATATTTTCATTATTCTGTTCCATTTTTGTTTCGCTTAACATATCACCTAGAACTGCAATAACATCAGCCGTTTCTTGAACTCAAACAAACTATTTACTTGCTTTTGACTTTTTACTTGGCTTTACTTTACTTTACTTACTTGTATCTACCTAACCGTCTCTTGACTGTTCCCACAACTCAATCAGCTACTCCCTGCCGGCAACGCTGTGCTGGAATTATGAAATTTCGCGACTGTTCTAACTGTAATATTACAACGCTATACGACAATTCGTACGATCGTTTTTCATTGCTGGCAACGCTGTAATGGAGTTCCTGGAATGTTCGACTTGATAATAAACAGGAAAATAATAAGCTATACATAAATATATTAAAAACCATATATACAATTTCACTCGTCATTTTGAACGACATCAAAAAGGAACTTTGTTTTCGATTTTAAATTGAATTATTTTTCGGAATTTTGTGTTTTGTTACTCCCGCACGTGGGACTTGGTGGATTGCGCATTTTACGGACCGGGTCGGGCTGCCAAGAGCGGAGTCCCACTGTGTCCGTTGCCCTTTCGCTGCCGTTGCTGCTGTGACTTATTATCTACATAAACATTATAGAACGCCAACCTAGAGTATGGACTGGCAGGCCCCGCCGCGTGCCATTAAGCTCGGCAAAACAATGCCCAGTAAGAAGGCCCTCAAAGCAAGGAAGTGCAGCTCGAGCAGAGACTCAAGCTGGAGCTCTTCTTTTTTGGAGCCCAGCGAGATCAAGCGCAAGTCCGCACGTAATAGGCAAGGAGAGAAGCCAAACGTCACACCTAGCACCAGCGCAGTTCTGCGCAGCAAGCTGGCAAATAACCCCTTTGCCCTCCTCTCAAGCAAAGAAGATGACGACGATCATGATGAACCCGAAACTGCCTCAGAGGCAGTGGCATCTAAAACAGAAGAGAAACCAATCCCGATCCCAAAGACCCTCAAGCTTCCCCCGATCTACATCCCAGACATGACCGACATTACAGCGGTTGTCAAGATGTTATCGACTTTAGTCGGATCCGAAAAGGATTTCTCCTATAAAACGGAGAGAAATAATAACGTACGCGTAATGATGCCAGACAAGGAGTCCTACACAGCCCTACGCCAGCACCTCGTGGCACATAACAAAAGACACCGCACCTTCAAACCAAAGGATGAGAGAGCTTACAGGGCGGTCATCAAGAGACTTCACCACTCAACGGACCAGACTGAAATTAAAGAAGAACTCCACAAAAACGGCCATGCTGTGGGGGATCTGCACAATTCCATTGGCAGGATATCCAAACAACCACTGGGGATCTTCTTTGTCAATCTAGAACCAGCAAGCAACAACACAGAGGTTTTTAAAATAAAGAGGATTTGCAGATAAGTCGTCACCGTAAAGCCCCCACTGAAGTTCAACGATGTTCCACAATGTTTCAGATGCCAAGGGTTCGGACACACCCAGCGCTACTGCTTCCTGGAACATCGCTGTGTGAAATGCGGTGATTCTCATGACTCTAGGTCATGCACCAAAAAAAAAAGACGAGAAAGCATGCTGTTTACATTGCCAAGCTGATCACCCTGCGTCGTTCAGAGGATGCTCTGCCTACAAAAAGGTAAAGGCGCAGCAATCTCCTAAAGCCAGACCCGTTGAGAGTAGCAACAAACCACCTTTCATACAGATACCAACTATCATTAATGGTACAAGTTATAGGGACGTACTCCTAGGAAACCAAGTGACACAGCAAACGAATCCCTAAAAAACCCCTCATACCACTCCCGAAGCCCCACAACCCAACCAGCTTGATACGATGCTTGCCCGCATGGAAGGATCGATTGAAAGGATGATGGAAAAGTTGATCTCGCAGATGTTATCGCAGATGTTCTCGCAGATGTTCTCGCAGATGATGTTTATAGCTCCCATCCTCAACAGAAAGTAATGCAAGTAAGCCTTAACATAGTTTTTTGGAATGCAAACGGCCTGCACAGGAGCAAAGCCGAAGTAGAGCATCTCATAAAAACAGACAATATCGATGTTCTTCTAGTTTCGGAATCCCACTTTTGTCCCAGATCCTACTTCAACATCAGCGGGTACGAACTGCTACATGCCAACCATCCATCTGGCGGAGCACGCGGAGGAGCAGGTATGCTCATCAGGAGTGGCATTCAGTACACGGAACTTTCCGCGTTTCAGGAGGAATGGGCTCAGTGCGCCGTGACCAGGATTTCTAGCCCACAGGGAGATATCACCATTGGTGCGGTTTACTTCCCACCCAGACACTCGATAACCGAGACCCACCATAGAAAAACTAACCAAACAGATGCACAATGCCGCTGAGTTTACGAATCCACCTCCTCCGACTACCCCGAGAATACCTAAAACAGACGTGCACTTGTGGTCTCCGGAAATCGCGGCCCTCGTGGCCGAAAAAAGGCGCCTCAGAAGAGTCTGGTTTTCCTCGCGCAACCACAGGGACAAGACAGCACTTAATCGTGCCACCAAGGATTTGAAGAACAAGCTATCCATCCTACGGCAGGATTCGTTTCATAGATTACTTAAGGAGCTGGAACCTGGAGACCCGCAACACTATCTGTGGAATGTCACGAGGCACATAAAAACACCTGCGAAGAAGATATCACCTGTGCGAAAAGTGGACGGTTCCTGGTGTCGGACTGAGGTCGAAAGAGCAGAAGCCTTTGCTGATCATCTACATACTGCATTCTCACCGTTCGACAGATGCACTGGCGATGAGAGAGCTGCAACCATAAGGTTCATAGACAGCCCAAGTGCTCCTGGAGAGATTGCGGAGATTGCGCAGGAGATGGCCTACCTAAAAAATGGCAAGTCACCGGGTCCTGACCGTATCGATCCAACAGCACTGAAAATGTTGCCCCTAATCTGTTCCCAAAGGCTGGCCAACATATACAACAGCTGGCTCCGTCTAGGGTACTTCCCTAAAGAGTGGAAGCGAGCGGAAGTAATTGTCCTCCTCAAGCCTGGGAAACCTGAAGACAACCTAGCATCGTATCGTCCGATTAGTTTGCTGGCAATCCTATCTAAAATACTTGAAAGAGTATTTTTGCGTAGAGTACTGCCAGTATTCGACGAGGCCGGACTGATCCTTGATCACCAGTTTGGCTTCAAACGCCTTCATGGAACACCTGAGCAATGCTACCGGATTGTTGAGAGCATACTTGAGGCCTTCGAAAAGAAGAAGTACGGCTGCGCCGTTATGCTGGATGTCAAACAGGCGTTTGACAGAGTCTGTCACCCTGGAATCCTTTTCAAAATTAAATCCCACTTCCCAAGTTCCCATTTCGCCTTCCCCAAGTCATACACAGAGGGAAGAGAATTCCGAGTGAGATGCAGATCATCAATCAGCACGCCTAGGCCCATAAGAGCAGGAGTACCACAAGGCAGGGTTCTTGGACCCATCTTATATACACTCTACACAGCGGACCTCCCCATCACCCCCTCCCGGAACCTCACAGTAACCACATATGCCGATGACACCGCCTTCCTAGCCTCCGCCACAGATCCTCAGGAATCATCAGCCATCATCCAGAGGCAACTGGATGCCCTCGATCCATGGCTGAAACGATGGAACATCGTGGTCAACGCGGAGAAATCCTCACATACAACCTTCGCACTACGCAGAGGAGAATGCCCCCCCATCACACTTAACGGGGAAACCATCCCAACGAATAACACTCCCAAATATCTAGGGCTGACGCCGGACTGCAGGCTCACATGGCGCCCTCACCTGATCAACAAGCGCAACCAGGCCAACCTACGACTTAAGCAACTGCACTGGCTCCTGGGGAGAAGGTCCAAGCTCAAAGTAAAATTCAAACTGCTTATTTACAAGGTAGTGCTGAAGCCAATCTGGACATATGGGATACAGTTGTGGGGCACGGCAAGCTGTTCGAACCGCATCAAAATCCAGCGGTTTCAGAATAAATGCCTGAGAACAGATTCGAACGCCCATCCGTACCACGAAAACTCAATAATTCATAAAGAGCTTGGAATTAGATGTGTAGCAGAGAAGATCAACCGTCTCAGCGGAAGATACATATACCCGGACAACCACCCCAACCACCTGGCCTTCAACCTCCTAGATAATAGGCAATCCTCAAGACGCCTGAAAAGGAAACACCCACTTGACCTCTCCAACCAATAGACACCTAAGTCAACCTCATAAGATATACATTCCATGTACATCCCTTAAGTCAAGGTCTCCCCCAAACCATTTAATGATTGTCCACTTGGACAGATTTTAAATACAAATTAAGAATATTATAAAAAAAAAAAAAAATCATCTTTTTAGTAAAAAATATCATCTTTTTAACGGCATTTAGCGGAACTAGATCGGATTTATACAACGCATGATACAAATAAATAAAGACATCTATTGGAAAAATTAAGTTTTTTTTACTACACTCAATATTACACTCAATTACTCAATACTTTAGTCCGTCCGATACTCAAGTCCGGGTCCTGCGTCTGGAGCCCTCAACGCGGGGTTTCTTGATTGTTGAATCTTTATAAAAGAACTTTAAGGAGACTCAACTGCAAATCTTCACCTTCCGTCTTATCGTAGCAGGCTCTTACTAACGTACCCTATATAACAAACCGTAGAAAGATGCCGAGTTTTATTTTAGCGATAAAAAGTGCTTATGGTGCGTGTAACAAGGCCTATGGTAAATTATATAACTCTACTCTTCTATTGACCTTATTATTCAGAAATATAACATTAAGAATTTTAGATAAATGATTAGATGCAGAAGTTCTCTGGTCTTACGATTGCCGCGACATTCCAGTAAACAAGTATCAAGTAAACAGCGCGACTTGCGAGCAACTGTTGTTGCAAACAAATCAACAGCAGGCTGCAGATCAAATAGTAGTGCATCAGGTGGCATACATAAGAAATTGGCACAGAGAGTTGAAAGTCGAAAGTGTAACGATACCAGAGGATTCGCTTAAAGAGGATTTTTTGCCGATCCATAAAAATGTCTGGCAAATTACCCTTTGCAGGCTTTCTACTGACAAAATGGCTAACTGGGCCAGAAGTCATCTTTGTAGACAATGGAGAATTATTGCCCGGAACTCTCCATTTAATGTTGACAAATGAGTACATTTATTTCAGCGTATTTTTTAACCAGCCTTGTAAAAAATGTATCGCCGAATTTCAGGTTCAATTTATCAGCAAAAAGCTTGTACAACGACTCAGATTGGGTAGAAATCGCAAATTGATCGGTATGACGGAAATTTATGCTTGAAAGTATTTTAAGTTGAATGCAAATTCGGTTACGATTGTTCCGACTTTTCTTAGGAACAACCGCTTGTGCTTCAATGAAGGCATGGCCTAAGGTTGTATTTCCAATGATACAGTTATCACAGTGCCACATTAAATTCGGAATTTGTATATAATTGTTATATAATTTGAAACTAAAATTTCCATTATGGCAACATGGCAAAAGGAAAACTCTTATATTCGAAAGAACCTGCAAAAATAATTGCTTACTACCCAAATACCCCCTTTTATTTCCACTTTTTATTATTTATTTATATTCATAACGAATAAAGTTTTTTTAGATGCAATTTTTCAGGAGGATAATACCAGTACAAATGTTTCCAGATTGATTAAGAAAAGCCCCAAAAGTAGGTCTAACTACAATGAGTTCCATTTAGAAACTGTTTTATTCATATGATTTCACATCTGAAGAAACATAGAAAATTCTTATAATTATGTTCTTATGTACTAACAAAGAGTTTTATAAACTATTTATTTATTTATGCCCCCAACCACTTCAATGCATTTGTATGTGCGCTGGCGGCCTAAGTGATTTGTGACCTTCTCACTTGCATGACAGTGTCACCTTACGCATGCGTTTACATGTGCGTTTGTTTTCAAGGGATCGTTCATAAAATGAATTTTTTATAAATTAGTTGTTGGTCTGATCCCTTTTAAATTCTTTTCATATTTCAATTTATACACATTTTCAATGCTTGAACACAGATTGAACCGTCAATTGATTGAAGCTGTCTAGATATGAATCCTATTGAAAATGAATGGAAAAATTTGTCGCATTAGCCGCTGCAGATGGAGCGAAATGAAATTCGGTGGAGCACCTTTGACCAGCTGTTGTAGTTCCCAATTCAAATTGTATTTTTTTATGGTATCGATTTCTGAAGGTTTGACTCATTTTTAAGAATAATTTATATTATTAATTATAATAAAAAAAAATTTTGATTTATCTTTTCCAATTTGGTGCTTTTGATTGAATTTTAATTTTATATAATTTAGCTAGTAAAGAGTTTTCCAATATAGACGCTCGGAGGACTTTGACAGCTCATTGCGGCCATGTTATTTGAGTGACAGATGTCAAATGCAGTGCGTTATATTTATTCAGTCCTCCCAAACCACCATGACAGGTCACAGTGTTGAGCAGCACGTGCAAATCATAAAATTGTTATAAGAAAATGGGTCTTCAGTTCGAGCAACGTTCCGCGCACTTCGCCCGTTTTACGGTCGCGATGATTTTTGACGAATGGCTATGTCAACAAGCATGACGAGACCAATTCACACGAGGTTCACCAAGTGGTAATGCATCCGCAGAAAGTGACTGTTTGGTGCGGATTTTGGGCCAGAGGTGTGATTCGTCCGTATTTTCTCGAAAACGATAATGGTGTGGCCCCCACAGTCAATGGCGAGCGATACCGGTCAATGATAACCAACTTCTTTTGGCCTAAAATCGAGAATATGGATCTGGACAACATGTGGTTTCAACAGGACAGCGCTACGAGCCACACAGCACACGCTACGATGGAAGTTCTGCACGAGCAATTTCCGGACATGGTCATCTCGCGCAGAGGCGACGTGAACTGGCCACCGAGATCGTGCGATTTGACCCCGCTTGACTTTTTCTTTTGGCGTTTTCTTAAGTCGCGGGTCTATGCCAACAAGCCGCAAACCACCGATACCCTCAAAGTCAACATACACCACGCCATCGATCAAATATATCCCGATTTGCCAGAGTCATCGAAAATTGGATCTTTCGTGTGCGCGCTACCAAGCGAAGCCGTGGCGGTCATTTGAATGATGTCGTGTTTCATACATGATGGGACAAATTTCGCAAATATCTCTCCTACATGTATTTTTTTTTTCATTTCAAAGATCAAGCGCCCTTGATGGAAAACCTTTTATTATATATAGATTTCCTTAGGTAAAAACAGTTTTTTTCCTTCACAAATAAGAAGGATACTTTATTTAAATTTCGGAGAGTTTGCATAGTTTCTCATATAACCTGTTTTAAAAAAAAAAGAACAAACAAAAGCACGAAAGCTGTGGCATCCTCCATCCTTCAGTTATACGAAAGATAGAGGATATAGTCGTTTGATCGGAATGAATTTTTTTTTTTAGAAAGTTGGGCCCTTCAATCATGAATATTTTGACAATATTAAACCCCTCATAGAACCCCTCCTCTAATAGAACATAAAATATTGCGAATACATTCGTCCTTTTTTGTGGTTCTTTGTATTCCTTTTAGCATCTCATCGATTTAAGTATCTTTTTGTTACGCGCTTTTTAGCGTATCAAAAAAAAAAAGATATGTTTTTGGAATCCAGGTACAGATACAGACACAGATTTATAAATTCAGACGAATATAGTAAATATTGCGATTGGAGGTCACTTGCCTGTGGGTTTTGTTTTTTAAACGGTGGTTACAAGAAATGGCATTCGAGCTTATGTTTTATTTAAATAGTTCATGTGCCCTTTGTTTGTTTTCAATAAATTGCGACAAATATTTCAACTTAATTATAACAAATATTGGAGTTTTGGGTGTTTTTTCGCTGCTATTGAATAATTGAGCATTTATAGTAATCTTACAAGTTCTCTCATTCACAAAATAAATTTAATATATATGTAAATACATTAATATAATAAAATAAAAAGATATGTATCACATTTTTACTTATAGGCTGATGCCAGCTTAGGAATGCATGAACGGGAATATATCCAAGAGTCCCTAAGTTATGTTTTGCGCATTCAAGAAGTTCAGGAACGAATTAAGTTTGAGTTCGTTGAGATATTGCTTGCCTTTATTTCAGGTTGGTTGGTTTTTTATCACACAGCCCATGAACAAGCGGAAGATCATCGCGATTACTTGCAAGACCTTAGACATAAAGTGCAAAAGGTAAGATTTATTTAATTCATTTATTTCATACATATATTTCATACATTTTGAACATAAACATTGAACGTACATATTGAACATGCATATATAAAACACACATAAAATATTTCAACAAAACAATACAATTATTTAGATTAAGAGATTTATTTCCCCCAAAAATAAAGGTATTTTTGCCTTTCTCAATTAATATTCCTTCGGCAATACCTTGAAGTGTGCAACAAAATTTTGTTGCCTACAACGAATTTGTGCGATGTAGTGTTAACCTAAAGAAGTATTATTTATTTGAAAAAAAAGACGGAAGAAATACAAGAGTACTAGGTATCATATAGTCGAGACACTTGACTATAAACGTCCGGTCTTGTTTATTTTTGGTTAACCAATCCAAAAAAATAAATAAAATTTCTCTATTAAACCATTTACAAGTATGTTTTTTTATACTTTGAAGAAGAAGAAGATATTATTATCTTCTCAGGAACTATTTTTGCTGTCGGAAGTACGGTGTTGTTTAAGGTGATCGAAGAACAGTCTTCTGCTTCAACGTATTGGAGAGTTTTCATAAAGCATTTTTTAATTTTTGCCACTCCCGTCGCATACGTCGTTTTTCAAGATCGAGCCGCTCGATGTCTACGTTTATCTTCCTGGGGCTGCGAGGTGCGCTCTCTATTTAGGGTGTAGAGGGTGGGGCGGCTGTAGCTAAGACACTCTCCAGCGTATTTGCTGCGGATTTAATGTCGGCATCAAAGTTTAGCCTGCGTTTCAGCTCAATATGTGAACTTATGTATTTTCTGTATTTGACCCAGTTTTGGTTCGGGTCGGTAGGCCAGTATTATGGTCTGGATTTAAACATTGAAACGAGGGGGACAATATATCGCTGCGAGGGTAAGATTGCCGCTTCTTAGTTGTAGCTTTATAGTTATTTATAGTTTATAGCTGTGGTCTGCAAGTTGTCGCTATGGTAGTGGTGTTTGATGCGGTTCCTAATCAGGATACCGGTTCCGCCATATGCTTTCCTATCTGAATGATTTGTTCCGTAGAACAAAAAGCCACTTATTTGAAAGTTTTACTTAGAAGTGAGATGTGTTTCTGACAGTAGTAGGATGTCAATATGAATGTCATGAAGGAATTGAGTTACCTCAACTTTATGACTTGAAACGCAGTTGGCGTTCCACAATGATATTCGTAGAGCAGCCATTGAATTTTTGGAGTTTTTGGATACAAGCATCTCCATGAGGATATTTTGGTTCCGCATAAGGTCTTGCATGGTAGTCCCCATGAAGGACAGGAATTCGATCATACGTTGCTGCAGAGTATGCATCATAGTTTCAAAGCTATTTCGTTGTTGCGTCGTTAATGGGGGTTTCGGATCACTTTGGGCAGCATGCAGGGTTGTTGTCGTAGAGCTTGGTTCTGTAAGTCCCGATTTTAGGACGTTTGCGAGGGTCACATTTTGGAAGGTTGCAAAAAAGACTTCTGGGGATGTTTTTGATTGTATAGGGGTATTCTGTGCGTTATGGAGGCTTGCAGACGCTACTCGGTGATTAATTTGGCTTTTAAGGTCTTTGAATATTGGACAGTCACTATAATTTCCTGTGTGGTTACCCCCACAATTTCGGCACTTTTTGGAGCTGGGATAACTTTTGTTGGTCGTGCAATGAGCAGAGTCATGAAGCTCTCCACAAACGACACAAACTGAACGCAATGTGCAGTATGCTCTTGTATGGCCATATTCTTGGCAATTAGTACATTGGATGGGGCCTTTGCGCTTGTGTGGTTCTTCTACAGTAATTCTACGATGCAAAAGAAACTGTAGCTTGGAAATTGGATGCACTTGATGTTTCCTAATAGCTTTAGTGTCAAGTTCCAGCTCGACTTTAAAGAGTGGTTGCGGTTTCCTGTCGTTGTTCAGGACGTTAAAGACAGTTTTCGTCTTGAAACCTTTATCGTTTAATGCCTGCTTGATCTCTGAGGGTGTTACGTCAGGCTTTATCCCTTGAGAACGACTTGGAGACCCATACTACTTTTAAGTTGGTACGTGTATTAGTTTTTATTATTTTTCTTAAGTAGTGTGTAAGAGTCCTAAAGTTCTCTTCAGTTTTTACCTGGACCTTGGTTTCGTGGATGCCCCTTTTTTGGGATATTATGTGGAAATTGTCTTCCAACGAGTTCAATTATATTGTCAACCAGGGCATTTGAGCTTTTCTTGTTGTTGGCTTAAGTTTATATGTCGGGGGTGTGTTGGGGGTGATTGACCGTGGCCGATCAACTTTTGCATAAATTTTGTGCACTTCCGCGGGTCGCGAAGACACATATGAGAAAAACGCGTTGTTTCTATTATATTAGGGGTTAAATTTTGAGGAACATTTAAATAAGTGTCAATATTTAAAATGCACTTTAATACATTCCATTTGGGAAATTTATTCATAAGTAAATTCATACATAAACAAAGCTGTTCATTTTCGGATGTCAAATTCTAGCGGCAAAATTCGCTACAATTACAAGGAAAAAATTGCTTAAAATCGTATCTAAGACTAAAATGTCATATTTATATAATTGGATAAACACTAAAAAACTTGGTTGTAAAGAAATCCAAAAATTAACGAAATCAAATTTATTTTTAACAACTAAAATATATTTGTTTTTTATATTAATAATATTTAAAAAACCTAAATATTTAATTTTCTTATAAGGAATCGTTTGTTCAAAGTCATAAAAAGCCAAGAAAAATGTTACTTCCTTTCCTACTTTCCTTTTATAACCCGATTTCATATACCATATATTATTTTCATCTTAAGAAACTGAAACGAAAATCTTCGTCAGACATACATTTGGCAGACCTCGCAAAAACGCAAAAACGGGTTAAAGAAATTGGAGCATTGCTGGCTCAAGCGTATCGAGCAAAAAGAAAGACCATGTTTAAAAACAAGTGAGAAAAGTTATCTTCGGTTTGCCGAAGATGGTATACCCTTGAAAACAAAAAAGTTTTCCATACAAAGACTTGTTTTCATATCGATCGTTTGTATAGCAGCTATATGATATAGTGATCCGATCCGGACCAAACTTTTACAAATTATGTACGGCTCTCCGAATCCGAATCAAACTTTCAAAAATTTTGTATGGCTATGTCAAATAAATAAATGTTGAATTCGGTTGCAATAGCTTGGAAAACAAAAAAGTTTCCCATACAAAGACTTGTTTTCATATCGGTCGTTTGTATGGCAGCTATATGATATAGTGGTCCGATCCGGACCAAACTTTTACAAATTATGTACAGCTCTGTCAAATGAATAAATGTTGCATTCAGTTGCAATAACTTGAAAAACAAAAAAGTTTCCCATACAAAGACTTGTTTTCATATCGGTCGTTTGTATGGCAGCTATATGATATAGTGGTCCGATCCAACCGATTCTTAAACTTGATCTGCGTGCAACAAAAATAATGATCTGGTAAAAATTTCAAAACGCTAGCTTTAAAACTACTGTCTATTTTTTGCATAGAAACAGACGGTCAGACGGACATGGCTATATCGACTCGGCTGTTGATGCTGATCAAGAATATATATACTTTGTGGGGTCGGTTTCCTTTAATGTGTTACACATTTCTGGACAAAATTATAATACCCTTTTTCAAGGGTATAATAAATCACCACTTTTCCAAATTTTTTGATTTTCTTTTGTAGACTAAGTAATTACCGGGCCACCCTCGTATTATGAACTATCTAAATGCGCTTTTTAGATTTTATGTGTATTTGTTTCATTTGAGGATTTATTGTAACCAAAATTGGTGTGGGAAAAGATATCCAATTTCAGTGGTTCCAAGTATTTTTAAACGCTTTTGCGACGTCGGGTCGAGTCTTGTATTGTGGTAGTTTTTCATTTAGTTTTCTCCCCTGTGATAATATATCAAACCTAGCTAGTCACACCAACTAAAGAGCATGCTTTTGGCGCAATGATTATTGGGTTTCGCTGTGGACGTGGTGGCATGTCCGGGCTTTTCCCAAGACACTACGCTTCGGATTATTGTATCGGAATGCGACGAAGAAATCTCTTACGTTTAAGCCTTTTGTAATGCTAATCACAAACAGAAAAACGCCGTTTGAATTTCTCGGTTTTAAGTCATAGGGATACCAGTTTCCTTGGTTTTGAATTATTCCCATGGCTTCGAGGCCATTTGACACGGCTTGCGTAGTCACTTGCAATAAATCTTCCAATTACTCTTGTGCTTGGAGCGCGTTTTGGTCAAGTAATGGTTCCAATTCTTCATCTTCAAAACCATATCCTCCCACTGATATGGTCTTCGGCTAAGAGCAGCCTCGCCGTAAGTACTCAAGATCAATCAATGAGCTTCAGCCACACTTTTTTTGAATTGTAAAAGATAGCAACACTTTCTGCAAATAACGCGGATTCGGATCAAGCATTTTACAAGTGCGTTTCGGCGAGAGACGAGGCTCATTGCACACTAATCAAGAAAACTGTCAGACCGGTAAGCTTATTACAAATATCTAATATATCTTTAATGCTGGTGCAGGACCCAAAACAGATTTAAATTCAGTTTTCGTTGTATAAAAAAATGTAGTATATATTTAGTATATTCAGTATATTTAGTATACGAGGTGTCTAAATATGTGTTAAGACATGATAAGTAGGCAAACTATAAACATATTCTATTTATGGGCTGCAATAAACATGTCACAGGACAGCATGAGTGGCAACTACAGATAAGTACAATTGCAGCGGCCTATTGCCGAAGTGTCAAGAGATGTGACCACGCGGGAGGTGATTAGCGCGGTCATAGGCCTCAAACATAGATTTAAGAATAAAACTCAGCTGCATTTAGAAACGCAGACTGCGGCGTCTTACAAGCGCTGCATTATATAATTAGATGATAAGAACCTATGTAAGAATGAATAAAAGGCGAAGCCCTCGCAGTAGCGAGTCAGTTAGATTCAAACACCCGAATTGAACTCATTAAATGTACGCACAAGTTTATAGTGTGAACACGAGGTGTGTTCAAATAATATATCGCGAATTTTATGTTTTTTCAAAAATGATTTATTTATTCATGAATATCTATTCTTCCGCTTCAAAGTAATCCCCATGAGATATTATGCACTTGTGCCAAAAGTTTTTCCAATCTTCGAAGCACTTAAAAAAATCGTTTTTTTTAACTTATTCAGCTCCTCCTTCGATACCGTCTTTATCTCGTCTTTATCTCATCCTAGCGTAACGTCGTCCTTTCATGGGCCTCTTCGGTTTAGGGAACAAGAAAAAGTCAAAGGGGCCAGATCTGGAGAATACGGTGGCTACGCTATCATTAGTGTGTTGTTTTTGGCCAAAAAGTCGCGCACAAGCAACTATGTGTGAGCAGGGGCGTTATCGTGGTGCAAAAGCCAATTTTTGTTCTTCCACAAATCCGGGCGTTTCTGGCGGATTGCTTCACGCAAATTGCGCATTACTTGCAGGTAATATTCTTTTTTGACCGTTCTACCCTGTGGTAAGAACTTATGATGCGCCACGCCCCTGCAACCGAAGAAAACTGTCAGCAAAACTGTCAGCAAAACTTTCACATTTGACCGAACTTGGTGCGCTTTTTTCGGTATTGGATCATGCGGCTTCCATTGAGATTGGTCACCAGTTATGACCCTCTGGAGAAAATTTGGGTAGTCGCGGACAGAGTCCAACATCTCTTTAGCAATGTTCATGCGATGCTGTTTTTGGTCCCAATTGAGCAATTTTGGCACGAAAATCGAAGACGATCCAAAACACGTACAAGCAAAGCAGCTGTCAACAATTGAGTGAACATTCAAAATGGCCGAGCTTGTCGGCATAAGTGACAGACATGAGTACCAACACAACGCCACAAAAAAATCGAAATTCGTTTATATTTAACCCGCGAAAATTCAAGTATATTTAGCATATTTGGTATATTTAGTATATTTAGTACATTTAGTATATTTAAAATATTTAGTATATTTAGTATATTTAGTATATTTAGTATATTTAGTATATTTAGTATATTTAGTATATGTAGTATATTTAGTATATTTAGTTTATTTAGTATATTTAGTATATTTAGTATATTTAGTATATTTAGTATATTTAGTATATTTAGTATATTTAGTATATTTAGTATATTTAGTATATTTAGTATATTTAGTATATTTAGTATATTTAGTATATTTAGTATATTTAGTATATTTAGTATATTTAGTATATTTAGTATATTTAGTATATTTAGTATATTTAGTATATTTAGTATATTTAGTATATTTAGTATATTTAGTATATTTAGTATATTTAGTATATTTAGTATATTAAGTATATTTAGTATATTTAGTATATTTAGTATAGTATATTTATATTTAGTATAGAACTTATGATGACCTCATTATGACCACGCCATTTTAAAATAGGAAACAGTAATCAAAATCTTCGCATTTGATCATCATTTGTAAAGACTTTTTGAGACAAGGTGGACACCGCATGCCACAGTTTTAGTTTATTGTTTATTGTAAGTTTATTGTGTTATATATGAACTATGTTCCACCGAATGAAGCCAATCTGTTCATTCCGTTCCGATTATGTTCCGATCTTTGTGCTTACGGCACCCATTTTAAAACGCAACCCCACGCGGAACTTTTGTCCTTAATAGGTCTTCCCGCATTTCGGAGTTAAACAACAGCCGCCACGTTGCTCTTAGAAGGCGGCCATCCTCAACAGTCAGGCTGGAAGAAGTTTCTGTTGGGCTCCTGAATTCCATGGCACCCAATATTATCACAGCCCCTTGTCAGCCGTTGGACTACACCGAAGAACACTACCGATTTTGACTTTAAAATAGTCCGGGATCGGGAACCCCGTTACCGAATGCCACATCGTTTGCTAAAACAAAGAAAATAATTATACACTCATTTAATTTGTGATTTCTTATCGTATTGCGCATATGCGCATTTCTATATTTGGGTAAGAAATTTATTTATTTTAATTTACCCAAATAAGGTACTGTGCTCTTCTTCTATTCCTCTGTTTTTTGTCTTTTGCAGTTCTGTGCACAGCCTTATCGATTTTTGGTTTTTTTTTTTTAACATTTTTATTTTGTATTTAAAATCTATCCGAGTGGACAATCATTAAATGGTTTGGGGGAGACCTTAACTTACATGGTATGAATATCTAATGGTATGAATGAATATCTAATGAGGTTGACTTAGGTGTCTATTGGTTGTGGAGGTCAAGCGGGTGTTTTCTTTTCAGGCGTCTTAGGGATTGCCTATTATCTAGGAGGTTGATGGCCAAGTGGTTGGGGTGGTTGTCCAGTCTTTTTATGTATCTTTCGCTGAGACGGGTGATCTCCTCTGCTACACATCTAATTCCAAGCTCTTTATGGATTATTGAGTTTTCGTGGTACGGATGGGCGTTCGAAACTGTTCTCAGGCATTTATTCTAAAACCGCTGGATTTTGATGCGGTTCGAACAGCTTGCCGTGCCCCACAACTGTATCCCATATGTCCAGATTGGCTTCAGCATTACTTTGTAAATAAGCAGTTTGAGTTTTTCTTTGAGCTTGAACATTCTCCCCAGGAGCCAGTGCAGTTAATTAAGTCGTAGGTTGGCCTGGTTGCGCTTGTTGATCAGGTGAGGGCGCCATGTGAGCCTGCAGTCCGGGGTCAGCCCTAGATATTTGGGAGTGTTATTCGTTGGGATGGTTTCCCCGTTAAGTGTGATGGGGGGGCATTCTCCCCTGCGTAGTGCGAAGGTTGTATGTGAGGATTTCTCCTCGTTGACCACGATGTTCCATCGTTTCAGCCATGGATCGAGGGCATCCAGTTGCCTCTGGATGATGGCTGATGCTTCCTGAGGATCTGTGGCGGAGGCTAGGAAGGCGGTGTCATCGGCATATGTGGTTACTGTGAGGTTCCGGGAGGGGGTGATGGGGAGGTCCGCTGTGTAGAGTGTATATAAGATGGGTCCAAGAACCCTGCCTTGTGGTACTCCTGCTCTTATGGGCCTAGGCGTGCTGATTGATGATCTGCATCTCACTCGGAATTCTCTTCCCTCTGTGTATGACTTGGGGAAGGCGAAATGGGAACTTGGGAAGTGGGATTTAATTTTGAAAAGGATTCCAGGGTGACAGACTCTGTCAAACGCCTGTTTGACATCCAGCATAACGGCGCAGCCGTACTTCTTCTTTTCGAAGGCCTCAAGTATGCTCTCAACAATCCGGTAGCATTGCTCAGGTGTTCCATGAAGGCGTTTGAAGCCAAACTGGTGATCAAGGATCAGTCCGGCCTCGTCGAATACTGGCAGTACTCTACGCAAAAATACTCTTTCAAGTATTTTAGATAGGATTGCCAGCAAACTAATCGGACGATACGATGCTAGGTTGTCTTCAGGTTTCCCAGGATTGAGGAGGACAATTACTTCCGCTCGGTTCCACTCTTTAGGGAAGTACCCTAGACGGAGGCAGCTGTTGTATATGTTGGCCTGCCTTTGGAAACAGATTAGGGGCAACATTTTCAGTGCTGTTGCATCGATACGGTCAGGACCCGGTGACGTGCCATTTTTTAGGGAGGCTATCTCCTGCGCAACCTCCTCTGGTTCGACGGGCTGTATTGGCGGGCCAGGAGCACTTGAGCTGTCTACGAACCTTATGGTTGCAGCTCTCTCTTCGCCAGTGCATCTGTCGAACGGTGAGAATGCACTATGTAGATGGTCAGCAAAGGCTTCTGCTCTTTCGACCTCAGTCCGACACCACTTTTCGCACGGTTACCGAATTTTGGTGATTTAGAATTCCTATGTGGTAAAATCACTATGTCGCTTTAATCACTGTTTATCACAGGCTCATACTTACCACCTTTTTCAGAACCGCTTACATACTGGCACCACCTATTTGCCATTCAGTTGGTTTCTAATCGCATGTCCGACAGTGACCTGCTAGTGACTCTAGGAGACTTCAATTTACCTGAACTTATCTGGTCAACCATCGAGAATTCACCAGCTTTATCCCTTTTAAGACACCATGATTTTACTGCGAGTATGTTTGACATGTCCCTCGGTCAAATAAAGCAAGCAAGGAATACTTTAGTTCGGCTTCTAGATCTATGCTTTGGTTCTAATCCCGATGGAACTAACCTTTCCAGAGCCATGCCACTTTCAACCCCAGAATATCCTTAACACCCAACGCATGAGGTGTCTATTGCAACCCTTACTGCTACCAATCTTAAGTCTTGCCATGTAGTTCATAAAACTCACTGCTTTCGTAATGCTGACTTTGAGAGACTAAGCAACTTAATTCATAACGATATTAATATCGCTTTAGAAACATTCCAAAAAACGCTTAACGCATGCTTTGACTTTTGCGTGCCATGGAAATATCTATCCGCCTTGGTTTACAAGGAATCTAAAAAACTTAAAATGTATTAAGAACAGACTCCTAAGAGACTTAAAAAGAACTGGCTGCGATGTAAATTTTTCAGATACATCGCAGCCAGATATTTAGTAACTTTAGTAGCACGGTCAAACTTCAGCGTGCATAACGCTAAGTGTTAACAGAATTCTATTTACCGCTGGCGGATCCAGTGTACACAGGATCCGAAGCTGTTTTATAATTTTGTTAACACTAAGCGTAAGCGCAGGTATCTTCTCCCCCCCTAATTTCGTTTGAAAATGTATCTGCGACTACTGATCAGGGTATTGCCGATCTATTCGCAACTTTCTTTCAAACAACGTACTCATTTCCTACAATTATGGATCAGCCTTATTCATATAACATTCAATCAGCTAATCTTAGTTTCAGACCAACTTTCTCCGAAAGCACTGTGTTATCGGATTTTCTGAGGGTGAAACCAGTCTATTCGCCAGGTCCTGATGGTGTTCCTAGCTGTGTACTGAAAAACTGCGCTAAGCCATTCTGCAGACCCCTTCCTGAACTTTTCTCTTTGTCTCTGGAAACTTCGATTTTTCCCCAAATGTGGAAGGAATCCTTCATAATTCCCTTACACAAAAAAGGAAAAAAATCGGATGCTACAAACTATAGAGGAATCTCTAAAGTGTCAGCAATTCCAAAGCTTTTTGAAAAATTGGTAACACCACATCTTCAACATCTCTGCAGTTTAATTATGTCTTCATGCCAGCATGGTTTTATAAAGCGTCGCTCCACCACCACAAATCTTTTGGAGGTGACCTCCTTTAATATAGATGGCTTCCGTAAAGGCCTTCAAACAGATGTCATCTACACTGACTTTAGTAAAGCATTTGACTCTGTCCACCACTCACTCCTTTTGAGTAAACTTAGTATCCTAGGATTTCCCTCAGACCTTCTCAGGTGGATTTCTAGCTACTTAGCTGGGAGAACCCAACGTGTTCTTTTTAGGGATGTACACTTTCGCCTTGTTAGTGCTACATCGGGAGTCCCCCAAGGAAGCCATCTTGGGCCACTACTTTTCACTATCTTTATTAACGACCTACCCCCTGCCATAACGAACTCTCTGGTTCTTATGTATGCATACGACGTTAAGCTTTGTGTTCAATACAAATCCCCTTCTGCCCAATATAAACTTCAGTCGGGTTTGGACAACTTTTAAAATTGGTGTTCTACCAATCTCTTAAAACTTAATGAGTCAAAATGTAAGCGTATGTCTTTCTATCGTTCGGGCCCTAACCAGGCGACATACTTTCTCTATGGGATTTCCTTAGATAGATTAACCCAGGTTAACGATCTTGGTGTCCTATTAGATGATAAACTTAAATTTTCCGACCATATTTCCACGATGGTTAATAAACCCAAGGGCGTGGTTGGCTTCATTGAAATATGGTCTAAGGAATTTAATGACCCTTATATTACTAAAACTTTATACGTATCTTTAGTACGTCCAATTCTGGAGTACGGGTCATGCGTCTGGAGCCCTCAGTATGGGGTTCATCAAGATCGCGTTGAATCCGTTCAAAAGAATTTCTTGATGTTTGCTCTTAGGGGACTCAACTGGGATGCAAATCTTTACCTCCCATCTTATTCTAACAGACTTCTTCTAATTAATTTACCTTCCCTAACCAATCGTAGAAAGATGCTGGGGGTCGTTTATAACCTTATTAATGGTAATGTAGACAGCCAGCATCTACTAGCATTTAACATTCCAAATAGACGTACTAGAAATTTTAGTCCCCTGTTCCTAAGTTGTTGTAGATCTACATATGCCCAGCATGAGCCTTTTAGGGTTTTATGTTCTGACTACAATGACTTATACTTTATAACTTCACTCTGCACGTCCACTTCTATCAAATCCTCAACTCTCACCTACCTTTCAGAGCAACAAACGAACTCTACTCTTTCCTTGTAATCTTTTCTAAACTTTATTCTCTCGTGTCTATCCCCGCGATCCGAGCCGTACGATAAACGGCAGCGCTCCTCGGTCGGTTGGGCGGTAGGTGGGCTGTATGTTATGCAGTGCGAGCCGCGCAAAATAAAACAAGGCGAAAGTGTACATCTTTAAAAAGGACACGTTGGGTTCTCCCAGCTTAGTAGCTAGAAATCCACATGAGAAGGTCTGAGGGAAATCGCAAGAGATAAAGTTTACTGAAAAGAAGTGAGTGGTGGACAGAGTCAAATGCTTTACTGAAGTTCGTATAGATGACATATTGAATTGTTTATTGTTTGAAGGCCATTACGGAAGCCATCTGTAATAAAGTAAGTCAGCTCCAAGAGGTTCGTGGCGGTGGAGCGAAATTGTATGAAACCATGTTGGTAAAGAGAAATAATTCAACTGCACTGGGGGGAGAAGATACATGTTTACGCTTAGTTTTCACAAAATTATAAAACAGCTTCGGATCCTGTGTACACTGGATCCGCCAGCGGTAAATAGAATTCTGTTAACACTTAGCGTTATGCACGGTGAAGTTTGACCGAGCTACTAAAGCTACTAAATATCTGGCTGCAATGTATCTGAAAAATGTACATCGCCGCCAGTTTTTTTTAAATCTCTTGGGAGTCTGTTCTTAATACATTTTAAGTTTTTTAGATTCCTTGTAAACCAAGGCGGATAGATACTTCCATGGCACGCAAAAGTCAAAGCATGCGTTAAGCGTTTTTTGGAATGTTTCTAAAGCGATATTTATATCGTTATGAATTAAGTTGCTTAGTCTCTCAAAGTCAGCATTACGAAAGCAGTGAGTTTTATGAACTACATGGCAAGACTTAAGATTGGTAGCAGTAAGGGTTGCAATAGACACCTCATGCGTTGGGTGTTAAGGATATTCTGGGGTTGAAAGTGGCATGGCTCTGGAAAGGTTAGTTCCATCGGGATTAGAACCAAAGCACAGATCTAGAAGCCGAACTAAAGTATTCCTTGCTTGCTTTATTTGACCGCGGGACATGTCAAACATACTCGCAGTAAAATCATGGTGTCTTAAAAGGGATAAAGATGGTGAATTCTCGATGGTTGACCAGATAAGTTCAGGTAAATTGAAGTCTCCTAGAGTCACTAGCAGGTCACTGTCGGACATGCGATTAGAAACCAACTGAATGGCAAATAGGTGGTGCCAGTATGTAAGCGGTTCTGAAAAAGGTGGTAAGTATGAGCCTGTGATAAACAGTGATTAAAGCGACATAGTGATTTTACCACATAGGAATTCTAAATCACCAAAATTCGGTAACCGTGCGAAAAGTGGTGTCGGACTGAGGTCGAAAGAGCAGAAGCCTTTGCTGACCATCTACATAGTGCATTCTCACCGTTCGACAGATGCACTGGCGAAGAGAGAGCTGCAACCATAAGGTTCGTAGACAGCTCAAGTGCTCCTGGCCCGCCAATACAGCCCGTCGAACCAGAGGAGGTTGCGCAGGAGATAGCCTCCCTAAAAAATGGCACGTCACCGGGTCCTGACCGTATCGATGCAACAGCACTGAAAATGTTGCCCCTAATCTGTTTCCAAAGGCAGGCCAACATATACAACAGCTGCCTCCGTCTAGGGTACTTCCCTAAAGAGTGGAACCGAGCGGAAGTAATTGTCCTCCTCAATCCTGGGAAACCTGAAGACAACCTAGCATCGTATCGTCCGATTAGTTTGCTGGCAATCCTATCTAAAATACTTGAAAGAGTATTTTTGCGTAGAGTACTGCCAGTATTCGACGAGGCCGGACTGATCCTTGATCACCAGTTTGGCTTCAAACGCCTTCATGGAACACCTGAGCAATGCTACCGGATTGTTGAGAGCATACTTGAGGCCTTCGAAAAGAAGAAGTACGGCTGCGCCGTTATGCTGGATGTCAAACAGGCGTTTGACAGAGTCTGTCACCCTGGAATCCTTTTCAAAATTAAATCCCACTTCCCAAGTTCCCATTTCGCCTTTCCCAAGTCATACACAGAGGGAAGAGAATTCCGAGTGAGATGCAGATCATCAATCAGCACGCCTAGGCCCATAAGAGCAGGAGTACCACAAGGCAGGGTTCTTGGACCCATCTTATATACACTCTACACAGCGGACCTCCCCATCACCCCCTCCCGGAACCTCACAGTAACCACATATGCCGATGACACCGCCTTCCTAGCCTCCGCCACAGATCCTCAGGAAGCATCAGCCATCATCCAGAGGCAACTGGATGCCCTCGATCCATGGCTGAAACGATGGAACATCGTGGTCAACGCGGAGAAATCCTCACATACAACCTTCGCACTACGCAGGGGAGAATGCCCCCCCATCACATTTAACGGGGAAACCATCCCAACGAATAACACTCCCAAATATCTAGGGCTGACGCCGGACTGCAGGCTCACATGGCGCCCTCACCTGATCAACAAGCGCAACCAGGCCAACCTACGACTTAATTAACTGCACTGGCTCCTGGGGAGAATGTTCAAGCTCAAAGAAAAACTCAAACTGCTTATTTACAAAGTAGTGCTGAAGCCAATCTGGACATATGGGATACAGTTGTGGGGCACGGCAAGCTGTTCTAACCGCATCAAAATCCAGCGGTTTCAGAATAAATGCCTGAGAACAGTTTCGAACGCCCATCCGTACCACGAAAACTCAATAATCCATAAAGAGCTTGGAATTAGATGTGTAGCAGAGGAGATCACCCGTCTCAGCGAAAGATACATAAAAAGACTGGACAACCACCCCAACCACTTGGCCATCAACCTCCTAGATAATAGGCAATCCCTAAGACGCCTGAAAAGAAAACACCCGCTTGACCTCCACAACCAATAGACACCTAAGTCAACCTCATTAGATATTCATTCATACCATTAGATATTCATACCATGTAAGTTAAGGTCTCCCTCAAACCATTTAATGATTGTCCACTCGGATAGATTTTAAATACAAAATAAAAATGTTAAAAAAAAAAAAACCAAAAATCGATAAGGCTGTGCACAGAACTGCAAAAGACGAAAAACAGAGGAATAGAAGAAGAGCACAGTACCTTATTTGGGTAAATGATGTGGCATTCGGTAACGGGGTTCCCGATCCCGGACTATTTTAAAGTCAAAATCGGTAGTGTTCTTCGGTGTAGTCCAACGGCTGACAAGGGGCTGTGATAATATTGGGTGCCATGGAATTCAGGAGCCCAACAGAAACTTCTTCCAGCCTGACTGTTGAGGATAGCCGCCTTCTAAGAGCAACGTGGCGGCTGTTGTTTAACTCCGAAATGCGGGAAGACCTATTAAGGACAAAAGTTCCGCGTGGGGTTGCGTTTTAAAATGGGTGCCGTAAGCACAAAGATCGGAACATAATCGGAACGGAATGAACAGATTGGCTTCATTCGGTGGAACATAGTTCATATATAACACAATAAACTTACAATAAACAATAAACTAAAACTGTGGCATGCGGTGTCCACCTTGTCTCAAAAAGTCTTTACAAATGATGATCAAATGCGAAGATTTTGATTACTGTTTCCTATTTTAAAATGGCGTGGTCATAATGTGGTCATCATAAGTTCTATACTAAATATAAATATACTATACTAAATATACTAAATATACTAAATATACTAAATATACTAAATATACTAAATATACTAAATATACTAAATATACTAAATATACTAAATATACTAAATATACTAAATATACTAAATATACTAAATATACTAAATATACTAAATATACTAAATATACTAAATATACTAAATATACTAAATATACTAAATATACTAAATATACTAAATATACTAAATATACTTGAATTTTCGCGGGTTAAATATAAACGAATTTCGATTTTTTTGTGGCGTTGTGTTGGTACTCATGTCTGTCACTTATGCCGACAAGCTCGGCCATTTTGAATGTTCACTCAATTGTTGACAGCTGCTTTGCTTGTACGTGTTTTGGATCGTCTTCGATTTTCGTGCCAAAATTGCTCAATTGGGACCAAAAACAGCATCGCATGAACATTGCTAAAGAGATGTTGGACTCTTTCCGCGACTACCCAAATTTTCTACAGAGGGTCATAACTGGTGACGAATCTCAATGGAATGGACTAGAAATTTTAGTTCTCTGTTCCTCAGTTGTTGTAGATCTATATATGCCCAACATGAGCTTTTTAGGATTCTGTGTTCTGACTATAACGGCGTCTATGGGATTACTTCACTTTTGCGTCCTCTACTATTAAATCAGAGCAACAAACGCTACACTTCATTCTCGTATCATATCAATCCTTTTTTTTGGGTATATATTGCTGCAAATCGAGTCGTACGATAAACGGCAGCCGCTCGGTCGGCTGTGCGTGAGATGGGCTGTATAGTATGCAGTGTTACCCGCGCGAAAAAATCAAAATATAAATATTAATAAAGGTTACAAAGGTTAATAACGGTTTAGTTACATTTTGCTACCAGCGTAGACGCAGCATCGTAATGGAGACATTCCCTGTTACATTTTAGCACCTTAGGGTGGAATTTAAGCTGTATAAGAATGCTAGCGGATGGTACCGACGAGGTGATGTGCGAACTTCGCACAATTAGAAGATAAAGATCTTTTGATAATCTTAATTTTGTTATCCAAATTGGATTTGTTAACAGCGTAAACCTCTGCAATTTCCACAATCAGTTCACACTTTGTAATTGTAAGAACTTACAAAGCATGACATGCCTATCAAGACACGCCTGCCGGGAGTATCGGACTCAACATCATTCGCTGTTTTACCGAGCATCGGAGCAAATTGGAAATGGAAATTTAGATTCGTTTATTTTTTCATAATTGACGACATCTGCCAGCTGCATTGACATTGACCAGATTATAAACTGGAAAATTAATAAATTTTGGTAAGTTCTACCCATTTGGAATTAATAGCATCTCTGGTTGGGTCGTTACTGGTTGTTACAATACGAGGGCGGGTCAATAAGTCCGTGACTTTTTGAATTTCCCGCCTCTGAATTGAAATGGTAACACTACTCCCGTCAACAGTCATCTGTCAGTTGACTCTTGTCAAAAATTGAACAAGCTGCGACATTTATTTTGTTTTTGACAGCCGTTAATATCAGACTACCGCGTTGACTGAGAAGAAAATGAAAAAAAGTGAATTTCGTGTGTTCATTAAGCATTATTTTTTGAGGAAAAAATCCATTACGCAAACCAAGGCCAAGCTTGATAAATATTATGGAGACTCTGCACCATCCATTTCCATGGTAAAAAAGTGGTTTACTGAATTCCGATGTGGCCGTACAAGCACGGAAGATGCCGAACGTTCTGGACGCCCAGTTGAGGTTTCCACATCCGAAACAATTGAAAAAATCCACGATATGGTTTTAGCCGATCGGCGATTAAAAGTGAGAGAGATTGTGGAAGCCGTAGGCATTTCACATGGCTCAGTGGTTTCAATTTTGAATGATCATTTGGGTATGAGAAAGCTTTCCGCAAGATGGGTGTCGCGTTTGCTCACAATCGACCACAAATGCAACCGTGTGACAATTTCGCAGGAATGTTTAGCGTTGTTCAATCGCAATACGAACGAGTTTTTGCGCCGTTTCGTAACCGTGGACGAAACGTGGATCCACCACAACACCCCGGAGATCAAACAGCAGTCAAAACAACAGTGGGTTTCTCGGGGTGAATCGGCGTCAAAAAAGTCATGGCGACTGTTTTTTGGGATGCACCTTCAAAAAGGAAAAACAATCAATGGTGAATATTACAACAACTTATTGGGTCGATTGGCCAAGAAAAAAGTTCTTTTCCACCAGGACAATGCACGGGTGCACATTTGTGCAGTTTCCATGGCAAAATTCCATGAAATGGGCTACGAGTTGCTCCCTCATCCGGCTTATTCACCCGATCTAGCCCCGTGTGACTATTTCCTGTTCCCAAATTTGAAGAAATGGCTCGGCGGAAAGAGATTTGCCTCCAATGACGAAGTCATCTCACAAACAAATGCCTATTTTGAAGACCTCGACAAATCATATTTTTTGGAAGGGATAAAAAAATTGGAGAAACGTTGGGCTAAGTGTATAGAGCTCAAAGGAGACTACGTTGAAAAATAAAATAACTTTTTATCCAAAAACCTGTGTTTCATTCAAATAGTCACGGACTTATTGACCCGCCCTCGTACCTAAGACGACAACAACATAACCTAGACAACCTTGTTTAATGAGAATGACAGTTCACCCTAACTCATGAACCCTAACTCATGCATTAACTCAACCATTAAAGAATCCCAACTTACCCATCATGCTTTGGCACTTCACTCAACTATCGCCTTTACGTTGGACCCCCTATTCACAAAGATCGTATTGGAGTTGTTCTGCGATTTAGACAGTACCGATAGGTGTTCTGCGCGGACTTAAAGAAAATGTTCCGTGGAATAGAAGTCGCTAAGAAGCACATAAACATTTAACACATCGTTTGGCGATAGAGACAGTAGAGTGACGATTCCTCATTTTGTACTTCTGACAGTTACTTATGGTTTGGAACCTCCACCATCCCTCGCCGTTCAAAATTTCGATAATAAGCCAATTATTATAAAAACGAGCATCCCGACTGAAGGAGATGTGTAATTTGGTCATTTAATTTTATGCTACATTTCCATTAAGTAATATCCAACCACATAAGCAATTTCTTATGCAATTCTGAACTTAAGCAATTTGTATAAATAGTCACTTCTTCTACAACGTCCAATTTAGTCAAATGAAAGTTGCGCCAATAATCAAGAAAATGTTGTATACACCCAATTGATTTTGTACCCGTTACTTAGGTAATGACATTTTATCCTTGGATTAACAACACTATTAAGGATTTGTTTCCGACTCAACTCGATGAACATTCATTACGTCGTTTTAAGACCGCTCCGTAATTTTGACGTTTTCCGTGCGAAAAACTACTTACTGCGAAACCGTACTTAAACTCATGGCTGAACTGATTAAATTAATCTTCCGTTCCGCGGAGTTCTTCACACACTGAAAAACATTCTAAAAGTTTTACTTTAACGGACTATTCTTCGTTTGTTTTGCGATAAAATTGATCTCTCCCTTTTTGTGGAGCTATTTCATCTCCACATGGATTGCTGCTCCTGCGCTACGCTTGAACCGCTCCACTGTCGTTGGATCACTCTCTTCATCGTATTTCTGTGCATTATCTGGATTATCTGTTTTTGAGTGCATTTTGTATACCTCAAAACGTCTTTAACTTGTACCCCAAAGAGATGCGAATTTGGAGGCGCTATTACGGGCGACTCCTATCTGACTTGCTGGCTTTGCGATAATTGCTTGCATATGAAATACGCTGGAGTCGGTCATTATGGCCGACTTCGTGATCTCTTGGGTAAAGGTCTGACCTGTTCCTGTTTGGCCTGTCGAGAGATAGAAGGAGAGATGCGCACGTTTATGCGGCAAACTCGAAATGGTTTGCGGGAGGTTCGTAAACAATTTGCCTTATTAAATGAATAGTTTCTCAACCTCGAATCTCTATTTCTGAGCTTTAAACTCCTAAGTGAGTCACTTCCCAAGAATAACCAGAATATGAATATATGCACCACTACAGTCTCACGTTTGCCAGTAAATTATGTTATGGATGTTGCCCCTGGCAAACAGCCAGCCAGCCTAGCTCTTCATAAACCGTGGGTTGCTACTTCAAAAGTTAATCCACCGGAATCTGCCAGTAGAAATCTCCCACCTGGCCTCATGCTGGACAAATCATTAACCGTCAAGTCAACCAGCCAGTCTGGTTCTCCGTCAATACGCCCGCCATCAGAATCGCGATCTTCAGGTCTTACGCTGAGAGATATCGCTCCCCGGAAAACCATTTTCGTATCGTTACGATGACGTTGGGTGTCACCCTCAACTAATCTCAACGTAGCTCCCTCTGAACTTTTTGTGATCAAATTTAACTTTAAACATAGACATAGTATATCTTCATTTAAAATAACTTTACCAGATTTTTGTTTTGCGAAAGCTTTATACACTGTTACCTGGCCCGAACACAGTATTGTTCATTAATTCTTGACCAGACATTCTCAAGGTTCCAGTCCTGTTGCTATTTTAAAAAACTAAGCAACAAGATTTTTTTTTGTTGCTACCAGTAGTTTTGAAAAATCGTTCATCAAAAAGGAACTTTTTTTTTGGTTTTAAATTGAATTATTTTTCGGAATTTTGTGTTTTGTTATTCCCGCACTTGGGACTTGGTGGATTGCGCATTTTACGGGCCGGGTCGGGCTGCCAAGAGTGGAGTCCCACTGTGTCCGTTGCCCCTTCGCTGCCGTTGCTGCTGTGACTTATTATCTGCATAAACGTTATAGAACGCCAACCTAGAGTATGGACCGGCAGGCCCCGCCACGTGCCATCAAGCTCGGCAAAACAATGTCCTGCAAGAAGGCCCTCAAAGCAAGGAAGTGCAGCTCAAGCAGAGACTCAAGCTGGAGCTCTTCTTTCTCGGAGCCCAGCGAGATCAAGCGCAAGTCCGCGCGTAATAGGCAACGAGAAGAAAACGTCACACCTAGCACCAGCGCAGTTCTGCGCAGCAAGCTGGCAAACAACCCCTTCAACCTCCTCTCAAGCAAAGAAGATGACGACGATCATGACGAACCCGAAACTGCCTCAGAGGCAGTGGCATCTAAAACAGAAGAGAAACCAATCCCGATCCCGAAGACCCTCAAGCTTCCCCCGATCTACATCCCAGACGTGACCGACATTACAGCGGTTGTCAAGATGATATCTACTTTAGTCGGATCCGAAAAGGATTTCTCCTATAAAATGGAGAGAAATAATAACGTACGCGTAATGATGCCAGACAAGGAGTCCTACACAGCCCTACGCCAGCACCTCGTGGCACATACCAAAAGACACCGCACCTTCCAACCAAAGGACGATAGAGCTTACAGGGCGGTCATCAAGGGACTTCACCACTCAACGGACCAGACTGAAATTAAAAAAGAACTCCACAAATACGGCCGTACTGTGAGGGATCTGCACAATCCCATTGGCAGGAAATCCAAACAACCACTGGGGATCTTCTTTGTTAATCTAGAACCAGCAAGCAACAACACAGAGGTTTTCAAAATAAAGAGGATTTGCAGATCAGTCGTCACCGTAGAGCCCCCACTGAAGTTCAACGATGTTCCACAATGTTTCAGATGCCAAGGGTTCGGACACACCCAGCGCTACTACTTCCTGGAACATCGCTGTGTGAAATGTGGTGATTCTCATGACTCTAGGTCATGCACCAAAAAAAAAAGACGAGAAAGCATGCTGTTTACATTGCCAAGCTGATCACCCTGCGTCGTTCAGAGGATGCTCTGCCTACAAAAAGGCAAAGGCGCAGCAATCTCCTAAAGCCAGACCCGTTGAGAGTAGCAACAAACCACCTTTCATACAGATACCAACTATCATTAATGGTACAAGTTATAGGGACGTACTCCTAGGAAACCAAGTGACACAGCAAACGAATCCCTAAAAAACCCCTCATACCACTCCCGAAGCCCCACAACCCAACCAGCTTGATACGATGCTTGCCCGCATGGAAGGATCGATTGAGAGGATGATGGAAAAGTTGATCTCGCAGATGTTATCGCAGATGTTCTCGCAGATGATGTTTATAGCTCCCATCCTCAACAGAAAGTAATGCAAGTAAGCCTTAACATAGTTTTTTGGAATGCAAACGGCCTGCACAGGAGCAAAGCCGAAGTAGAGCATCTCATAAAAACAGACAATATCGATGTTCTTCTAGTTTCGGAATCCCACTTTTGTCCCAGATCCTACTTTAAAATTAGCAGGTACGAACTGTTACATGCCAACCATCCATCTGGCAGAGCACGCGGAGGAGCAGCCATGCTCATCAGGAGTGCATTCAGTACACGGAACTTCCCGCGTTTCAGGGGGAATGGGCTCAGTGCGCCGTGACCAGGATTTCTAGCCCACAGGGAGATATCATCATTGGTGCGGTTTACTTCCCAACCAGACACTCGATAACCGAGACCCACCTTCAGGACTTCTTCGAGTCCCTCGTTCCTCGGTTTATAGCAGCCGGAGACATTAACGCCAAACACTCCTGGTGGGGGTCCCGCACAAACAACCCCAAAGACATGAAGCTCTATAAGTACCTGCAGCGGAAAAGTCTGGACTGCCATTCCACTGGAGAACCCACACACTGGCCTACCGACCCTTCAAAGCAGCCGGATCTGCTGGACTTCGCCGTCTCCAAGGGCATAGGACACTCTAAGATAATATGCTCAAGCTATGATAACAGCGCAGTAACTTGCTCCTAAACATCTCCGTCCTCAGAAAAACCCCGCCTAGAAGACTCACCGGAAAACACACAAATGCCCCCAAGTTTACGTTTTCAATGCTTTCCTCCCTGTCCCCAGATCCCCCTCTTTCCACACCAAGCAACATAGATGCGGCCATAGAAAAACTAACCAAAGAGATGCACAATGCCGCTGAGTTTGCGAATCCACCTCCTCCGACTACCCCGAGAATACCTAAAACAGACGTGCACTTGTGGTCTCCGGAAATCGCGGCCCTCGTGGCCGAAAAAAGGCGCCACAGAAGAGTCTGGTTTTCCTCGCGCAACCCCAGGGACAAGACAGCACTTAATCGTGCCACCAAAGATTTGAAGGACAAGCTATCCATCCTACGGCAGGACTCGTTTCATAGATTCTTATGGAGCTGGAACCTGGAGACCCGCAACACAATCTGTGGAATGTCACGAGGCACATAAAAAGACCTGCGAAGAAGATATCACCCGTGCGAAAAGTGGACGGTTCCTGGTGTCGGACTGAGGTCGAAAGAGCAGAAGCCTTTGCTGATCATCTACATACTGCATTCTCACCGTTCGACAGATGCACTGGCGATGAGAGAGCTGCAACCATAAGGTTCATAGACAGCCCAAGTGCTCCTGGAGAGATTGCGGAGATTGCGCAGGAGATGGCCTACCTAAAAAATGGCAAGTCACCGGGTCCTGACCGTATCGATGCAACAGCACTGAAAATGTTGCCCCTAATCTGTTTCCAAAGGCTGGCCAACATATACAACAGCTGGCTCCGTCTAGGGTACTTCCCTAAAGAGTGGAAGCGAGCGGAAGTAATTGTCCTCCTCAAGCCTGAGAAACCTGAAGACAACCTAGCATCGTATCGTCCGATTAGTTTGCTGGCAATCCTATCTAAAATACTTGAAAGAGTATTTTTGCGTAGAGTACTGCCAGTATTCGACGAGGCCGGACTGATCCTTGATCACCAGTTTGGCTTCAGACGCCTTCATGGAACACCTGAGCAATGCTACCGGATGGTTGAGAGCATACTTGAGGCCATCGAAAAGAAGAAGTACGGCTGCGCCGTTATGCTGGATGTCAAACAGGCGTTTGACAGAGTCTGGCACCCTGGACTCCTTTTCAAAATTAAATCCCACGTCCCAAGTTCCCATTTCACCTTCCTCAAGTCATACACAGAGGGAAGAGAATTCCGAGTGAGATGCGGATCATCAATCAGCACGCCTAGGCCCATAAGAGCAGGAGTACCACAAGGCAGGGTTCTTGGACCCATCTTATACACACTCTACACAGCGGACCTCCCCATCACCCCCTCCCGGAACCTCACAGTAACAACATATGCCGATGACACCGCCTTCCTAGCCTCCGCCACAGATCCTCAGGAAGCATCAGCCATCATCCAGAGGCAACTAAATGCCTTCGGTCCATGGCTGAAACGATGGAACATTGTGGTCAACGCGGAGAAATCCTCACAAACAACCTTCGCAGGGGAGAATGCCCCCCATCACACTCAACGGGGAAACCATCCCAACGAATAACACTCCCAAATATCTAGGGCTGACCCTGGACCGCAGGCTCACATGGCGTCCACACCTAATCAACAAGCGCAACCAGGCCAACCTACGGCTTAAGCAACTGCACTGGCTCCTGGGAAGCAGGTCCAAGCTCAAAGTAAAATTCAAACTGCTTATTTACAAGGTAGTGCTGAAGCCAATCTGGACATATGGGATACAGTTGTGGGGCACGGCAAGCTGTTCGAACCGCATCAAAATCCAGCGGTTTTAGAATAAATGCCTGAGAACAGATTCGAACGCCCATCCGTACCACGAAAACTCAATAATCCATAAAGAGCTTGGAATTAGATGTGTAGCTAAGGAGATCGCCCGTCTCAGCGGAAGATACATAAAAAGACTGGATAACCACCCCAACCACCTGTCCGTCAACCTCCTAGATAATAGGCAATCACCAAGACGCCTGAAAAGGAAACACCCGCTTGATCTCCCCAACCAATAGACACCTAAGTCAACCTCATAAGATATACATTCCATGTACCTCCCTTAAGTCAAGGTCTCCCCCAAACCATTTTATGATTGTCCACTCGGATAGATTTTAAATACAAATTAAGAATGTTATAAATAAAAAAAAAAAAAAACCAGTAGTTTTGGTAAAATGAAACTATTCTTTAATAACACTGCTTATATTGACTTTGATGCTGTTGTGCTAACAGAAACCTGGCTAAACTACTCTATCATAGACATTGAAATTTTTGTTCAACCTTTGGAGGTGGCTTTCTCATTGCCGTAAAATACATTTAGTCAGTGGAACGTAGCACTGTCACTAATCCTCTCGGAATTTAATTTCTTGCCGTTTAAATTTATTCTGACTCGCTAGCCAAAATGACTGCCTTGATGGCTTAGCTGACGCTGCCGTTTTTCAGCTTGACCCTATAAGGAACTCACGTGGCAGGACCGCCCCAGTAATAGCGCGCAGTCAAAAGTGCTTTAGAAGAACCGACTATTGTGACCTAAGAAATTTCTTGGATAATATTGACTGAAGTTATGTTTCAAATTTCAGCAATATCGATGCAGCTCGGACTCTTTTAATAAAGTAAAAATTTACTCCATCAACGTCAAAACCGCCTTGGTTTAATAAGCATTTCTCTTCTTAAAAAAAGGAAATCTAGAGCTTACAAAAAGTCTCTAAGGTGTTACATCTTTTGAATTACCTACTTATCCGTAACCAGTTAGTTGACCTTAACAATCAACTGTATAAAAATTATATTTCCATATGTAAACTCAATTTTCGAGAGAATCCAAGCTCTTATCTATTTTGCGTTTCATCGCAGTGTACCGCTTATTGTCACATACTCTCTCGACAATCACGTCCTTTATCGTGTTTCCACAATCAGTGATCTTGGAGTTTTTTTTGATCATAAACTTATGTTTAATGATCACATCTCTGTGGCAGTGAATAAAAACAGAGGAATGTTAGCCCTTACTAAGCGTTGGTCAAAAGAATTTAACGATCCTATATATCACCCAAGTTCGTCCCCTCCTGTTATTTGCACCTTACAATTTAAACTGGGATCCTGTCAATCGCCTACCGCCGTAAAGTTGCAGGCTTAAATTGTTGAAACTACCTACCCTGAAGGAGCGCCGAACCTGTGCTGGGGTCATGTTTCTGCATATGCTTGTTCATAATATAGTTGGCTCCAAAAACATATTTTAGACCAATTATCTTTTTTCGTCCCTAATAGGAAAACTAGATTCTTCCGACCAATATGGTTACCTATTCCCAGATCCAATCACGCTGACCATGATCCTTTTCGAATTATATATAAAAACTATAACCTCTCATCCCATATTTTATCCCCTGAACTCTCCCTTAATGTTAACCAATCGTCCCATATTTTATCCCCTGAACTCTCCCTTAATGTTAACCAATCGAAAATTTTGGAATTCCTCTTAGAAGTTATAGATAGTTATATTGTACATATATTTTGCAGATCATTGTTTTTTTTTTTTATTATTAATTAACATCTTTATTTAATATTATTCAGGTACAGTTCTAATTAAAGCTTTTAACCTAAATGTTGTCTTAAGTAAATAATCTCTTAATTATAAATTATAATTTTTTTTCATCTTATTATATAGGAATAGGTCAAATTACGAATAGTGAGGTTTCAAGTAAATAATATATTCATATTAATATCTTAGAAGCAGCCCAAAATGTGTTCTTTTGAGCCTGCGAATTGGGATAGCCCCCTCTAATCTCCGGGCGAGACGATTACGGTGGGCAGTTAGTCGGTCGTTGTATCTGCTTGAGAAGAACGAGATTTGGTCTTCAACAATGCTCAGGTTTAAGTCATTGTGAAGCGTTTGGCCACTAACGAACCACTCACAGCCAGTGATTTGTCTTAATGTTTTATTCTGGACGGTTTGGAATCGTTTTCGGTGGGACGCAGCCGCCACTCCCCAAATTTGGATGCCGTATCTCCAAGTAGGTGCGATGATTTGCTGATAAATCTGACGCTTGCATCTTAAAGGTAGTTTGCTTTTTTTATTTAGCATCCAGAATAGTTGGTTACGCTTTAGGTTGCACATTTTGACGACTCTGGCAATATGTTCACGGAAGGTTAGGCGTTTGTCCAGTATGAGGCCTAGGTATTTCGCCTTAGTCGCTTGCTCTATGTCCACATTATTAATGTGTACCGCAGGAGTTGTGTTACGGCGTAACGCAAAGCAAACGTTTACGCATTTGCTTTCGTTAATTTTGATGTTGTTCGCCATGGCCCATTTCTCGAATTCGTTGAGATAAGTTTGCAGCATTTGTGACGACTCGGTCTCACTGTTCGAGGAGCTGAGAAAGCAGACGTCGTCAGCGAAGCTGGCCAACAGCATTTTGCTGTTGTCATAGGTCATTTCATAATAGCTTGGCTTGGGGATGTCTGCTGTATAGATGGAGTACAGTATCGGTCCTAAGACGCTTCCTTGAGGTACGCCAGCTGCAATGGCAACATTTGCAGAGGTTGCGTCTCTGGACTGGACGCAAAACTCTCTGTTTGTGAGAAACGATCTGATGAGCTCAAACACGTTGGCTGGCAGCGCTGTTTTGACTTTGGCTTGTAGTCCCGGGATCCAAACTCTATCAAATGCCTGTTGAATGTCAAGGAAGATTCCGTTGCAGTATTCTTTATGGTCGTAGGCCTTCAGGATATGATTGACTACACGGTGCAATTGCTCAATCGTACTGTGACCAGCTCTGAATCCGAATTGGTGCATTGGGATAGTATCATTGTCTTCTAGGTGTATTATAAGTCGGGAAGCTATCAGCCTTTCCATTACCTTCGATAAGAAGGGCAGGAGACTGATAGGCCGGTAGGAGCTTGGATCCTGTTCCGGCTTCCCTGGCTTTAGAATCATACTGATTCTACCACTCTTCCATTTTTTGGGAAAGTATTGAACTCTAAGTATCGCATTGAAAATCAATGTGATAAGTAATAGTGCTCTCTTGGGAAGGATTTTAAGTACTGCGTTGCTTATTAGATCGTGACCTGGCGCCTTTCGACTTTTGAGGGTACGTATCATGTTTGAGACTTCTTCCAGACGGATATGTCTTATTGGAGGTGACATCTGGAATGGGCGCTGTAGTACTTCGTTTATTCTGTTGATATCCCCCTCGGATGCGAAATTAAATGCAGTGAATCTGTCGCCAAGGTGTTCCGCAAATGTTTGTACTTGCTCTTCTAAGGAGCGACACCAGTTACCATTGCTGTTCTTCAGAGGCGTAACTTTCTGTGGCATTCTTTTTACTTTTTTGGTAGAGGACCACATTAAAAATGGAATCATTAGAATAATCCATATTGGTCAGCATATGTTCGAATTGCGCATTTTTCAATTCAGCCATGGCAACGTGAAGCTCTCTGGCGCATCTTTGCCATTGAGCTTTTTCCTCAGGACTGTGCGTTCGAATATAACGTCTTCTCAGTGCTCTCTTACGGACTAGAATCTCTGCAATGGTTGGGTCAATTCTATTCGAGTGGCGTATGAGGGCTCTGCTATGATTGTTTGCAGTGTACACGTTTGCACTCCTCGCCGCATTTGTCACATTGGTAGTGAAGAGGTCTACCGCGTCGTCAATGTCAGCAGCAGAGTTGAGCTCAATGTTAAGGCGTATCGATCTACATAGTTCTTCCTTGAAAACAGCTACATTTTTATGTTTGCTAAGAAGTTGCCTACGTTGAGTGCATTGTATGGCTTCTGTTTTTAATGTAGTGATGAGAGACAGGTGGTCGGATTCAAGGTCCCAGCTGTCTCTGATGTTTAGCTTGTCGTGTGGGATGTTGCGATAGATTGCAAAGTCTAAACAGGATGGTCTTCGATTTACTGCGCTTGGATAGTATGTTGGTGCTCCAGTCGCCAGGATGTTGGCGTTAATTGAGATGACGCTAGCGGCAAGTAAGTTACCTCGGTGACAGGTGATCGCAGAACCCCACCATGGATGTTTTGCGTTCCAGTCTCCGCTAATGAATGATCTTGGAAAGTTGAAGTTAGCGAATATGTCATCAAATTCTGATTGAGTCCAGCTGAAGTTTGGAGGGCAGTAGATTGATCCGATGAATATTTTTCCTATACATGTTTGGATTTTGGCACCCACGATTTGGACTTTAGCATGGGCGATTGGCTCAATGGGAAAGTGATTGATCTTTTTGTTAACCAGGATTGCAGCTCCACCCCTGCGGCTGCCGTCAGGTAGATTTGAAGTGTAGATTTCATATCCAAATAGTTGAAGGTTGGATGTCTTCGTTTCAGTGAGAAGGAGAATGTCAATATTCTCTCTCTCCGCAAGGTGGCCGATTTCAGTCATTTTGCCGGCAGCACCTCGCGTGTTCCAGGTGAGAATTTTTATTTGGGACATTGTGTGAGTTGCGCGTTAATTGCGACCAGCATCTGCAGCATCTGGGCTTGCATGGAGTGTAGACCCTCGATAGCTTTTGTGAGCGATGCAATTGCCGTTTCTATTTTAGATTCTTGTGCATTTTGCTGTTGTGACACATCTGGGAAGAAGTGCGCATGATTTTTTGCACCGTAGTGACGTTGCTGTTGAATGGTGTCCTGTAGCCTATTTGTTAGGTTTCCTGGTCGTTTGTTTTGTTTTTCCGTGATTGAAAGTACATTTCTGGCTATTTAAGCATAAGAAACTCCATTTTCATAATGTTTAGGTGTAGAGTTATTGTTTATGCCCACTTTTGGAGTTTTCTGTACATTGTCGTTCATTTTGAGCAATTTTTGATAGGATTTGCAGCCACGAAAGTTAGTTGGGTGGTTTTCACCGCAGTGAGTGCAAGATGCTGGTGCTTCTTTGCTTCTGGGACAATCTGATGATTTATGATATTCACCGCAAGAGACACAGATAATAGGTCTGTAGCAATATTTTGCAGTATGACCAAACGATTGGCATCTCCGACATTGCACAATGTCGTGCGCTTTTCTGGCTACTTCAAAACTGACGCGTTGGCGGCATAGAGATCGTAGTTGGAGTATATCTTTGTTATTTAGATTCTTCTCTACATTAATGAAGAAGAGGTTCATCTGTTCACCGCTCTTGTTGCTTTTTGGGTTATATATTGATTGAACTTTATGCCCCTGTCTGAGTAATTCCTCTTTGATTTTATCATGGAGCTGTGAATGGTGTAATCCTCGCACAACAACTCTGAATGGCTTCTCGTCTTTCAATTGATAGCAATGGAATTACATTTTCTGAGTATTTAGTTGTCGTACTACAGCCCTGTAGGTATTTGCGTCCTTGGTGTAGATTCTGTAAGTGGAGCCCACAGAGGATTTGATTTCAACATTTTCAAGATTTGTAACTTCCTCGATAGCGATAAGAAGTTCGTTCACGTTTGTCATGTCCATAAGAACGATTGGTGGTGGTTTTAGACTACCAGTAGAAGCAGAGTTTACCGTAGATGAATCAGTTTTACTTTGTACGTTTGCGTTCTTATTATGTACATTGCTGTCTTTAGCCTTAGAAGCGGTGTAAGAACGGTAGGCCGCTGCTGCAGCGCTAGTCGATGGTTCGTCCACACTATTACAGTCCATCTCGTCGTCATCTACTGATAGTGTCTCGAACCTGTTTGCTGTCACAGGGTCACTGGGTTCTAAATTTCTAGAAACAGCACGTTTTCGTTGAATTATTGGTGAGTTCGATGGCACCTTCCTCTTCTGGCTCTGGATTTTTTGCCATCTAGGTGAATCAGATTCATTGAGGCCCGGTTAAGGGGGGAAGTCTATAGAAGTGCTTAATTCTTTAGGAGGCATAGACGTTGAGCACACGCTACTGCATATGCTGGGTGATGATGTAGTGTAGGTATATATTGGACTATGAGTTGTTATCAGAGTACTAGTGACACAGGCTGCATTACTGCTTGATACTGCTATACCATATGGGTTAAGCTTGCCGCTAGTGGCCAGTTCTTCTGCCAGAGTTAACTCTCCTGTAATCTCCTCGTCCATGACGGCTTTTCTCAGAGCTTCGCTAAGAACCTTCGTTTTCCTAGAATTTGCCATTTCTCGCGAATTTATGCAAAGTCGAATGTAAGACAATCACTGCTTTTATTGCCCCTCTTGTGCAGCTGCGCGCAGTGTGAGGGGAACAGCGATGCCCTAACGGGCCACAAATGCAGTCTATCGCACTACACTTATGTTGTTGTTGTTGTCCAACTGCCGACACTGCGCTAGACGGCGTCCGATCTGTGCTATTTTTGGCACACGAAGAATAGAGAACAAAAGAATAACGCGTAAACACGATTTGTTTTTTCTTCCCGCGACACAACTGATCTCGTCAAGAGCAGATTAGCGACTGCAGATCATTGTTAAATTGTTTAATTAAATTAAAAAAAAGGACTCACAAAGAACACAATCCTGGGCAAGAATCACTTCATATAGGGAAATGCAGCTCAAACGGTTAGTCTTTCTTGAAAGCTCTGTCAGAAGACAATATATTAGGTCAAGTAAAAAGTTCGTTCGGTTTTTATCTAAGAGATGACGTTATTGTCCATAGTACTAGTGTTACGTGTCGCATCATGTCACACCCAAACGGCGCTGAAAAGGTGTTCATTCGCGCTATAAGTTTGTCTTTGACAGTTTTTCGATTGATTGACTCAGTTGTGAGCGCTTGTCAAAGATGGACACCAGCAAAGAGAAAATTCGCTATATTTTAAAATTTTTCTTCTATCAAGGCGAAAAAGCAGCCAAAGCGGCTGAAATAATTAATTTAGTTTATGGGCCCGATACTGTAAACGAACGTGTAGCACAACAGTGGTTTGCTAGGTTCCGTTCCGGGAATTTCGATGTCAAAGATGCACCACGCGTCGGGAGGCCTGTAGTCGAAAATTGCGAAAAAAAATCATGGAAATAGTGGAAACAGACCGGCACGTGAGCACTTATTTAATTGCTGAGGAACTAAAGATGAGCCAGAAAACCTTTTGGAACCATTTGCATAAACTCGGATTCAAAAAGAAACTCGATGTTTGGGTGCCACACGAACTAACGCAAAAAACATGATGGACCGAATTTCCATCTGTGAATCGCTGCTGAATCGCAACAAAATCGACCCGTCTCTGAAGCGGATTGTGACTGGCGATGAAAAATGGGTCACTTACGACAACATCGAGCGCAAACGGTCGTGGTCAAAGCTCGGGGAAGCGGCCCAGACGGTGGCCAAGACCGGATTGACGACCAGGAAGGTTTGTGTTTGGTGGGTTTGGCAAGGAATCATCTACTACGAACTGCTCCCCTATGGCCAAACGCTCAATTCGGCCTTCTACTGCCAACAACTGGACCGCTTAAAGGCAGCACTCATCCAGAATAGGCCATCTTTAATCAACAGAGGCCGAATTGTGTTCCATCAGGACAACGCTAGGCCACACACGTCTTTGGTGACGCGCCAGAAGCTCCGGGAGCTCGGATGGGAGGTCCTAATGCACCCATCTTATAGTCCGGACCTTTTTTTTTATATTCACTCTGCTTTTATTTATTGAATCCTCTTAAATAAGAACTAACAATAAGTTTAAAAATCTTAACTAATACAAATTTTTTTTCCTAGACATTTTTTTTATTTTTCCAACTGTTCCGAGATTAAGCGTCCCTACAAATTTCTTCGCTGGTTTGGTAGGTCCCTTCGTCGGAGACGGGAACGACTGCTGAGCTGGGTTAGATTTCTCGTTAGGTGGTTGGGGTGCGAGGAAAGCTTGCTATGATATTTTTTCAAAAGCTCTGTGATTTCATTGGTGACTGTTGGAATATTTAAGTCTCTTTGGATGTTTTCGTTCCGAACATACCACGGTGCCCCAGTGATGGTTCTCAGAATCTTTGATTGTGCTCGCTGTATGATGTCAATATTGCTGTTGCTGGCGTTGCCGCATAGATGTGCGCCATAGGTCCAGATGGGTTTCAATACTGCATTATAGAGTAAGACCCTGTGGTCCAGGCTGAGCGGAGAGCCAGCGTTGATGAGCCAGCGTTGATGAGCCAGTGTAAGTTGTTGGCTTTGAGCTTAAGATTGGTTTTTTTCGCTTCAAAGTGTCTGCGCCATGTGAGTCCTCCGTCGAGGTGTACTCCTAGGTACGTTACCTCATCTGATTTCGGGAGAGGTATGTTGTTTATCAAAAGTGGTGGGCAATCTTGTCTGTTCAGGGTAAATGTCACGTGCTTGCATTTTTCCTCGTTGACTTTTATTCGCCAGTCAGAGAGCCACTTCTCAGTGGCTATGAGGTGCAATGCCAGCAGTTCTGTAGCTTGGATTGGGGACCTTGAACGGCTAAGGATAGCTGTATCGTCGGCAGACGTGGACACTGTTAGCCGACTATTTGTAGGAATGTCAGCGGTATAGATGAGGTATAAAGTTGGCCCAAGAACGCTGCCTTGGGGGACTCCGGCCTTAATTTCGTGGTCAGTGGAAGTAGCAGTGTTGCACCGCACTGCAAACTTTCTGTCATATAGGTATGACTTTAGAAGTTTGTGTGTGCTTTCGGGTAGAGATGTTTTAACTTTAAACATTAGGCCGTCTAGCCAGACTCTGTCGATTGCTTGGGATACGTCTAGAAATACGGCTGTACAGTATTCTCGGTTTTCAAATGCAGTTCTTATCTCCGCCGTTATTCGATTCACCTGTTCGATGGTTCCGTGGCTTTCGCGAAAGCCAAATTGATGGGCTGGGATTATATTGTGGGCTCTCAGGTGTGGATTCAGTCGGCTTAGCAGGCATTTTTCGAATAGTTTCGATATACATGCGAGTAGACTTATTGGTCTGTAAGATGAGGGAACTGTGTGGTCCTTACCAGGCTTCGGAATCATTATGATGATCGATCTCTTCCATCGTTGTGGAAAGTAGCCAAGTTTTGTGATGGTATTAAAGAGCTGCGTTATGTACCGAACTGCAGAATGTGGCAGCTCGATGATCACTTCCGGGGTAATAAGGTCGTAGCCGGGGGATTTTTTCGGGCTGAGATTTTCTTTAATTATTTTAGATATTTCTTTTGGACGAAACACAATTGGGGTGTGTTGCTGGATGCCGTTTTCGTTTGAAGTCAGTAGCTCTAATGTGCTAGTAGCCTCGTTTGGCGTAAATACATTTTGTAGGTGAGCGGCAAATGTGGTGGCTCTGTCTGAATCACTACGTGCCCAGCCGCCTGAGGAATTCCTTATGGGCAGAACGGTTTCAGTCGGTGGGCGAAGGGTTGGGTGGGCTCTCCACAGTGACTTTTGTTTGATACCTGTTGGTGAAAGTTGCTCTATATATCGGCTCTGGGCGTATTCTTCCTCTTGGTTCAGAGCGTTGGTCAGCTTCCGTGTGGCTATTTTTAGCTTTTGTTTTGCAGATGGTGATCTGGAGGATTGCCATTCTCTACGTAAGCGTCGTTTTGCGTGGACGAGTTGCTCGATTTGTGCGTTAGTCTTATTCGGATTCATTGTAACGTTTGTGGTTTTAGGTGTTGCATTTCGAGCTGCTTCCGTAAGAATGGATTCCAGTGTTTCTGTGCAGCTCTCTATATCAGGTTCAGTATTGAGTTTTGGGTTTAGCTCAATGTGTGAACTTATATATTTTTTGTACCTTAGCCAGTTCGTTTTGTGCGAAGTCAGTCTGTAGGGTGGTTTTACGTTTTCTGCATACCGGCTGAGATGAATTAGCACAGGCGTGTGATCAGATGACAGATCTGGTAGACATTCAGCTCTAACCAAACTGCGAGAAATATTTTTCGTAACTGCGAAGTCAATCAAGTCAGGCAGCTTATTGAGGTCTGATGGCCAGTATGTGGGACTCCTAGGGGAAACATGATCAAGTTTATTAGTGGCTTTAATTAAAGCCTTGTAAAGCTGTTTTCCTTTTGGATTCACAAGGCGCGATCCCCAGTGAGTATGTTTAGCATTGTAGTCGCCTGCTGCAATGAAGTGTGGTCCTAGTCCATGGAAGAAATCCAGGAATTGGTCTTCCAATATTGTGAAACGAGGGGGGCAGTATACGGCCGCTAGTGTGAGGTGAGTGTTGTCCTCCAGCTGTATATTGATAGATGTGGCCTGTAGATGAATTTCAGCAAACTCTTTGTAATAGTGGTGTTTCATACGGTTCCTAATTAGAATGCCGGTCCCACCGTGTGCTCTACCATCGGGGTGATTTGTTCCATAGAAGTTGTAATCTCTTATTTGAAAGTTGTATTTGCTTGTAAGATGAGTCTCCGAGAGAAGCATTACGTCGATATGCTTCTCATGTAGGAATTGAGCTAGCTGAAGTTTGCGCTGTGAGACGCCATTGGCGTTCCACGTAGCTATGCGTAAGGTAGCCATTATTTATTTTGATTGTTGGGAGACAAGCATTTGGATCAATAGGTTTTGATTACGCTTCATGTCTTGAATGGTGGTTCGCATAAACGTCATGAATTCCGTCATGCTCTGTTTTAAGGCTTGGATCATAGCTTCAGTTTTCGCTTCTTGCTGCTCAGATGGCCTATAGTTTTGTTGTGTGTCCAATTTTGTGCGTTCTTCATGTGAGGTTTGGGAGTTTTGGGTTGGAGGCGTCATACCTGATTTTAAAACGTTTGCAAAACTTATCTTGTTAGTGCTTGGTATAGTCCAGGAAGCAATACTTGTTGGTTTCGAAAAAAGTACTTCTGGATTTGTTTCCGATGGTATCAGCGTAGCTGTTCCTTGGTGTACCCGTGCCGTGTTCATTCTTTTGTGAAGACAGGTTTTCAGCTCTTTGTAGATTGGACAGCCTTTTTTTTTTTTTTTTTTTTATTATGCCTTACGGTAGGAAAATTAAAATCTTCAAAAGATACCACCTACCGTCCATAGGTGGCATGCACGATTCATAACCCCCCTAGTAGAGTTATGCCTACGTACTAAAAACAAAAACCTCCGTATGCTCTTCCGTCATTTACAAGCTCACCGGGACTGCCAGTCAAGTTATTTCGTCGGTGAGCAGGATGTGGAGCCTGGTTGTACTCCCTTCCTTGTTATATGGCCTAGAGGCGCACGTCCTTCATCCCTGGTTACGCTGGGTAGTTTTCCTCCTGCCACCGTATAGGTGTACGTCGCCTGTATTACCCTTCACCTCTGTTGGCCATCTCGTCGGCTCGGACCCGCTTCATCATATCCCTGATGATGTTATGTCCCCGCTCCCAAGAGTCGCTGTTCTCCATCATGGCCGCGATCAAGCCGCCAGGGCTGAGCGGGGCACCGATCAGCGCCCTTAGCTGCACCCTCTCCTCCGTGAACCTGGAGCAGTGCATGAGTACATGCTCTGCTGTTTCCTCAGCATCGGGGCAGTGGAGGCATTGAGCTGCCTCTACGTGGTGGAACCGGAGTAGGTATGCCCGAAAGCTACCATGATCCGTGAGGAACTGGGTAAGGTGGTAGTCCAGTTTTTTGTGGCGGCAATTGGCCCACGCCGTTAAATCGGGGATGAGTTGGTAGGACCACCTCCCCCGTTGCGATGTTATCCATCTGGTCTGCCACTCTCCCATCAGTCGCTCGTGAGCCTCCAGCCGGGTAGCACCTTCTCGGACCTCACAAAAAGCCTTTATCTCCAGGTCGATTGGCGGTTCGATTGGTTGATTGGCTGCCAGTGCTAGTGCTGCGTCTCCGGATATGGTCCTGAAGCCTCTAATGAGCCTAAGGCCATAGACCGTACCGCCGCGCGTGCTCCTTTCAAGTAAGTGCCTTTCTTGGTGGCGTTGCTCCATATTGGTGCAGCATAGAGCAGCGTTGCCTTGGCTACCGCCACCAGTAGTTTCCTTGCCGGGCAATTTGGAGCTCCTACATTGGGCGTGAGCCTGGACAAGGACGCAGTTGTTATTGCTGCTTTCCTGCCTGCGTAGGTAGCATGATCCTTAAAAGCTAGCCTGTGGTCTATCATTACTCCCAGGTATTTTAGGGAGTCTTGTGGTGCCACCTGTGTCCCGTTGACCGTGATCAGCATTCTCTTCACCTTCCTTCTGCTGCTTAATAGGACAGCCTCGGTCTTGTGCGCCACAATTGTTAAGCCGGGTTTCTCTAGCCAGTCGGTGGCCATAGTAATTGTCGCGTTGCACTTCTATTCGAGGACTGCTATTGTCTTGGCCACTGCAGTTATTGCCACATCGTCCGCAAAGCAATGTAGCTCAGCTACTAAGAGCTTGTTGATGCCCAGGATTCCATCATACATAATGTTCCACAGGATCGGTCCAAGCACAGATCCTTGTGGGACTCCTGCAGAAACACTGTAGCATCTCGGGCCAGCGTCCGTGTCGAACCTGAGGACACGATCCGTGAAGTAGCTTCCAATGACGATCCTGAGGTACTCCGGGAGACCCATCCTATGCATGGCGCTGAGGATTACTGGCCATCTGGCGGTGTTGAAGGCGTTCTTCACATCCAACGTGACGTTTGCACAGTACTCCTCCCTTCCATCCAGCCATCTATCGCCGTCAAGAGCGTTCTCGGCGATGTTTCTTGCTACTGCTGTTGGCCGCCAAAGAGTGGTCTGCCTTGGGAATAGTTCTGCTACTATGCTAGCCAGAACATCCGGGTCAGTTGGAGTTGCCTCTCTCTTCCTTAGCTGGTTAGCTACGAGTTTGTAGGCAAGTCCCCAGGGCTCTCTATCCACGGTATCTAGCAGTTCCTTAAAGGCCCGCGCTTTGGCAGCCGTGGCAATATGCCGTGCTTAAACTCAGAGCGTTTGCTTCTGAAAGCGTCCATGAGCTCTGCACCCCTATCGTTGTTGAACGTTGGTTTGCAGCCGTCGTTCAGCAGTACCAGGTCCAACATAAGCATTGTGTTTAATACTGCTCGGCCTCTGGGATGGGATATCCTGCTGCCCCATTCTTCTGCCCATGCATTGAAGTCGCCCGCTATGATCTTCGAACAGCTATGAACAGCTGCGTAATGGTTAATTGAGTTGAACAATCTTAATTTGCTCCTGCATTATGCTGGGACTTTGCTTCTTTAAGGCTGGCTCTGTATGTCGGGCACGCGAAACAGCCCGTCGGGTGGTTTTTGTCCACTTCGTCGCTGCATAATAGGCAGTTTGGTGGTGCAACACATCCCCTTGCCTTGTGTCCTCGTTCGCCGCATCGCAGGCAGCAGTCTGATCGATCGATCGCCTTGCAGGTCGTTGCTCGATGCCCGTAGCCCAGGCACTTGTAGCATCTCGTGGGCCGGACGTCCTGGATGATGCGGCACCTTGACCACCCCACGGTTACCGTGCCCTTCTTTAAGACCGCGATCGCACCATTCGCGTTCATCAGGACAGAGGCTGTCTCAGTCCCATCCCGCATCCTACGTAGTCCTTTGATGTCCTCTGGTTTCAGCAGAATGCCTTGAAATTGGGAGACCAGGCAGCTGTGGAGATCTTCCGCTGTCGTGCCCTCGTCCAATCCACTGCAGGATAGTGCTATTCTATGAGTACCCGTACGTACCGAAGCCATGTCTTTTAGAGTTGCTTCCAGCTCGGTCTTAAATTTGGGGACGCTGTCGGAGACTTTCCCCTCTACTTCCAGCAGTAGTTCCCCTTGCTGAGTTCTGCGGACTTTGCGAACATTTTTGCCCAGTTCGCTGAGGTTCGGGTCCGCTTTCAGTTTCCGGAGCATTTCCGCATACGAGGCCTCTCCCGTCTTCTTTAATATAAGTGCCTCCGGCTTCTTCCTCAGGCGTTTAGGCTTAACTTTTTTCCACTCGCCTCCAGTGCTAGCCACCTTGGCGACGGATGCATAGCTGCGCGGCTTGGATGACTTTCTTTGGGTTTAGCTATACCCTCTGAGCTCACCGCGAGGTAGTTGCCGCGCTTGGGTGCCTGTGCTTTAGGCTCCTGAACTTTGGGCTCTGTCCCTTTGGCAGTTCCCTTGCTGGTTTTTTCCAGGCTTTTGGGGCTCGGTTTGGGTAGAAGCGGTCGTAGAACGATTCTCTTTAGCGCCGCCTTCGTAAAGCTCGATGGCCCTGTTGCTCCAGAAGAGTTCCAGAAGTACGCTCTTGTCCTCTATGACTACATGGCGCCGAATTTCGAACGCGGATAGTATCGCGTTAATTTTATTTCCCATCCTAGCGAGGATGCTCCGCAGGTCTTCATTTTGGAATCCCGCGGCGAAGTCCAAAGTCCTTATAGGCGATCCCGTTGGTGATTTCCTTCCTTTTCTGTGCGACGGCACGCTGATAACGTCCTTTGCCCTCAGGTTGCTCGTATTAGTATCGCTGCTGGCTACAGGGGCCGAGTTGACCAGCTCTGCCGCACTGCTGGGGCTAGTCGGTATATCCTCCAACACAACCGCCGGCGCAGGGGTTCCCGCGGATAGGTCTAAAGGCCCTATAGGCGACCTGATTGGTGATTTCCTTCCCTTCCTGAGCGACGGCACGCTAATAACGTCCTTTGCCTTCTGGTTATTCGTATTAATAGCGCTGCTGGCTGCAAGGGCCGATTTGTCCAACGCTGTATCACTGCGACGGCAAGTCGGTATATCCTCCAGAACTACCGCCGGCGCAGGGGTTCCGGCGTCCTGCACCGCGATTCCTCCTTCTTTTGTTGGGGACCTTGACTTTCTGGAGCTCCTCCTGAACGGATCATCATCGGTGGGGGTTCCCGATCACCAGATCTGGCAGCACTGTTGGTCTGCGATGAGTTGTCAGCTCCACAGGCTGATTTAACAGATGGGCCTCCCACCGCAAATAGTGCAATCGGAAAAGGAAAAAATGAGAAATTGTATTTCTACCTTTTTAACACACTTGCTTTTGGTTTGGTTCGCTCAGCCGAACAATTACACGTTCCCACGGTGTGGCTCTGTGCAATTTAAGCTTGTTCCAGCTGGGCTGTCTCCGTTTTTATGGTTTTTTCGCGCTGCTTATGTTGAACACGTCCGTATAGATCAGATCAGATCATCTCAATAGAGAGATTGGACAGCCTCTGTAGCTTGCTGTGTGATTACAGTTACCGCACTTTTTCGCGCTTGCATTTTCTTTATTAGCTTGGCAGTGTGTGGAGACGTGGAGATCTCCACAGACTACACACACTGGGCGAAGTGTGCAATACGATCTCGTATGGCCGTATACTTGGCAGTTCATACATTGGCTCTTCTACTGTAATCCTACGGTGCAGAAGGAGCTGGGGGCTATAAGGAAGGAGCTATAAATTGGATGAACCTCGTTTTTTTTTAGATGCTTGTTTTCTGGTTCAAGCTCAATCTTGAAGAGTGGTTGCGGCTGCTTATTTCTGTTTTTGATATTGTGTACGCTTTTGACGCAAAATCCTTTTTGCTTTAGCGCCTCAGCAATCTCTTCGGTCTTTATATCAGGCTCAATGCCCTTCAGTACTACTTGTAGACCCTTGCTACTTTTAAGCTGGTAGGTGTAAAAGCATGTTTTGTTTGCAGTAAGATGATTTGTGACTTTTCACAAACGGTTTCGGACCTGGCACCAAGTGATTACCATCTTTTCCTGTCCATGGCGAACGCGCTCAATGGTGAGAAGTTGGACTCAAGAGAGGCCTGTGAAATTTGGCTCTCCGAGTTTTTTGCCAATAGGGACTCAGCCTTCTACGAGAGGGGTATAATGAAGTTGGAATCTCGTTGGCAACAAGTTTACGAACAAAACGGCGCATATTTGAAAATCGGACAAATCGAACAAATGTACACAAAGTTCACATCTTTTGAAAAATCAATAAAAAACCGAACGAACTTTTTACTTGACCTGATAGTATTGCCCTATCGTTAAAAAACTTTAAATTATTTGGAACCCTGGTTTGAGGGAACTTTTTGACACTTTTTTCCTACAGGAAAGCAGGATTTAAGCACCAAGGGAGAGTTTATCTCAAAATTATTACCTATTTTCGACCAACCAAGCATTCTTTCTGCTGACAAGACAGCTGCCCTCCCAATGCCCCTCGGTACGTTGCCTTTTTTGCATACGGAGCTGTTGTTTATCGCCGAGTTGCAGCCAAACACGAGTGGCCCCACTAAAAGCACTATCAATACCACGGCTGAAGCTTAATTTCTATTCAGGGCAAAACTGTCTGAACTGATTTTAAGATGGTCCTGCACTGGTCTTTATGAACCCCTACACGCAAGCGAACTGCAGGAATTCAGCCCTTTATTGACCCACAAGGAGTTATGCAAGTAGGTGGACGTATTGAACACGCCACCGTCAGCTATGAAGTCACCCTTCTTGTTTTTTAATTCCATGGATCCAGCCGATTCACTGTTTTACGCATACGGGACTCGATTACGCTGGTCCGATATCCATTAAGGAATTAATGAGAAAAACTTCAAGAATAGGCGAGACAAAACACTCCACATAGACATGGTTAGTGATCTGACAATTTATAGCAGCCTTTCAAACATTCAAATAACAACGCTTCAAGCCGACCGACGTTTACTCGGACAATGGAATAACATTCCATGGTGGCAAACGCATTCTGAACGACATGCTAATGCTAGACCAAGCCGAAGATTGGGACTTGGCCAATTTCTTCGGTCATTTTATATCTTTATCTGCGCCACACTATTGAAGAATGTGGGACATTGGAGTTATATTGATTAAACATTAAGCGCCGCATCATAGAATTCATAGCTTCAACCTACGAAGAGCTGAATTTACTGCGCAGATTAAGGGTATACTGAATTCCGTCTCACTCTGTTCATCTAGGGAACAATCGGTGGATCCACTAATTCCAGTATGTTGGATATTTCCTGAAGTGAGGTTAGGTTAGGATGGCGCCAGTGGCAGTGTAACATACTATCACTGCACAAATGAGCCTCTTGGGCTCTTTGTGATACCGTTCAGGCATTAATCTGTATTGCTTCTACTCTTCCTACTTGCGGGTTTACTGGGACCAAGAGAAAAGCTGGTCCGGGAGAGTGGCGTCACTGGGGTTGGACAAACCGGTATGTATGGGTTATGGCGTATGTCCCTTTTTCAGCTGATTTATTAGGTGCCTGTAAGTATTCTCTACCTCATCATTGTGTTATGACGGACGATAGCTCGAGGACTAAGCTGGGGTGTTGTTTGACGGCTTCGGTGCTACCTCTGAATACTTGTTAAATAAAGTGTTAATGGATTATCATCCAGCCCAAGCTGTTTCACATTGATTTTAGGTTTCGTTTCTTGTCTGTGCGTCTGACTGATGACATTTATAAAATGTGTCGACAGCTACCTCCAATGTACTCACTGGTGAGAAGCTCCACAAGATAAGTTGTCCAACTTATAAGTTAGAGACAGTTACCCACGGAACGGAGCCCGTATCAAATCTATCGGTGCGGGCCATGCATCAGCTGAGTGCAGTACAATTCCTCACAATTCCTCACAATACCCCTCACAATCCTCACAATTCGTCTTCCTCCAGCAGAGTAAGTCTGCAGTAGCGTTCTAAGTGGCGGTTTCCTGGTCGAAGCATCGCAGTGAATGACATCGTGCTAGTAACCTACCTATTAAGTATTAGGAAATTTGAAAAATACCATTTTGGGAAATTGCCCAAATCGAACTGTAGTTTACATTGAGCAGAAGAGAAGACAAAGCCTAACGTCATATGCATACATAAGCACCAGAACTCTCTTTTGCTAAGTCATTAATAAAAAAAATACTCTTCGTAAACCAAGGCGGGTGGATACTTTCATGGCACGCAAAAGTCAAAGCATGCGTTAAGCGTTTTGTAGAATGTTTCTTAAGCGATATTAATATGGGTATGAATTAAGTTGCTTTGTCTCTGAAAGTCAGCATTACGAAATCAGTGAGTTTTATAAACTACACGGCGAGACTTAAGATTGCTAGCAGTAAGGGTTTCAATGGAAACTTTATGTGTTGGGTGTTAAGGATCTTCTGGGGTCGAAAGTGGCATGGCTCTGGAAAGGTTAGTTCCATCGGGGTTGGAACCAAAGCATAGATCTAGAAGCCGAACTAAAGAATTCCTTGCTTGCTTTATTTGACCGAGGGACATGTCAAACATACATGCAGAAAAATCATGGTGTATTGAATGGGATTAATTAAAGATAGGAAATTTTCAATACTTGATCACGTGAGTTCAGGTAGATAGTCACCTAGAGTCATTAGCAGGTCGCTTTAGACATAAGCAGACAAGATAAGAATTTTTCCGACGGGTTAAAGAAATGAAAAACGATCTCGGCTTATAAACATCAGAAGCAAATTGCTTGAAATCAAAATGGAAGAATTAAAAGAATGATTGCTAACTATCACATTAATTACTTTTTCAAAAAATGCAATGCTAACAATGCAGACGTCAGAGTTTTAGAAGAAAATGCACCCTTATCCTAAATATCCTAAATAACATAAGGAAGCCCAATTGACCTGATTGCATGGGCAATCTATCAGTAACAACAGAGTAACAATTTCTGGATTCTCCCACAACCTGAACCACAGAACAAACATCTTTGGATTTACCTCCTCACAACCCAAAATCCGTTATTATTTAAATATTATATTATTTTATGTTATTATTAAGATCCTTCTTAGACAAATAAAAAATAAACACAAAATGTAACAAAATTTAACATATAACAATACATTATTATAACTAAAAACGGATAAAAATTCTAGTCGGTGGCAGTACTAGTACTCCTTTTCTTAATTATTAATTGTTATATTGTAAACCTAGTTTTCTGTAGAATAGTTAATGTAAAATAATAATTTGCAACATTTAAAAGAAAAATTTCTTGTTCTGTTATTTTTTTTTATGTTACGTCGCAAATGAACCCGCCTAAAACTGTTTTTTACTTATTTTTCTCTCGCTCTCTTTTATAGCTGAAGCAGTTTTTATCAATCTGAGTACTGAGGTTTAGACAATAAGGTTTGGCTATATGGTTTTGCCAGTCCGAAAAATGTCCAAGTAATTCACCACTCAATTATGACAGACCTTTTAATTAAAGTTAGGCAATGGTTTTTTTAACTCTTAATTTTTCTCATAAAATAAAAATTTTGAAATGCTAAAAATTGTGAGAAGGAACAATTTAAAAACCGACAAAGCAAAAGGTGTACACAATTAATTTATTATTAAATAAATTATTTATTATAAATTTTTTTAAGTTCTATATTTCCTATCCGAAAATTTCAAAAATTGCATTTATCTATTACAAAACATCCTATTTAAATTAGTTTTTAATCAAATTTGAGAGTAGCATCCACTTATTTCGTGTCAATTGCTTGTAAACCTGCGCGCTAATTAACTATCGCAAAAAAATACAATTTTTTCTATTCGAGAGGGAAAATATATCGGGATTAGAAAAATATACTATAACTGAATAATTCATACGTCACAACGTAAAAATTTATGAGTGCATTGATTGGAAAAAATTGTTAGACAAAGCGTCTTTTGAGGACAGCAGAGTTGCATTGTTTGCTGTGCATTTCTTTAATTAAAATAGTGAAAAATAAAAGATCTTTTAGCTTAAGTAAAGTAAATCTTGTATGCTTAAAATCTTTTAAGTATTAATGGTTATTTTTAATTAAGGTTGCATGGGCTTCACAGTTTCAAGAATACATTTTTATTTTCATTTACTTATGTAATACAAAAACATCGATTGAAGTAATAGTTTCGAATATATAGTAATAGTTAACTACGAGGGCGGGTCAAAAAGTCCGTGACTTTTTGAATTTCCCGCCTCTTAATTGAAATGGTAACACTACTCCCGTCAACAGTCATCTGTCAGTTGACTCTTGTCAAAAATTGAACAAGCTGCGACATTTAGTTTGTTTTTGACAGCCGTTAATATCAGACTACCGCGTTGACTGAGAAGAAAATGGAAAAAAGTGAATTTCGTGTGCTCATTAAGCATTATTTTTTGAGGAAAAAATCCATTATCCAAATCCATCCATCCATGGAGACTCTGCACCATCCATTTCCATGGTAAAAAAGTGGTTTACTGAATTCCGATGTGGCCGTACAAGCACGGAAGATGCCGAACGTTCTGGACGCCCAGTTCAGGTTTCCACATCCGAAACAATTGAAAAAATCCACGATATGGTTTTAACCGATCGGCGATTAAAAGTGAGAGAGATTGTGGAAGCCGTAGGCATTTCACATGGCTCAGTGGTTTCAATTTTGAATGATCATTTGGGTATGAGAAAGCTTTCCGCAAGATGGGTGCCGCGTTTGCTCACAATCGACCACAAATGCAACCGTGTGACAATTTCGCAGGAATGTTTAGCGTTGTTCAATCGCAATACGAACGAGTTTTTGCGCCGTTTCGTAACCGTGGACGAAACGTGGATCCACCACAACACCCCGGAGACCAAACAGCAGTCAAAACAGTGGGTTTCTCGGGGTGAATCGGCGCCAAAGAAGGCAAAGGTGGGTTTGTCAGCCAATAAAGTCATGGCAACTGTTTTTTGGGATGCACGCGGTATTATCCACATTGACTACCTTCAAAAAGGAAAAACAATCAATGGTGAATATTACAACAACTTATTGGGTCGATTCGATGAGGCATTGAAAAAAAAGCAACCGCACTTGGCCAAGAAAAAGTTCTTTTCCACCAGGACAATGCACGGGTGCACACATGTGCAGTTTCCATGGCAAAATTCCATGAAATGGACTACGAATTGCTCCCTCATCCGGCCTATTCACCCGATCTAGCCCCGTGTGACTATTTCTTTTTCCCAAACTGGAAGAAATGGCTCGGCGGAAAGAGATTTGCCTCCAATGACGAAGTCATCTCACAAACAAATGCCTATTTTGAAGACCTCGACAAATCATATTTTTTGGAAGGGATAAAAAAAATGGAGAAACGTTGGGCTAAGTGTATAGAGCTCAAAGGAGACAACGTTGAAAAATAAAATAACTTTTTATCTAAAAACCTGTGTTTCATTCAAATAGTCACGGACTTATTGACCCGCCCTCGTATGTGTTATAAACTTCAGTTTAGACGGTCTTTCAGATACAATTTACTATGAACTAACCAAAATAAGTGGCCAAAGTTTTGATTGGTTACAACCTCTTCAACCAAAGCCATTATTTTTTTATACCCTTGAAAAAGGGTATTATAATTTTGTCCAGAAATGTGTAACGCATTAAAGGAAGCATCTCCGACCCCACAAAGTATATATATTCTTGATCAGCATCAACAGCCGAGTCGATATAGCCATGTCCGTCTTTCTGTCTGTCCGTCTGTTTCTATGCAAAAAATAGACAGTAGTTTTAAAGCTAGCGTTTTGAAATTTTTACCAGATCATTATTTTTGTTGCACGCAGATCAAGTTTAAGAATCGGTCGGATCGGACCACTATATCATATAGCTGCCATACAAACGACCGATATGAAAACAAGTCTTTGTATGGAAAACTTTTTAGTTTTCCAAGCTATTGCAACCGAATTCAACATTTATCCATTTGACATAGGCATACATGATTTGTGAAAGTTTGATCCGGATCAGATCACTATATCATATAGCTGCCATACAAACGACCGATATGAAAACAAGTCTTTGTATGGAAAACTTTTTTGTTTTCCAAGCTATTGCAACCGAATTCAACTTTTATCCATTTGACATAGGCATACATCATTTGTGAAAGTTTGGTCCGGATCGGACCACTATATCATATAGCTGCCATACAAACGACCGATATGAAAACAAGTCTTTGTATGGAAAACTTTTTAGTTTTCCAAGCTATTGCAACCGAATTCAACATTTATCCATTTGACATAGGCATACATGATTTGTGAAAGTTTGATCCGGATCAGATCACTATATCATATAGCTGCCATACAAACGACCGATATGAAAACAAGTCTTTGTATGGAAAACTTTTTTGTTTTCCAAGCTATTGCAACCGAATTCAACTTTTATCCATTTGACATAGGCATACATCATTTGTAAAAGTTTGGTCCGGATCGGACCACTATATCATATAGCTGCCATACAAACGACCGATATGAAAAAAAAGTCTTTGTATGGAAAACTTTTTGTTTTCAAGGGTATACCATCTTCGGCAAGCCGAAGATAACTTTTCTCACTTGTTTTTTTTTATTTTCCTCCGTTGATACTAGTTTACATTTTCTTCAAAAATTGTAGAAGTAGATTTTCCAATGTATATCCTTACAACAAAAACCTTACAATAAAAACTAAATATACATTTGTTTAGGGGAAACCCCTAAAAACTTTGTTTTCTGTTTCTTAACAAATAATAAGTATTTGTTATTTAAAATAAATGTATTCCGGAAAAATTTCACAATAATTTTGTAATAATAATTTCAGACACGTGAAAATTTTGAGGAAGCCCGCGAAAAAGTGACAGAGCTGAAAATAAAATATATGGAAAAACGCACAGTATGTTGGTACATAAAATATATTTATAAGTTTAAAAATATATATATTTTTAACAGAAGCCTGAGGAAATATTCACAAAGCGTGGCTATTTATTTTTAATGGAGAAAAGTATGTATATCGATATACTGTTTATTTTACAAGCTTTTTGATATACAGTAAATTAAAATGAATGTGCCAAATGTTTTATTTATGATTTGTAAAATTTGTAACTTTGTAAATTATATTCTTCATAGTAAACGGTCGTGTTTTTTTTTATGCGCACTGCGTTTTTTATTCTTTTTGCTTTAAACAAACCGGAAAAAATAATTTAGTTTTATTTATTTTTTATACAATTGTAATTTATCCGTATCGCTTCTCGTCGTGTAGTGCCATATTAGGGTGAGAAATTTATTTTATTTACATCAATTGGCTAATTTGAAAATATATTTCTGTGGTCTATTTTTTTTTCATCCTGTAGTAATCTTTTCTGCATTACCTTAGTACCTTGTCTCTTTCAGTTTTGTGCTTTTCTCGCATCTGTCTCACTCTGGGTTTCTATCTCTCTATTTTTGATCAGTGATACAGTGTTATTTTTATAAATTTTACTATGGTAAAATTTTTCCGATTTGTCACTTGAAGTGATGCGTTGGACCCAAATAAAATGTTGCCCTCTAAAACCCACTCAAGACGGAAAGCCACCATCCACTACCTTCTCTAGGAAAAACCTTTATACATCCATTATTATTACCATTCAGAATACTTATATAAAAACAAAATACATTAAAAACAGACTCCTGCTAAAACATAAAAAAACTGGCTGCGATGTAGTTTCATAATTTTGTCAACAATAAGCGTAAACATGTATGTGCGATTGGTTTCTGGCTGTTTCCCCTAATCCCACTAGTATGAAACAGCTGATCTCTAGACAACGACAACGAGAACGAGAAGAGCAACGACTACTGATAAAGAAGGTGACGAATTTGCAAAGACAACGATCAAAGAGGATCGCGAGCGCAACGCTACAAGAGCGAAGTGATGCACGACGGCAACAGAATTGTTGTCTGCTCGTTGAAGAAGAAAGTTGTGCGTTCTGCTTCTGTGGCTGCAGGAGTGACAACAAGACGACGGTATTCTATAACAATTGTTCTTAAATACTAAAAAAGGTAATAGTATTATAATAAAACCCCACATGTATATTCTCATCTCTTGATTTCGTTTGAAAATTTATTTGAGACTACTGATCAGGGTATTGCCGATCTATTCCCAACATTCTTTCAAAAAACGTATTCACCTTCTACAATTATGGGTCAGCCTTATACATATAATATTCAATCAGCCAATCTTATTGTCAGACCATCTTTCTCTGAAAGCAGTTTGGTATCGGATCTTCTCAAGGTAAAACCTGTTACTTCGGCAGGTCCCAATGGTGTACCATGCAACATGCTGAAGAACTGCGCTTTGTTATTATGCAAACCTTTTCCAAAGCTTTTCTTTTTTTCGTTGAAAACTTTGATCTTTTCCTATATGTGGAAAAAATCTTTCAAAATTCCTCGACACAAAAAGGACAAAAAATTCGATGCTTCCAATAATAGAGGCATCTCTAAATTGTCAGCAATTTCAAAGTTTTTTGAAAATCTGATCACCCCACATTTACAACACCTCTGCAGTTCTATTATTTATCCATGCTAACATGGTTTGGTAAATCGTCATTCCACAACCACAAACCATTCGGAGCTGATATCTTTCATTATAGGAGGCTTAAGAAATAGTCGTTAAACAGATGTCATCTACATTGAGTTCAGCAAAGCTTTTGTATCTGTAATCTTTGTTATCTTTTTTTATTCACCACATGTCCTCTTTGAACATGTACACTCACGTCTTGTACGAGCTACAATGGGAGGACTCCAAGGAAACCAGCTTGAGCCGGTATTTTTTTTTAATGACTTACCGCCTGCTCTAACGAACTCTCTGGTGCTTATGTATGCAGATGACGTTAAGCATTGTCTTCAATATAAATTCTCTTCTGCTCAATGTAAACTACAGTTTGATTTGGGCAATTATCGAAAATGGTATTCTTCAAATTTCTTAATACTTAATGGTAGTTTACTAGCACGATGTCATTCACGGCGATGCTTCGACCAGGAAACCGCCACTTAGAACGCTGCTGCAGACTTACTCTGTTGGAGGAAGACGAATTGTGAGGAATTGTGAGGAAATGTACTGCACTCAGATGATGCATGGCCCCCACCGATAGATTTGATGCGGGCTCCGTTCCATAGGAAACTGTCTCCAACTTATAAGTTGGACAACTTATCTTGTGGAGCTTCTTACCAGAGAATACATTGGACGTAGCTGTCGACACATTTTATAAATGTCATCAGTCAGACGCACAGACAAGAAACGAAACCTAAAATCAATGTGAAACAGCTTGGGCTGGATGATAATCCATTAAAACTTTATTTAACAAGTATTCAGAGGTAGCACCGAAGCCGTCAAACAACACCCCAGCTTAGTCCTCGAGCTATCGTTCGTCATAACACAATGATGAGGTAGAGAATACTTACAGGCACCTAATAAATCAGCTGAAAAAGGGACATACGCCCTAGCTCAATATATTCCTTTTCCTAGTGAGCACTAGTTACCGACGGCGCCACGTACTATTGATATCACGGTTACAGAAAACTGCAAGTACATCGCCTCAAGATGGCGATAACACTCAATACCCAAACCAGTGGCCACGAGCGTCCGGCCAAGCCTAACGCTTCTTTTGTAACCCAGAACGTAATATTAAATTAGTTGTGGTCGATTTTTTGGACAAGAGCTCTAAGAGGAAGAAGGAAATAAATGAAAATCTACAAACCATAGGAGCATTAAGCATATAGTAAGGCTGAAGTATCCTCGTAAAACAAAAATATATATGTAAAATATAAACTTTAAATAGGCGCTATGATGAATGTGTTCAATGAAAAGATAAAGAAAAATATAAAAATAAAAACAAGTGAGAAAAGTTATCTTCGGCTTGCCCTTGAAAACAAAAATTATAATACCCTTTTTCAAGGGTATAATAAGGAAACGGTAATCATGGGCCGTCGGTTTGGTAGGAACAGGCGAACACAAATATAGATAAAAACAAGTGAGAAAAGCTATCTTCGGCTTGACGAAGATGGTATACCCTTGAAAACAAAAAAGTTTTCCATACAAAGACTTGTTTTCATATCGGTCGTTTGTATGGCAGCTATATGATATAGTGGTCTGATCCGACCGATTTTTAAACTTGATCTGCGTGCAACAAAAATTATGATCTGGTAAAAACTTCAAAACGCTAGCTTTAAATTTATTATTGTCTATTTTTTGCATAGAAATAGACGGACAGACGGACATGGCTTTATCGACTCGGCTGTTGATGCTGATCAAGAATATATATATATATACTTTGTGGGGTCGGAGATGCTTCCGTTAATGCGTTACACATTTCTGGACAAAATTATAATTCCCTTTTTCAAGGGTATAATGATAGGCAAGGACCGTCGGTTCCGTTCACACATGCTGATCAAGACTAAATAAGAAGGTTAGATCCAAACAAACAAAAATATACTATATGTTAATAAAAAAAATTTACAATAAAGTAAAATAGAAATATATACGAATACACACTACAATACACATCTACCCACAGGCCCACGCCACCACAGCATCCGCCGAGGGAACTCGCCACTTCAGTAATAAAATCAAAATAAATAGTTTCAATTATTCGTAGGTTAACAATCACCTCAAATCAAGTATACACACACCTAGGTCCTAGATATACGAGTAAGGTAATGTCACAAAGTAAGGTGACTTTTCAAATTTCGCGGGAAAAATATTTTTGATAATCGTTTTTTTTTTTTGTTGTATCATGTTTGTACACTCTTCCCAAACATCTGTACCAAGTTTCAATTGAATAGCATTTTTTGTTTGGTTGTAACGGCGTAAAGGTTTTTCTATCGACAAATATTGTTCAAAGAATTTGCATCAAATTTTGTGTAAAATATACAATTAAGTGCTCCGAAACACTTGAAATGTTGACAGTGGCATACGATGAATCTGTTCTGAGTAAAAACATTTTTTACAAGTGGTACAAACTCTTCCAAGATGACCGGGAAGATGCTAATGACGAGACACGCTCTGGACGCCCAAACACGTAAGCAACTCATGAAAACGTGTAAGCAGTGATGAAAATTGTTTTTTAAAATCGTCGAAACACTATCGGAGAAGTTGCTGAGGATATCGGTATATCGCTTGGCTCTTGCCATGAAATTTTTTCTAACGTTTGGGGCATGAGACGTATGTCAGCGAAGATTGTACCGAAATACGAAATCAAAACTAAAGCCCAATCGTCCCAATGGAAGAGCGCAGGTGAGCAAAGACCGAAAGAAGCACGCCAATTGTTGGTGGTGAACCATTGCGTGGTGAATCAAGAGTTTTTACCATATGCGCCGTTTGCGAGAATGGCTATTGCATATTTGCTTGTGAGAGATTTTTGGTCAAATCATGCCTCAGCGAACATATTCGTCAGATTTGGTCCCATTTGACTTTTTCTTGTTGCCGCAATACCGACCTATAAAAGGACGGAGATTTGCAACGATTGAAGAAATAAAGACTGCATCGCTGGAAGATCTCAGAACTTTGAGATTTGAAAAGCCAATTCCAATTAAAATCAGGATTCAGTATGAACTTCTCAACATCGTAACTCACTAACGTCGGAATGAAGCCGACGTATTTTCTTCACTTCGCACTTCTGAATCATCCCCGATCGGACATTAATTCGACTCTTTTCAGACTAAACGATTCTAAAGAAAATGCGCCCAAAGTTAAAAAACTGCCTTGACACCTTTCTGTCAAGCATGAACCAATTCGGAGGTACTATTTAAGAAATGAAACCAACTAACCTGCAACAAGCGTACGAAGGGGTTACTTAGTGAAAGAGATTAGGAGCTATACTGCATAATGTCGAAAAAAAGGAGGCCCAGCTGACAGACAGACATAAGGAATATTAAACTATATCCGGAAGATAATAAAACCAGAGATATCTACGTGATAGAAAAGTGATGTACATCTTTAGTTTGACTAAAAAAAAAATTTTGCCTTAGTTGTCTAGAATACATCATTATTTTCTCCAGTTCCCTACACATAAAACCGCAAAACGCAAACATAACCGCGAAGCAAATGGCAAAAAAAACCGCTAAATGAATTTGCGTTCCAAACTACAGGGTCGGCCATCTACATGTGACCCGTGTGATTCGTAAATAAAATTGTTAAGAAAAGACAATTTGTTATTTTTTTGCACAGGAATTTATTTTAATTCAAGGAGATTAATATTATTAACATTTAAAATATTATTTGGCTCAAGTGCTCGGCTTTTTCCCTGATGATGAAATTTGCTCTTTTTTCGGCATTTTTCATTACTTTCTCGAGCGTAGCTTTAGGCCGCTATTTCACGTTCGATGTTCGCCTTGAGTTGTGTCAAAGTCCTTGGCTTGTTGATGTACACTTTTGATTTCAAAAATCCCCACAAATAAAAGTCGGGTGGCGTCAGATCGGCCGAACGCTGTGGCCAGTCAAATGGCCATTTTTTTTATATCAACCGACCAGGGAAGTATGACCTCAATAAATTTAATGTGACAGCTGCAGTATGGCATGGCGCGCCATCTTGTTGGAACCAGAAGTTACGCATTCGCTTTCTACGCACAATCGGCATCAACAAATCGGTTATCACAGCTCGATATCAGTCGCCATTGACGGTAAGTGGCTTCGATTAATCGTCCTCGAAAAAGTACGGTCCAATCACACATTTCGCAGTAATACCACACCAAACTGTCACTCTTTGGTTATAGAGAGGCGCTTCGTGGATTATTTGTGGGTTTTTAGTGGCGTAGAAGCGGCAGTTTTGTTTGTTTACCGCTCCAATCACTGAGAAATGTGCCTCGTCGCTCATGATGATTTTACGCCAAAAATCAACATCACTCTCGGCCTTGTTGACACAAAAGTCTCCGTATGCAACGCGACGCGGTTTGTTCTGTAGCTCGATTTTGTTCGTCACTTGTATTTTATATGGGAATAAATTCAAATCGTCATGGATTATACGTCGGAGAGTGGATCTTGGGATATTCAATTGCGCAGATCGACGTCGACTCGATGTTTTCGGAGACCTTTCAACACTGGCCACTACGGCAGCGACATTTTGATCGGAACGCCTTGGTCTTGGTTTATTTGGACGTCTGGCATTCCTAAGACTACCAGTTGATAAAAATTTTTCGTACAAACGCTTTATGGTGTTTTTTGCGGGAGCGCATTTGATTTTATTTTTGGAACGGAACGCACGTTGAGTAGCCACCATAGAGAAATTGTTTTAGATGTATAACTGAACAATTTTATATATCACATTTCTAGATTGTCAAATTTTAAAATACCAACTACCCGAAACACCGACAGAACCGTTAGAAATTTTCCACACAGATCTTTATACAATTAACCATCCGAACTATTAAAGATAAATTCTCTAAATTCGCTTCTGGGTATACACTACCAAAGAGGGAATGCATTAGCACTACTAAAGCTTTGCAAAGATTTGTAAATGCCTTTAAAATTTCGCAACTTATTTTGACCAAGGAACAGAATACTCGGGAAAGATTGGACGGGATTTATGCACACAATACAACATTAAGACACATGTAACCAAATTGTAGAATATTGTTGGAAATTTTCTAGCAATTCTCCAGTCGAAAGACTCCCGCTATCGGAGATTTTTAGCATAATGGTACACAAGAAGAAAAAAAAAATAAATCGACCAGAAAGAGACTTTACACGATACATTCATAACCACCAACAATTATTTGCTAGGGCAATACCCTACTTAAGATCTTACTGTATTGTGTTGTGGGGTCGTGGCAGATGATGGTGCCAGTTAACTTGTTTATTTGTTTATATGTTTCTGATTTTTTCTGAAGTTTTTGATTGTATCGTCTCCACATCCTAAGCTTTAGAAATCGGTGGTATCAGGTGTACCCGCAACTTTGTTCAAAGCAGTCCTCCTCTAGAGTACTAAGGGCGAACAACAAAGTGTTCAGATTGAATAAAGCAATTCTCTAGCAACTTGCCCATATGCGACTAAGGAAAGGATTTGGACAATTTTTCTTTCTTGTAGGTACGAAGTAGGTGCGCTTCAAAACAAATGGCTGTGTCTAATAATATCTTGTGGCAAAAGTTTAGCAATTAGTATCTTTTGTCTTTCTACGCGAAATGTTTGGGATGTAAATGAATTTTTTAAAATTCAATTTCACAATTTAACTATGTCTCCTAAATATAAATATAAATATAATATAACTATTCTAAGAGGGATTCTAAAATTTTAAATTTATTAACATTAAGGCAGAGTTCAGGGGAAAAAGTATGAGATAAGAGGTTATAGTTTTTACAAATAGTGCCAAAGGGATCGTGTGCAGCGTAGTTGGATCTGCAAAAAGGTAACCATAGAGGTCGAAAGGACCTAGTTTTCCTATTGGGGATTTTTTTTTTTTTTTTACCCCCCAATTAGAGTTATGCCTACGTACTAAAAACAAAAACCTCCGTATGCTCTTCCGTCCTGTACAAGCTCACCGGGACTTCCAGTCAAGTTATTTCGTCGGTGTTAATTGGCCAAGAGGCGCACGTCCTTCATCCCTGGTTTCGCTGGGTATTTTTTCTTCTGCCACCATATAGGAATAAGTCGTCTGTATTAGCCTTCAGCTCTGTTGGCCATCTCGTCGGCTCGGACCCGCTTCATCATCTCTCTGATGATGTTATGTTCCCGCTCCCAAGAGTCGCTGGTCTCCATCATGGCCGCGATCAAGCCGTTAGGGCTGAGCGGGGCACCGATCAGCGCCCTTAGCTGCACCCCCTCCTCCGTGAACCTGGAGCAGTGCATCAGTACATGCTCTGCTGTTTCCTCAGCATCGGGGTAGTAGAGGCATTGAGCTGACTTTACGTGGTGGAACCGGAGTAGGTATGCCCGAAAGCAACCACTTTGGTACCACCTTGGCGGGTAATTGGGACCTTCTATGTTGGTCATGAGCCTGGACAAGGACGCAGTTGTTATTGCTGCTTTCCTGCTCGCGAAGCTAGCTTGATCCTTAAAAGCTAGCCTGTGGTCTATCACTACTTCCAGGTATTTTAAGGAGTTTTGTGAGGCTACCTGTGTCCCGTTGATCAGCATTCTTTCCACCTTCTTCCTGCTGCTTAATAGGACAGCCTCGGTCTTGTGCGCCACAATTGTTAAGCCGGCTTTCTCTAGCCAGTCGATGGCCATTGTAATTGTCGTATTACACTTGCCTTCGAGGACTGCTATTGTTTTGGCCCCTGCTGTTATTGCCACATCGTCCGCAAAGAAATGTAGCTCAGCTCCTAAGGGCCTGTTGATGCCCAGGATTCCATCGTACATAATGTTCCACAGGATCGATCTAAGCACAGATCCTTGTGGAACCTCTGCAGAAACACGGTAGCATCTCGGGCCAGCGTCCGTGTCGAACCAGAGGACACGATCCGTGAAGTAGTTTCCAATGACGATCCTGAGGTACTCCGGGAGACCCATTCTATGCATAGCGCTGAGGATTACTGGCCATCTGGCGGTGTTGATGGCGTTCTTCACATCCAACGTGGGGGAGCTACTGCTGTTGGCTGCCATGGAGTGGTCTGCCTTGGGAATAGTTCTGCTAAAATGCTAGCCAGGACATCAGCTTGTTAGCTACGAGTTTGTAGGCAAGATCCCAGGGATCTCTATCCACGGTATCTAGTAGTTCCTTATAGGCCCGCGCTTTGGCAGCCAATATGCCGTGTTTAAACTCAGAGCGTTGGCATCTAAAAGCCTCCATGAGTTCTGCGTGCTGGGTGCTGCCTCTGGCTCGTTGCGCCCTGCTCGTTGCTCTTAGGCATTCCGAGCGTAGCTTGCTTAAGGTGGCGCTCCACCAGTACACTGGGGGCTTGCGCTGCTCCTTTTTCCTTCTTGGCATGGTTGCATCACACGTTACCTCCAGCATCTTCATGAGGTCGGCCGACATTGAATCTGCGTGTCCATTTGAGATTCGAAATGGGTCGATTTGGTATGCCAGCATATCTTCATCGGTCTTCCTGGAGTCCCAGGCTTGCCCGACTGATCTTCTCTGCCGCCTCCAAGTCGTGCCTTTCGGTAGGATGCAGAAGGAAATCAGAGCGTGGAGACTCAGTGTTACAACGTCGTGGACCGTCCAGCTCGCGTTAGCCACTAACCATCTGCTGGTGTAGGTGATGTCGATGTAGGACGAGCCCCTATCGTTGTTGAACGTTGGTTTGCAGCCGTCGTTCAGCAGTACCAGGTCCAACATAAGCATTGTGTTTATTACTGCTTGGCCTCTGGGATTCGATACCCTGCTGCCCCATTCTACTGCCCATGCATTAAAGTCGCCCGCGATAATCTTCGGGCCGCGCCCTCTCGCATGGCTGCCCAGCACCTTATGCTGGGACTTCGCTTTTTTAAGGCTGGCTCTTTATGTCGGGCACGCAAAACAGCCTGTCGGGTGGTTTTTATCCACTTCGTCGCTGCATAATAGGCAGTTTGGTGGTGCAACACATCCCCTTGTCTTGTGTCCTCGTTCGCCGCATCGCAGGCAGCAGTCTGACCGCTCGATCGCCTTTTAGGTCGTTGCTCGATGACCGTAGCCCAGGCACTTGTAACGTCTGGTGGGCCGGACGTCCTGGATGATGCAACACCTTGACCACCCCACGGTTAGCGTGCCCTTCTCTAAGACCGCAATCGCATCATTCGTGTTCATCAGGACAGAGGCTATCTGAGTCCCATTCCGCATCCTACGGAGGCTTTTGATGTCCTCTAGTTTCAGCAGAATGCCTTGAAATTGGGAGACCAGGCGCTGTGGAGATCATCTGCTGTCGTGGCCTCGTCCAATCCACTGCAAGATAGTGCTATTCTTTGTGTACCCGTACGTACCGAAGCCATGTCTTCTAGAGTTGCTTCCAGCTCGGTCTTAAATTTGGGGACGCTGTCGGAGACTTTCCCCTCTACTTCCGGCAGTAGTTCCCCTAGCTGAGTTCTGCGCACTTTGCGAACATGTTTGCCCAGTTCGCTGAGGTTCGGGTCCGCTTTGAGTTTTCGGAGCATTTCCGCATACGAGGCCTCTCCCGTCTTCTTTAATATAAGTGCCTCCGGCTTCTTCCTCAGGCGGTTAGGCTTAACTTTTTTCCACTCGCCTCCAGTGCTAGCCTTCTTGGCGACGGATGCATAGCTGCGGGGCTTGAACGTATTTTCATTGAGTTTAGGTATACCTTCTATGCACACCGCGGAGTAGTTGCCGCGCTTTGGTGCCTGTGCTTTAGGCTCCTGAACTTTGGGCGTCTGTCCCTTTGGCAATTCCTTTGTTGGTGTAGCCTTTTCTTAGGCTTTTGGGACTCGGTTTGGGTAGAAGCGGTCGTAGAACGATTCTCTTTAGCGCCGCCTTCGTGAAGCTCGATCGCCCTGTTGCTGAGAGCCGAGAGTCATCTATGACGACATGGCGCCGAATTTCGAACGCGGATAGTATCGCGTTAATTTTATTTCCCATCCTGGCGAAGATGCTCCGTAGGTTTTCATTTTGGAATCCCGCGGTGAAGTCTAAGGGCTTTATAGGCGATCCCGTTGGTGATTTCCTTCCTTTCCTGTGCGACGGCACGCTGATAACGTCCTTTGCCTTCGGGTTGCTCGTATTGCTAGCGCTGCTGGCTACAGGGGTTGAGTTGTCCAGCGCTGCAGCACTGCGGCGGCAAGTCGGTATATCCTCTAACACAACCGCTGGTGCCATTCCTCCTCCTTTTGTTGGGGACCTCGACATTCTGGAGCTCCTCCTGAACGGGTCATCGTCGGTGGTGGCGCGGCCCCCCGCTGCTCTGTCCATTTAGTTCCCGATCTCCTGATCTGGCAGCACTGTTGGTCTGCGATGAGTTGTCAGCTCCACCGGCTGATTTAACAGATGGGCCTCCCACCGAAGATGTGTCTTTTCTCAGGGTGTACGTAACGGAAACACACTTTTCCGGATTGACTGAGATGTTCCAGCGTAGGGCCCAGTTCTGAAATTTTTTTTAGATAAAGCTAAAGCGTATCAGTGGCTGTATAGACGCAAGTATCTCTGGCCAGGACTGCAGTGTCATCAGCAAAGGTGGCAACTAGCAGGTCATTTGGATCTGTAAGCGACATGTTGTCAGCTGAGGGCATGTCGTGCGTATACAGGCTATATAGTGTTGGACCTAGCACACTTCCCTGGGGTACACCTGATTTTTTATAATCAAAAAGAGCTGAGGATTTAGTAGGCTTTTAAGCTTGTGCTGAAGTCCTTCATGCCACACTCTGTCGAAAGCCTATTGGATGTCCAGAAAAGCTCCAACGACGTACTCCTTTCCATGGAAACCTTCCAATACAAAGTTCACTGCGCGGTGTAGCTGTTCAGGTGCGCCATGCCTGAGTCTAAAACCAAACTGAAACTTTGGAATAGCTTTCTGGACCTTTCCGGACTCGAGCAATCTTCTCAGGATGCACCTCTCAAGTAATTTGCCAAATGCATAAAGCAGCTTATTGGGTGATAGGAATTTAATTCCTCTGATGGCTTACCACTTTTATGGAGCATAATGATATTCGTCTTCTTCCAGGCGCTTGGGAAGTGTCCCAGTCGCGTACAAGTAATAACAAAGCTCTGTGGGGCATCAGCTTAATGGAGCGGTTGTCGATGTGTTCCTCACCAGGAGCCTTGTTGTTGCGATGGGATTTGATATCATCGTTCATTTCCGTAAGTTTAATAGGCTTAACAGGAAGAGCCATCTGCAATGGGGCTTCTAGGGATTCAGCAACCAGTTGTACTCGTCTTAGCGATGCTGTCTCGAACAGCTGGAATCTTTCCCCCAGGTTTCTGACAAACGCTTCAGCTCTGTCCTGAGGTGCCATCTGGGCTACGAACTGGAAACTTTGGAGCAACTTGTCTCTTCAATTTCTTTCGTGAGCTTCCAGAGCGCGAATTTTGAGTGTTCATCGGCAGTAGCTCTCCCGAGGAACGCGTCAGTTGCTTCTCTTTTCAGGTTGGCCAGTAGTTTTCTCACCCAATTTGATATCCTTCGGTACAGTCTGTCAATTATTGGGTCATTGGTCCTGATGAACTCACGCCGGAGACGTTTCTTGAAAGTCCTACTGCTTCCGGAGAGAGAGCGATGCTGCTACGCTCTTTCCGTAGGTGAACTGCGCCGCCAGGAGCTTCAATTTGGGCTGCATCTTTGATCTTCTTTATAAAAGTTTCAACAGCTTTCTCGATATCTCTATTGAGGTTAAAGGCATTGTTAAGCTCGTACTGGAACAGCCTTATATTCGAACCAGGTGGAACGAGCATCCTAATAGGGGCGGTACTATGAAGTGACGTTGTTAGTGAAGCGATCAGCGGCAAGTGATCGGAAGATAGGTCATACTCTTCGCGTACTGATAGTAGACTGTTAGCTATACCTTTGTACAAGAACAAGTCGATACATGAAGGTACATTCCTCGTGTTATACGGGTAGTGAGTGGGTCTGCCTGTAGTGCGTGAAGTGCTGAGCCTCGAGCATTCCCTCTTATACTACCCCAGAGGCGATGGTTAGCGTAAAAATTACCTCCAATGATAGACTATTGACCATGTTGACCAAGGATATTATCAAACTCAGAGGAATTCCAAGGCAGGCCTGGAGCAAGGTACACAGCTGACACCGTAATTTCGCCCAAATTAGTGGAAATTTTTACAGTCGCCATTTGTAGGTGATTCGTTGTGATCGAATGCAGGTGATAGTGCACTAATCCCTGCTTGATTAGGATACAAGCTCCTCCTCTGGGGCGACCTCCTGGGTGATCTGCTCGATAGCAGTTGTAACCTATCATATTGAGGTAGGATCCGTCGTGTAGGAGTGTCTCTGAAATAAGCATAACAACAATTTCGTGCTTGTTGAGAAACACCTTAAGCTCATTAGCATTTGGAATAATGCTACGAGCGTTCCAGGCTCCGAGGCGCAGTTCACAAGCCATTACTTGCACTGCGTCAACGACTTAGAACCTCTGAGTTCTTTGATCTTCTCAAATAGCTCAGCGATAGTTTTTTGTAGACCAACAGTGGTCTGCTGCATTGAGATGATGATTTGTATGGCAGCTATATGATATAGTGGTCCGATCCGACCGATTTTTAAACTTGAACTGCGTGCAACAAAAATAATGATCTGGTAAAAATTTCAAAACGCTAGCTTTAAAACTACTGTCTATTTTTTGCATAGAAACAGACAGACAGACGGGCAGAAGGACAGACGGACATGGCTATATCGACTCGGCTGTTGATGCTGATCAAGAATATATATACTTTGTGGGGTCGGACATGCTTCCTTTAATGCATTACACATTTCTGGACAAAATTATAATACCCTTTTCAAGGGTATAAAAGAATGAAATGGCAAAAGTTTGCATTTCAAGCAGTTTAGGAATAGAAGGTTGCTTGAGCAGATGCCTAGTTGCAGATGTCTGTGCAGAAAAGGTTTTGAGAAAGAATAACATAACTTGACATAATCAGCATACATAAGGGTAGAGGCATAACTAATGACATTAGGAAGATCGTTTGCAAATAGTATAAACAACAGTGGTCCTAGATGACAACCCTGCGGGACACCCAATGACCTTCGACTTGGTGTTTTAAATAGAACACGTTGAGTTCGATCTGAAAGATAGAAAGCAATCCACATAAATATATTTGGTGGAAAACTAATAAGCGAGAGTTTCCGTAGCAGTAGCTGATGAGCAATTATCGCAAAGCCAGCAAGTCAAATAGGAGTCGCCCGTAATAGCGCCTCCAAATTCGCATCTCTTTGAGGTACAAGTTAAAGACGTTTTGAGGTATACAAAATGCACTCAAAAACAGATAATCCAGATAATGCACAGAAATACGATGAAGAGAGTGATCCAACGACAGTGGAGCGGTTCAAGCGTAGCGCAGGAGCAGCAATCCTGGTGCTCCACAATAAGTTTGAGAAGAAAAAGAGCGGTGAGCAGATTGTTGTTACACAGCGAATAAACGATATTTTGGTTACTTTGTTGTTGTTTGCGACTTACAAATTTTATCGCGTTGAAAAAAACCGAAGAATAGACGTTTAAAGTAAAACTTTCAGAGATTTGTTCAGTGAGTGAACAACTCCGCGGTACGGCAGATTAATTAGATCAGTTCAGCACTGACTTCAAGTAGTTCACTTTGTCCGTTGTTAATCGTTGTCTCTTGGTTTTGTAACTATGGTTTTAATTGGAGTAGACCGTTTTCTCTTCTATACTCTGTCTGCCAGGTGTTTTGTTTCCTCTTATCCTCTAGGAAATAAATGTCTCTTTCTTTAATGGCTCATTCAAAAGAGGTCTTCGGAGTTTTGTAGGTGTCATCGACCTTACCGCTAGTCCAAGTATTTACGAACAAGTAATTTATTCTTTCAATAAGTTTTGGTCCGTATTCTTTGGTATCCGTTAAATGGACAACGGAAAAATTAAAAATAACGTTAAAAATATACGTTCCAATTTCGGATATGGGACTTAAATTGCATCTCCATTAATGTCGGCTCCAGATGTGAACGGCATCAACGGCTTGGCTTTCGTTTTTTGACATATTTTCCTTAGGAAATTTCTTTTCTAGGAATTTCTTCTACATTATTACATTATTTTGTGATTGCCGTCATAAGGCGGTAGAAAGCGGATCATGTCCGGGACTTCGAGTTTTGGTTTGCTGGTATAGCAGCTTGGCATAAGCATATGAGTTGTCGGAAATTATAAGTGTTGCCAAGTTGTTTTAATAGACGGACTGCGTATCGAATTATGGTATGCCACCCTTAAGAGGGTTTTGAGTTTTGAACAGCGCGGAATTTACTGACTTTTTACGTGTACGATAAAATTAAAAATCCGAATCATTTCATGAATATTTGCTAAATATGAAAAAGATTGCCACTGTCGGTAAAATTAAAGAGCCAGTGGTTCTGCGCTTTATGGTAAGAATGTTAAGAATATTCAGTAGAATCAAAATGCTTCAAATGTAACGAAAATGGTCATATAGCAGGCGACTGCCCACAAAAAGTTCGAAATGTGTAATTGACAAGCAAAGTTGTAGGAAAACAATTTCCATTGATGAAGAGAAGTTGAATGCGTAGTGGACACAGAAGAAAATGTGTTACTTGCGGTGAAGAAGCTAAGAGAAGTCAAGTTGTCCAGTAGTGTGTCGGTATTTAAATGTCTAGAGAATACCACCAAACGTTAATGTGGACCAAGTTAAAACGCAATATAAATTTTTCGTTGGAGAAAGTATCAAGTCGAACTGCGAAGTAATATTGGGATTTAATTTTATAAAAAATTTTTGAAATTTTACAGCTGACGGAAATGACTAAGTTTTATGACATCCAGCGCCCAAAAATTCGAATGTTATACCAATAATAAGCCTTATTTCGAATTTTATCAAGACAGTGTCTATTAAGCATTAGGCGCTTACTGTGTGAAACTGGGTCCTTTAGAACTGCGGCAAGTCATCGACACACCACCCCAAAGCCCAGATCTGAACCTCATAGAAAATATTCGAGTCCACCTCAAAAAAGAAGTGGGGAAAAAGGGCTCCAAAAAACCGAGCAGCACTAACTAGAAGAGTGGCAAGAGATTCCAAGGAATATGACCTACCAAAACTGATTGGATCGATGAAAAAACGCCTCTAATATGTTCCTAATGCTAATGGAGGGTGTACAATGTATTAAAATTATTAGTTTTTTATTTTATTTTCTTATAAAATTTAACTGTAATAGAGCTAGAGTCATTTGTGTAAACAATTTCTTGGCAGTGTCAAAAGTGTGTAAACTGGGTTTTTGTTATTTTTCTCGCTAACTGTTAAAAGTTTTGTTATTTTTTTACATATTGATAAAAAATATATTAATAAATATATGTTAATCCGTGATCCGTCGCCGCAGTCACTGGTAAATTACCGGTTGCCGATGATCTCCTGATGTCCTCCGTAAGAAGGCGGGGGTAGTGGATTCCACTGAAGATTTATGGTGATTATGCTGGGAAGATGACTGTCTTCCTTTTGGCTTCTGGCCTAGGGACTCAGATAGCTATGATAGGTTATAATGATAACGACAGATTGCCGGAGTTGGTTTTATGAGCTTGTGCTCTTTATTACTCGATTGTCCAAAACGAACTGCTTGAAAGCCAACAAAGGAAAAGCTTCATAGCCGCCCCTGCCAAAGTGCAGAGCTTTGCCGCCTATGTATGAGCTTCTGGTCAAATGCTTGGTCAGCAATTTGACCGGTACTTATGAACGGACGATCGGTCCGGTTAACTTAGTTAACTACTCCCTCTTCAAGATTGAGGCCGCCCTCGGCTGACCCTATCTGGGCGATAACTTCCTTCAACTGGGCTGCGGATTTTCTGGCCCTTGTGGCTCGCTGATAGGTTAGGCCGACACAGATAAGAGCGCAGAAAATTGCTCCTACAATTAGCGCTATCTGGCTTAGTCGGTATCCGTCGACGTCTTCTTCGAATTTCCTGATTTGCTCCAGATTGCGTTCACTCAGGCGGTGAAGATTTGGGAGGCTCAGGATCTCGTGTTTCATCGATATATTCAGGACAGGAGAGTTAGCTACTCCCGGTGCCCTTTTCTGGACCATGTCGTGGTTTATAAAGAAGGTCTCATTAACCATAGCACTCTCAGTAAATGTTATCAGGTGCGTGCCTTTAATGCGGATGTTCGTTCCATTTCCACACGCACAAGTGCTGGTCTATCATTGATGACGATAATTCCTTCGTCGACATAGGTGACCGGATGAAGATCGCTCTGCTGTGTATCGCAATGCGCCACGACCCTAGCGTGGAGTTCTTGGGCGCACAAGCTCACCGAAGATAATTGACAGAACGTTGCCCCGGGTGTTGTGGAGCAGTTCTTGACGGCGCGGACTTCTCCGTTACATTCCGCCACCACGTTATCCTCTAACCTTAACACCGTATCGTGTTGTGCCACTGGAAGAATGGTGATCTTTTTGCAGGCTATCTTAATCTTGGGGAACTTTATTATGAAATGCAATATGTTAGGAGATTGTAAGACTTTGACGGACGCAACGGACAAAATTTCCCTTATGGGGGTGTCGGTGGGCTCCTCGACCCAAACATTCTCCAAATCTGCATGGTCCAAGAGTTCATTGATGCGAACTTGTGTTTTAGTATTAATTTCAATTTGACTATTCTGTGCATCAACTATTCGTGCTTCAGTGAACTTTATCTTTTCGAAATCTTCGGCGTCAGGTGACAACCTTAAACGCAGTTTCCAAGAAGTCTAGGCTCCTGGCAACTCCGTGATGCACGCTCAATGAGTTAAGCATGTCACGGAGATGAGCGATGTCAATGCTCAGAAGCTTTTTCATGTGGGACTGGGGGAATAAATCGAGCATGTTTTCGGTTTCATCAACCACACGCCTATACTCAGAGAGATTAGCTGAGTGTCTAACGTAGGCATATTCCTCCCAGACTAAGACTTGACCGTCGATGACGGAAATATAATTCGCTTGGGAATAGTCCGTGATATGGGCCGATGTCACGGCCAAAAGACAGAGCAGAAGCGGTGGAATTTGTGACTGATAAATAAATATTCGGACTGGAGTTGCCCACCACCAATTATGGTAAATATAGAATGTAAACTAAATTATACTAAGAAATACTACTACTAGTGAACTGTTATACTTGTTATACCTGGCAGTGGCCAGCAAAATCAACTCCACTGTTTCACTTATGCCTTTGTCGATTTTCAGGCATCTAGCAAGTTCAGCCATCGTGCTGTGGAAGCGTTCCACCTGTCCGTTGAGAGCGCTATGGAGCGGCGGTGCATTCGAGATGCTGACGCCGAAATGGTTTTCCAGCATGGCCACTATTGTGTGCTATTTCAATGAGGGCTCATTGTCGCAGTAGATGGCTTTGGCTTTGGGGAAAACATTCATGAGTTGTAGTAGGGGTGGTTTTAGATCCTCTATGCTTCTAGACGGGATCGGCTGAACCATGGCGAATTTCGAAAACTTGTCCACGTAGGTGAGGAAGTATTTCCTATCCGTTGAGAAGATATCGACGTGCAATATCTCTCCTGCATGATCCGGGATCGGTGTTTCACCGAGCTCCTGTTTCTTTGGATATCTATCATATTTCGCCTTGGCACAGGTTTTGCAATTGGCGGCTATCTCGCTCGCCAATTTAGTCAACTTGGGGAAGTAGTACTCGGAGAGTACCTGTTTCACGTTCTCTTGGGCCGACCTGTGAGCTCTGTTGTGCTCTGTGGTGAGGATCTCTTTTCTCTCCTCGACCGCAAAAATGTCGGTGACCCTTTTTTTGCAATACCAGAATTTTGTGGCTGGAAATTGCCGAACCACGTCGTCCTGGGTTAGCGCCAGCGTGTGAAGATCACAGTGGAAGGCGTTTACACCATTAGGGATATTGGTGTTGGAAAGTTCCTCTAGCAAGGTTTGTTTGCAGGAGAAATTTATCGAGTGACGCTTCTTATTCCCAAATAATATAAAAGTGCGTTTCCAAGGGGAGCGCGCCTCTTCTAAAATTATCTGGTTCTGGAAGCAATTTACGGGTTTGTCCGTTGACTCGATAGTGTGGGTGAGCGAAAGTTCGCTGTGAACCGTGGCCGCGCACGACTGTGGTTCTTGGTCGTCAAAAACGTTGAGTTGTTGTTTGTTTGCAACGAGGTTACTTTTTCCGGGCTTATAAAACATTCGAGCGCCGGATTCGTCGATGCGTGCTTTCCACCTCTTGATCTTGGCGTTAGGATTGGATTCCGATACCGCAAACGTCAAGGGTTGGTGGTCGGTAAAGATGTTTATCTCTTTGACCGCATAAAGGTAGTGTCGCAATTTGGCTAGTGCCCAGACTATGGCTAACAGCTCCCTTTCGTTGGTAGCATAGTTAGCCTCTCTGTCGCTCAATGTCCTAGAGATCATTGTAATTGGACGTCCCTCTTGGGACAGCACTGCGCCAATGCCGTAGGCCGAAGCATCTGTCGTTATATCAAACGCTTTTTTATAGTCAGGGTATCTAAGGATGACATCTTCAGATGCCAGGATATTACGCAGTTTCTCGAAGGCACGTTGCTGCGCTTCGGAAAATTGTACCTGGATACCCCTGGACCTGTGTCGGCTAACACTTCCGTTTTCGCCCTTCAGTATGTCTGAAATGGGCCTCGCTATTGATGCGAAATCTTTGATGAAGCACCGATAATTGCTGGCCAAGCCCAAGAATGACCTTACCTCAAATACGCTTTTGGGCTCTGGAAATTCTTTTATGGCCCTAACCTTTTCTGGGTCAGTCGCCGCGCCATTGTTGGTGACGATGAACCCCAGGAAGCTCACGCTTTTCTTAAAAAAACGTGACTTTTCTGCCGATATTCTCATGTTAGCATCGTATAGGCTTTTCAGCACCCAATCCACGTGCTTAACATGAGCATTTTCATCTTCTGAAAAGATGATGACGGCATCGACGTAAACGTAGCAGAACTTGCCGATCTGCTCTCGCAGAATATCGTAAATTGTTCTCTGGAAGATGCTTGCAGCATTCCTGAGTCCGAACGGTAGTCTTCGGAACTCATACTTCCCTCCGTTCACTGAAAATGATGTCTTCTCACGGTCGCGTTCAGCGAGCGTGATTTGGTGGTAGCCAGACTTAAGATCGAGTGTCGTGAAGTATTTGACCTTTCCGAGATTCCCCAATATCATTGAGATATTTGGCATGGGGTATCTGTCTGGTACCGTTCTTTCATTTAGTTTGCGGAAGTCCAGTACCAAACGCATTTTTTTGTTGCCCGCTTCGTCGGTGCCCTTTTTGTCTACGACCCATATTGGGTTATTGTAGGGGGACTTCGACTTTTGGATTATGCCATTCCTAAGCATTTCCTGAATTTCGCCGTTGATGAAGTCAGCCGCTCCCATGGGGTATGGGTATAATAATAAATGGCATAAATGGGCTCCTCGTCAATCGTCCGGATGGTGGCTACCACCGACGTATTGTAAGGAAGAGCCTCATTAGGATCAGCAAAAGCTTTTTTCCTATTCCCGAGCATTTAAAAAAAAAATGCCCTTAACTAAGGGCGGTGCGTCCGAGCAATCTACTTTGGTACAATTGACATCGGGGCAAGTGTGAAAATCAATTTTCTCTGCTTCGGAGCCCCATTTGAGCTGGCCGGAAGCTAGGTAAAGCGACGCTCCAGCCTGTTTTAACAGGTCTAGGCCAACGATCGCGTCGAAGGAGGTCAAATCTGGTAGTAAAAAATGTAGCTTTAAGGTTAAAAATGGACACAAAACATTTTTTAGTGATTGTAGTCACACCATGAATCGAATAGATTGCAAATGGGGACTCCACCGGGCAGACGCCTTTCAACCCCTTAAATGGTCGGAAAAAATTTTTGGACGCGCCCGTGTCAACCAACAGTTTCATGTCGATCCCCGCTACTCTTCGTCTGATGACGGGTAGCAGGGATTTTCCCCTAAAAAATTAATGGCATCAGAGTCATACTCTAGTATGGAATCATCGTCGACTTTATTCGCTGCACTGGAGGCTGCGGTGGCATAAGCCGTGTCCGAGTTGCCTGAGGCCTGGCCAACATGGCTGACCCTTTGTCAGCCCGTGTCAACCAACAGTTTCATGTCGATTCCCGCTACTCTTCGTCTGATGACGGGTAGCAGGGATTTTCCCCTAAAAAATTAATGGCATCAGAGTCATACTCTAGTATGGAATCATCGTCGACTTTATTCGCTGCACTGGAGGCTGCGGTGGCATAAGCCGTGTCCGAGTTGCCTGAGGCCTGGCCAACATGGCTGACCCTTTGCCTTTTAGGCGGGACCGAGCGGCCAGACGTTGCCGGCTTCGATTTCGGGTAAGCCGGGGCGTGAGATTGTCGCATTCTGGACAACGACGGGTCAACGTCCATAGGTTCCGGTGTGTTCCCTCGAGCCATCCGGTCGCTACGTGGAGCAGAGTGTATCTGTGCTCTGTGCTGTTTAGTAAAGTGCGGGTTCTTGCCGGCACTTCCCTGCGAGTTGGCTTGTGGAGGGGCCCGCTGGCGCTCCTGCACTTTGGGATATTGTTTATGGTCCCTATCTTCTTGGCTTCTTGCAAACGAAGTTGCGAAGGTATACCGCTCGTGATTGGACTCCACCTCTTGTGCCAGGGCGAGCGCTGACGGTATGTCTTTCGGCTTTGCCGCGAATAGCACGTCCGTGAGGTTGCGCCTGAGTCCCGAGATGAAAACTCGCAAAGCGTCATCCCGGAACTTTTCGCACAGCACCGTTGCTGCTGACGCTTCATAGGACATGGTTGCCTTGTTGGTGAGCAAGGTGAGTTTTTTCTCAACCTCGTCATAATACTGAAGGAGCGACTTCCCTGTCTGAGGGTGCCTAGCTCCTACTAGATAACGTGTATCGGGCGTTTGTCGCTGTATGTAAAATCGAGGCGATTTATAATCGCATCGATATTTAGCACAGTTCCGAAGGATGACAGAACTGCATCCGCAGGGCCTTTAACTTTTCTACTAATAATAACTACAGCCTGATAGTGTCGCGAACTATTCTCATAGTTTCTGAACATATGAGAAGCGGCTTTCGCCGCCTGCCGCCAGGAGACGAATGTCTCCTGTATCCCCATAAAGTCGGGAAGACATTTCACGGCGTTCAATGTTTCATCGCAACGGACTTGTCCGGTGATATCTACCGGTTGGTAAACCCTAATCGGAGGCGCTGCTACCTGGACGGAGTTAACTTGTACCGCCGTGGTACAAGCTCTTCAATAGTTTGGCGTAGTTCTGCTTCTCTGCGACGGCTTTCTGTAGCTTGTTCTTGCAGCGCCGGAAGAACGAAAGACATTTTATTGATTGTGGCCTTCGCCTTCGGATTCTGATTCGCTGGCGTATTGTCTAGAATTCCTATACTGTCGGAATGACTTGCTCATGAGGACTTGAGTATATAAACACTCAAGTTGACTTGTCCATAGGGTATACCAGTACGGCGAGGGGTCGCAGGGGCTGAGTCAGCGTTCTAATAACATTGGCCGAGGGCTCGTGGAGCGGAGCCGTTGCTACGTCCAGCAACGACAAGGTAAGGGGCTCGCGGGGAACGAGCATCCGCTGAGCCAAAAAAATATATAAATGACAAAAAACGTGACACCAAAGACAAAGAGATATATAAAAGGCAACAAAGTTGTCACAGCAATGCATGCGCCGGTATCGGGTAGCAAAGTAGAGTGGGGTAGCAACAACGAAGTTCGAGACGGCTGTGAAGTTAACGCAGCGAATTCAAGTTTAAATGAAACGACAATGTCCCGATGATGCACAAAAGTGGAATGAAATGCACACAATAAAATATAAATTGCAAAGTCAATTAATCTTTGCGACAGTGTTCAAGTAATACACTAGGGTGGATAAATATATCCCGCACGGTCAATCAAAATTTAAAGTTCAATAATTTTTTTTTTTTTTTTATTAATTTCCTTTAAATTACATTCTGTTTTTTATAAAGAATAACAATGAGTAATGGTTGAAGAAAGGAAAAAAGGTAGCGGCCCATTGCAAGGGTACGCTAATATTTTAATATTTTACTAATAATTTAATTCCGTTCGAGTTTTACGTTTTAATCTTCTCGGTCCCAGCTCTCTCATCGGTATGTGTCTCAGATTTGGGTTTTGGTGGTTAAGTAGTTGATTTGTGTGTTTTTTGCTGCTTTTTTTAATAGTTTCGTTGACTGTCTCTATGTTTAGATCTTTATGTATATCTTCATTTCTAATATACCACTCGGCATTTGTCATTGTTCTGAGCATTTTCGATTGCGTTCGCTGAATTAGCTGTAAGTGAGATTTACTGGCAGTTCCCCAGATTTCTATGCTGTACGTCCATATTGGTTTTATTATCGCCTTGTATATTGAAATTTTGCAATGTAGTTTTAGTTTAGAGTGTTTTCCTATTAGCCAGTTAAGTTGTCGAAATTTGTTTTTTATTTCATTTCGTTTATTTAGAATGTGCTGCTTCCATGTCAGTTTTGCGTCGATAGTTAGTCCAAGGTACTTGGCATATGGGCGTAACAATATTTGATTGTTGTTGATTTTAATTACGAAGTTTTTGGGTTGTCGTTTTGTGTATATTACTTGTTGAGTTTTGTCTTTATTTATTTCGATGCCCCATCTCTCAAACCAGGATACTGTTTGTGTCATGATTTGTTGTAGCGTACTTGCAGCTGTTTTTTCACACGCGCTTGACGACATTAATACAGTATCATCTGCGAACGTAGCAATCATTGATCCAGGGATAGTTGGCTCTGGAATATCGGAGGTGTAAATCAAGTATAAGATGGGCCCAAGCACACTACCTTGGGGAACACCCGCTGACACTGGCATAATATCTGAGCATTCATTGTCATATTTGATATAGAAATATCTGTCCGTTATATAGCTTTGTAGGATGGTATACAGGTTGTCTGGTAGTATATTTCTTAGCTTATGAAGCAGTCCTTTGTGCCATACTTTGTCAAATGCTTTGGCAATGTCCAAGTACACGGCATAGCAAAACTTCTTTTCGTCAAAATCTGTTGTTATTTTATTAATTACTCGATGGACCTGTTGGACAGTCGAGTGCTGCTTCCGGAAGCCGAATTGGTGAGGAGGTATTATATTTTTCTGTTTTAGGGTTGGTTCGATTCTATTTAATAGGACTTTTTCGAATACTTTTGAGAGGACAGGTAATAGCGTGATTGGTCTGTACGAACTTACAGTATTGGCGTTTTTATTCGGTTTCGGAATTGCTTTAATTTGGCCTACCTTCCAAGTTATGGGAAAGTATTGTAGTCGAAGGATTCCGTTAAACATGTTTCTAATATAGATGATTATAGCGTCTGGTAGTTCTTTCAGGATTTTTCCTCCGATTAAGTCATATCCGGGGGCTTTCTTGTTTTTAATTTGTTTTATGTGAGATTTAATTTCTGCCTTTGTTATAGTTTTAATTGCACAATTTGGGTTGGTGATTTGTGTTGGAAGCTCAGCGTTGCCGTTGTCCATGTCATTTGTAAATGATGTTTTAAAGTGTTCAGCCAGAGTGTCTGCTTTTTGTTTGTTTGATCTCGCCCATGTGTTATTGTTTCTTTTTATAGGCGGCTTGTGTATAGTTGAGTTCGTCAATTTTTTGGTCGCTTTCCACAGAGAATAATTTGTCGATAAGGAGGTTCCGAGGTTGCTAAGGTAGTATTGTAGCCGGTTATCTTTGTCTGCCCTGAGAATTCTCTTGAGTTCGTCTGTTGTTTTATTAAGTTTGTTTTTATCTTCTGGATGCCTAGTCCTTTGCCATATCTTCCTAAGGTTGCGCTTTTGTCTGATTTTTTGTTTAATAAAGGCGGGAGTTTTCTTTGATGCAGTCATTTTTATAGATGGTGTCGATTGCGTTGCTGCATATATGATGTTGTCATTTAAATATGCTATTGCGGAGTCCAGTTCGTTGTTTGTCTTTAGAGAGATATTTATTTCCATGTTCTGTTCCAAAATCTCGCGAAACATATTCCAGTTTGTTTTGTGGTTAAATAAAGGGGGTCATTGTTGTTTTCTTCTACTCCACCATGTAGTGTAATTAATATTGGGGAGTGGTCGGAGGAGAGGTCTAGGCATGATTTTATTGTTAGGTTATCGCAATTTATATTTCTTGTAATACAGAAGTCAATTAAGTCCGGTAGCTTGTTTGTGTCAGTTGGCCAGTAAGTCGGCTCGCCTGTGCTTAGGGCATGGCTATTATTGCTTCTTATTGCGTCATACAGTTATCTTCCCTTTGCAGTGGTAAGTCTGGACCCCCATGTTATGTGTTTGGCATTATAGTCACCTCCTGCCAGATACCGATTTCCCAGTGATTTTAGAAAATCGAGGTATTGGTCTTTTGTGTTGTTAAATTTAGGTGGGCAATAAACTGCAGATATATTTATTGGACCCGTTGTGTCTGAGGTCGATATGGTAGTAGCCTGTATGTAGTCCTTTTTGAATCCATTAAGCTCTATGCACTTTATGCTTTTTTTAATTATTACTGCAGTACCACCATGGGCCTTACCGTCCGGGTGATTAGTAGAGAATATATTATAGTTTGGTATGTTTATATATGTTTTGTCAGTTGAGTGCGTTTCAGAAATGAGCATGACGTCAATTAGTTTTTCATTTAAGAATGTTTTTAATTCAAGTAGATGGCGTGAAAGTCCGTTAGCATTCCAGATGGCGATTGTTAGGTGTTTATTTGTCAAGTTTAGATGCTAGAATCGTGATTATGTTCAGCATATTTGTCATTTGGGCTATTAATTGTTTCATCAATTGTTTTAGTTCGTCAAAATCATTTTGTGCGGTTTGGCTTAGTTGAGTTGGAGCAGGCTGTATATTAGGTACACTGGCAGTTTGGATTGCTGAGTTGGTTTGATGGCTAGTTACTTGGTTTCTATTTAAGACTTCGGCATAGGATATTTCTGGCGTCTTTAAGCTTTCTACGTTATTTGTTGTACTGTATTGTGTCGTTTGATTATTTGTTTCTGTTGCCGGTATTTCTTTTTTCCGGAGAGTTGGGTATTTTTGGATTTGTAGTGCTTTGTACACCATGCAACCTTTATAGTTTGCAGTGTGGTTTTCACTGCATAGTGCACATTTAATACTTGTTCGGTCCGATCTTGTATTAATAGTACAGGATGATGAGCTGTGTTTTCCAGCGCATTTTACACAAGTTGGGTCTTTGGTGCAGTAATTTTTGGTATGTCCATATTTTTGGCAGTTTGTACATTGGGGAAGTGTTCGCTTTGGTCGCGGTGGCTCAAAAATTACTTTGCAATGAAGAAGGTGCTCAATTTTATAGATGTCTTTATTATTTTCTTTCATTTTGAGTTCAATAGAGAATAGAGGCAATGGTTGTTTGGAGTCGTAGCGCTGGATGTTGTGTAAATTTATAACTTCATGTCCTTGCTGGGCTAGTTCATTTATAATATCGTCTTTGTCTGTAGCATGATGGACGTTACGAAGGATTACCTTAAATCCCCTCTGGTCTTTTGGTCTGAAGGTGTAGTATTTGGTCGATTTATCTTTTAATAGTCCTAATATGTTGTGATAGTGAGTAGTTTCTAGTGGCTGTATTTTTATTTCATTAGTTGACAGTGCTTTAAGTTCATATCGTGTTTCTTCCAATGAATTTAAAGCAGTAGTTAGTGCGTATATGTTTTCAACATTTTGAACATATATGGGGGGGGGGGGGGGTTTTGCTTTTTTGTGCTCAATTTGCCTTTGCGCATTTATGGTTGCATTTGTCCCATTGTCAGTTTGGTTTTCGTCTTCATCATCTTGTGCTAGTAACTCAAAGCGGTTGCTTGAGTTTGGCTCGGCTAGCCAGTACTCTTTGAGTGTTTTTTGAGTGGCGGTTTGGGTTTTATTCTTCTGTTTCTTGTTGCCATTTAAAAGATCTTTGGAACCGTTTGGAGACTGATTTTCTCGGTGACGTTTTAAGTTTTGTTGTTTTGGGAGAGAGGATTGAGTTTTGTTTATTGTTGTTGGAGCGGGTATTGAGGTTGTGGGTGTTTTAATATTCGCTGAGGAAGAGCGTATCGGCATTGAAGCATAGCAAACTGTAGTTGTTGTTGCTATAGTTGCTGTAGTTGTGGTATTTGTGTCTGAGGTTGTTGAAAGCGGAAGAGTTGAGAGTGGGAGAGCTGAGAGCGTAACTGCTGTGAGCGGGAGAGTTGAGTGTGTGTTCATTAATATCGCGGAAGTTGTTGATGGTATACGCGCGGGTAAATTTGGCGCGCATTCTGGTCTTCGTTGCTGAGAGTAATTGTTGGGTCTCTCCAATGCTGGAGAGCAAGATCGCGCACTTTCATCACTCTGCGGGTGCAAGTTTTGATAAATGTTTGTATGATTTGATATGTGGGTGAGTGAGATGTAGGAGTTGTTTTTGTTTTGTTTTGCTTGAAGCTCTCGCTTCTGATTTTGAATATGAATATTAACTGGAGCTTTGTTAGAAACACGTCGGGGTTGAAGATCAAAGGTTATAATCAATAATTGCATTTTGTAACAATAATATGTAAATTTAATTCGCAAAACATTGGGATGCTTGCATAGTTATGGAAATGCAGATTTTTTGTTATTTTATTAAAACCGCAAAAATATTTAAATATTTTAGAATTCTAAATGCAGTTTGAAGTTTGTGTGGGAACAGAAGCTCACTTACATAATTTGTGTGTAGTTTTGTGGGTTCGGTTTCCTGTAGTTGGGTGCCAATTAACAGTCTATGTGCTGCAGAATTAACGGTAGTCTATGTGCTGCAGAGGGGGGGGGGGGATCCCTCGCCGCAGTCACTGGTAAATTGCCGGTTGCCGATGATCTCCTGATGTCCTCCGTACGAGGGCGGGGGTAGTGGATTCCACTGAAGATTTATGGATTATGCTGGAAAGATTTGGCTTCTGGCCTAGGGACTCAGATAGCTATGATAGGTTATAATGATAACGACAGATTGCCGGAGTTGGTTTTATGAGCTTGTGCTCTTTATTACTCGATTGTCCAAAACGAACTGCTTAAAAGCCAACAAAGGAAAAGCTTCATAGCGGCCCCTGCCAAAGTGCAGAGCTTTGCCGCCTATGTATGAGCTTGCGGTCAAATGCTTGGTCAGAAATTTATAGTTTACTTATATAGTTTAATAACTTAATAGTTTACTTATACATGCCAAACAGATAAAGGCGTTAAACGAGATTTTCATGATCTGGTCAACAATTTCAATACTCATTATACGAAATGTAAATGCATGGCACCAACTTTGGGGCTCTTCCACAAACAATCAAAGGGCAAATGAAATTGGAAATTGTAGAAAATAGCAACTTAATAGTACTAAATAACGGAAACCACACATACTACTCTACACACAACGCATTTACAAATGTAGATACCTCCATATGCTCCCCACCGCTAAACCTAAACGCATCCTGGTCAACATCCAATGATCTACACGGAAGCGATCACTTTTAAATATTCATACAGCTATTTCCAAAAACATACACACCTTTAACTCTTAGATACAATCTTAACTCAACAAATTTAGCTTTATTCCAAGCTAACATTAATAAACAGTTACATAAAATACACAATAGTAACAACACAAACAAATTAGCAGCATAAATCCCAAATATCATAATTTTAAACTGAATGGTGAAATTCAGTGCGTGTACACATTAATTTTTTGCGGCAAGAATTGCTTGTTGACTTAACCAAGCATAATTCTGCTAATTCTCGCTAATGTTTGGCAAAACATTTTCAATAAGAGCTAATTGAGAGTCTACAAATCGGCAAAAGTCGTTGGTAAGAGTAATTAATCCAGATGTCGCATCAACTGGAACAATTGTTTGGAAAATTTTGCAGCACTTTGATCATTTTGAAGTAGAACTCTAATATTAGTGGTTAGCGATAATGTTTTTACGTTATTACATTAAGAGAACCATTTTATTACCTGGCTCTTCAGTAAAAAAATTCAAAGACGCCTTGGACAGAAGCATTAATCTAAACATCGAGATTAACTTTCCAGAAGACATCGAAGATGCGGTAGAGATCTTTATGGACAAAATACAGCTGGCCGCAATAATTGCTGCCCCAAGAAGTAGAAATTTACCCATCCTGAATAGACACAATATGCTTCCATAAAATGCTTTAGACCTCATACGACTTAAACGAAGAGCAAGACAAGAATTTTTAAGATTAGGAGACATCCGTGCCGACAACATTTACAAAAGGGTGTCTAACCGTCTAAGAAAAGTTCAGGCGAAAAACAAGCAGGACCACTTTGATGAAATGCTGGAAAATGCAAGCCCTGATGCATCGACCAACTATTCGTTGTGGAAACTGACGAGCAGCATTAAAAGACCGGTTATCCCAAAAGCCATCAATCCTACTGGAGGTTGGTGCGTCTCAAGCCAGGAAAAGGCAGACGTCTTTGCAACCAGCTTAGAGGATAGATTTAAGCCTTTCAACATCTCTTCGGCAGAAACGAGAGGCAGGGTGCAAATAATTTTAGAACAACCCTTCCAAATGGCCCTCCCTACAAATTATGTCACGTTGGGAGAAGTAATAACGCAGATAAAAAATCTCAAAGCTAAAAAATCTGCAGGATAACCTTCTGGATAACAAGACTCTTAAATTACTTCTTAGCAACATACGCGGACGACACTGCGGTAATGGTCAGGAGTAAAGAAATGAGTATTGCAACCAGGGGCCTACAAAATTACGTAACGGCTTTCGAAAAGTGGGCAATGGAACGGAATATAGGAATTAATTGCAGCAAATGTTCTTGCGCAACATTCGCCAAAAGACCTTTGAATTGCCCAGGAATTACAATGTTGGCTCCACACTTCAACACAACACCCACTACAAATACATTGGTGTGATTTTGGACAGAGGATTAACGTTCCAAAGGCACACAACTATGATTAAACAGGCTATACTATTAAAGGACACAAAAATGTCATGGCTCCTTTCGCCGGTAAACAAACTTTTGTTGACAAATAAAGTCCGCCTCTATAAATCCATTTTGAGCCCAATTTGGAAGTATGTTATGGAAGTATACGGAATTACAAGTAAATCAAACCTGAACAAAATAAGAGTTGCTCAAAGCAAGATAATCAGATCTATTTGTAACGCCCCCCTGGTACATACGAACAAAAGACATAGAGACGGATGTTAAGATTGCCAAGATAGGCGATGTATACAGAACACACGCGGAAGGATACATAAGACGTCTTGGCCTCCACCCCAACACAGTGGCGAGAAGGCTTACCCACCCCCGACGAAAAAGAAGACTGAAGAATTATTACCCCCAAGATCTTCCTTCCGGATTAAAAAAAAAAAAATAATAATTATATTGTAAAATAATATAATAGTATAATAATTTAATTGTAATTTTTGTAATTACTGTAATGTTAAAAATGTTAATAAGTAATGTTAATAGTCATTTACTAGATGTGCAGTATGTATTGACATACCTTTGAGTAATCAATTTTTTATGTACAACCTGTAAAGCTGCCACATAGGTAACAGTAAACATGTTAATTCAAATAATAAAAATTTTCACCATGACAAAAAAAAAGACAAACTGTAAATATTTTCTTAATAGTTTTATTTATATATATGTTTCCTCTTGTGTTCTCCACATTGAACAGATCTGTAGTTTATGTCTCAAGCTTAAACTAAGCCAAATGTATACAAAGATAGAAAGATAGATATACAAAGAAAGTGATGTTGTTGCAGTTATAGATTCCTGTCTAAGTGCGATGTGTTGGCCGATGTTGGCCTTCCACCTCTTTATTTTAGTTTCCGTGTTTTTTCGGTAAAAAATATAAATTCCCCTCGAGCCGTACAGAAAGATCTTTAATTTGCCCAACGCCCACACAATAGCCATCTATTGCTATTCATTGGTGTCGTACTAAAGTTCGTCCTGTTTCAGGGTACGCGAAATCATTGGGATTGGTGTACCTTCCTAATATAGAACTACGTCAATGCCGCTAGCTGAGGCTTCCGTGGTCAAAATGTTGTGCCAAAATTTTGTGCAGACGTTAAAATGCATCGCGTTGGGTTTCACTAAACTCAACACAAATTTTCTTTGAAATGCGCATACTCACCAAATATACTCTTAGTATATTTGTTATTGGGCGACCTATAGCGGCAAAGAATATTCTGACATCATATATACAGACGTAACATATCCTTCGAATTTGCTCCCTCAGAACATCAAAAAATCCTTTTTTTGCCGCCACTCACCGAAACGATGTCTTCTCGCGGTTAAGTTCCACAGGGTTAATCTGGTAATACCCTAACTTTAGGTCGAGGGTGGTGAAAAATGTTGCCTTCCCGAGGTTTGCTAGAATCATGGGAAAATTGGGAATTTGGTAACGGTCTTTGATGGTTCGCTTATTCGGTTTCGAGAAGTCTGTGACTAACCTCTTGTTTGGGTTAGGCGGAAGTGGCTCTTTTATCTACAACCCAGGTTAGGGTGTTATAGGGTGATAGGAATTCTCCCAGCCAATCGTTGTTAAATGAGCCAGTAGCGTGCTCTACAAATAAATTGAATCGTCACTTGAAGTGTACTCAATCTTACTTTCAATCTCTTCGACTGTATCCCTTGCTATCTTTGCGTATTCCTCCTTAGGGTTTTTGGTCTCTTCTTGGACATTGTTTAGACGTGGACGTTTTGGGCCTGTCGAACATTCTAAGCAATTTTTTTCTTTGGGGCGTTTGAATCATTTGTCTGATTTTTATTGTAATTGGTGCGCTGACTTAATCTGGAGGATGAGTCAACCACCATTCGCTGTGAGGCTTGCGTTGGGTAGTCATTATTAGTCTGTTTGTGGGAGCTGACCCTTTGGCACTTGATAAAATGTGGGTTGCTATCTTGGCCGTTGTATTCTAAACATTTTCTATATGGCTTTTCCAGACAACGCCTCGTGCTGTTTTCAACTAATATAGCTCGCGCGCTGCCCTGGGAATACCGCGGCTATAAGGGATTTTTTATACCCTTGCAGATGGTATTATATATATTCTTGATCAGCATCAACAGCCGAGTCGATATAGCCATGTCCGTCTGTCCGTCTGTTTCTATGCAAAAAATAGACAGTAGATTTAAAGCTAGCGTTTTGAAATTTTTACCAGATCATTATTTTTTTTGCACGCAGATTATGTTTAAAAATACAAACGCAAATAGCTGCCATACAAACGATCAATCAGATTTCAAGTCTTTGTATGGAAAACTTTTTTGTTCTCCAAGCTATTGCAAACGAATTAAGCATTTATTCATTTGACATAGCCATACACGATTTGTGAAAGTTTGGTCCGGATCGGACCACTATATTAATAGCTGCCATTGTAAAGATCTGCAAGGGTATACCATCTTCGGCAAGCCGAAGATAACTTTTCTCACTTGTTAGCTTTTGATTTTGAAGCATCGGTTCTTACTTCAACGTTGAACAGATCGGCGCCATATTGTTCGTGTGTTATTAGAATTTTATTGGTTACCACCGATAGCTTTTTCTCAACTTTGTCGAAAAATTTCATTAGGGGTTGCTCATCTAGGATAACTATCTCTAAGCCTTCCTTAGGCGTAAGGATGTTTTACCCGATAAGTACAATTTAATCTGACCGAAATGGCATCAAAATTTAACACAGTATTGTGAGATAAAAGGGAAGGCTTCAGTTGCGACTTGGATTTTGTTTTTTATGATTTTTTTTTTTTTTTTTTCATATATATATATTTAAGTGGATTCTACACTACATCAAAATATTGTACCTTACCATACACAGGGGACATAAATATTCTTAAAAATTGCCAAACACTATATCAACATAAATGAAGTTGGAACATAATTGAAAAGTTTTTACTGTTGTCCAATTGTCTTGGCGAAGCCTTGCCTTTTGAGTCGTCTCAAAGGTCGAGCGGGGATAAGACGTCTTGCAAGGAGACTCCTGTGTCTCTGTAGTCTGTCGCTATATCGACTTGTGTGTCTTCCAATTTGTTCCTCAACTGTGTGAAGATTGAGATCTTTATGAAGTGTGGAGTTCCGTATATACCAGGGACAGTTGGTTATTTGTCGTAGTGCGCGATTTTGCATCACCTGGATGCGTTTATAATTCGATTTGGCTGCGATTCCCCAAATCTGGATTCCATATAACCATATCGGTACGATGCAGTGCGCATACACAGCTCTTTTGCACCTCAGCGACAGAGTGCTCCTTCTATTCATAAGCCATCTCAGCTGTTGTGATCTGTGACCACATTTCTTTACTGTGTTGGGTGATACCTAGGTATGTTGCTTGCTGCGGCTGATTCAGTGTAACTCCTTCTAGTCGGATTGGAGGGGTGTTCTGGATGAGCGTTTTCAGTGTGAAGCATGGATTTGATGTTTTCAGTGGGTATATTTTTAGGTTCCACTCTTTACACCAGGCTGCCAGAGCATTAATATATTTTTGTAGTCCGTTAGCTGCCTCTCTGCTGTCCCTAGAGTTATATACAACTGCGATGTCATCTGCATAGGTTGCCATAAAAGCCTTGTTCGGTGCTTCCATGTGTTCGAAACTCGGGCAGGGAATATCAGTAGTGTACAAGGAGTATAGTAGCGGTCCGAGAACACTGCCCTGTGGGACTCCAGCTCTCATTTGATATATAGAGGAGTAGTTATTTCTCACCTTAATTTTAAATTCTCGTCCTTCCAGATATGCCTTTAAAATGCAGAAGTAGGGCGCAGGTAGTAGGGTTTTTATCTTGCATAACAATCCAACATGCAATACTTTGTCGAAGGCTTGTTGCATATCTATAAAGACAGCGTTGGAGTACTCGCAGTCGTCAAAAGCCTGTAATATGTGTTTCACCAGTCTGTGGACCTGTTCTATAGTGCCGTGTCCCTTTCGAAATCCGAATTGATGATCCGGCAAGATATTACCTTGTCTAATAATGTCGTTAATCCGATTGGCAATAAGTCTCTGCCATAATTTAGAAAGGGAGGGTAAGAGGCTTATAGGCCGGTACGACTCAGGATCAGTTTCTGGTTTCCCAGGCTTGATCATCAAAATAACAGCCAGTTTCCACTGTCTTGGGAACACTTGGACCCTTAAAATAGCATTGAAGATTAGTGCTATATAGATTATCGCTTTTATAGGTAAAACCTTTAGCGTGGCATGGCTCTTCTTCAAAGACGTCCTTTAGTTCTGATTATTTCTCTGGCCTCTCTTGTTAGTTTAATACCATAACTTCTGGGGCATGTGTCAGGCTCAGCCGGTGTAGAAGCAGAAGCAGCTCTATGTATATGTTTTTTATGATGGAAACCGTTTGATAGCGAGCACTGCTTGCGTTATAGGGCTTGAAAAGCTCGTAAGCGTATATGACCGATTGTCGCCATGCAACATGGGACAGACTTGATTATGTATTGTATTAACACACCGAAGCGCGTCGGCATTGTTTATGCAAATCTACTTAGTTGGTAGGCCAATACCAACTTCTGAGTTTGTTAAATAAAAGTAGTTTAAGTTCTCACAATCTTTTTAACCTCTGATTCGAAGTGGAAAGTGAACTACACCGTTCAGGATTAAACAGTCAATTACCAAGACTAAGAGATCAACAAATCAGCGATTGAGGTTGTGACCTGCGAGTGTACCATTCATTTGGTCAAGCGCGTTCACAAAATCGTCTTCAAGAAGCGTTTACCCCGCGCCATCAAGGAGATCCACAAGTTCACCGAGAAAGAGATGGGTACTACCGATGTGCGGATTGACACTCATCTGAACAAGCACACTTGGTCCAAGGATATCATGTCTACTCCATTTCGCGTCCGCGTGCATCTCGCTCATCGCAACAACGTTGAGAACTCCCACAACAAACTGTACACCTACGTGACCCACGTGCCAGTGTCCACCTTCAAAAATTCTTGTTTTACCGCTTTTTGTAAATTCATGGTGAACGCGCACAGGTTTCAGGGTAAACGGTGCGCTTTTTGCATCTAAACTTAACCGTTGGATGGGCAATGATATTAAGTATAATTTCGGACTTGAGAACTCTAAAAGCTGTTCCATACAATATTAAGCTTTATTGTACGATAAGTGATTTTGGATCAGCACAATCAAGGATCGTGGAAGGATCTACGCAAATGCGTAGAATGCGACTCCACTAACTGAGCCACTGTGACTAACTGTCACTACCTTCAAGGCTGTCCCTAAAAAATCTAAATCTTTTACCTTTTAATTTTTGTAATTTACCGACGGACAACAAGGTTCTCAGAATGCGTGCGAAGCACAGAATGAGGCCACGGTATGCGAGATTCCATAAAGCTGCCTTACTACCTAATTGTAAAGTGGAAACATACATGAGAATGTCCTGAGGAAGGTGGTCCTTCCTCTTAATGACAACAGACGTTCGAAGTTCTATTTGCACTTTTTTTTTGTGCACAACAGGTTAGCTTGTTCCCTAACCTCTTATTGTTCTTTACGAATACCCGTTCCCCTACCTCAGAAACCAGTGTTCGTCTGGATAGGTTGCATCTTCCGATGCTGCCTTGATGGGCTTTTACTATTCTTTTTCTGATACCCAAGCAGCGTTCAATGGAGCCTGGGTGAACAACTTTAATTGGTCTCTCGCAAGTGAATAAGTTCAGGGTTTCGTTATATTCTGTAGTTGCTCTCAGGATTATTTGTTTGTGCCATTGATCCTTCTGTCTAACTTTAGGTATCTGGCGATTTCTTCCAAGGAACCGATGCACTTAGCAATTTCATGACCTATAAAGCGGCGGCGCGTTCAAAATATCAATGCCGTAGCTTGTTTTGATCATTGAAGTGATGGCTGGAGAGCTAAGTTCGCCTCGCAATTAAGCATCTGCTTATATGCCTTAATGATGGGATCAACGCAGTCCTCGACCTTCCAGAATTGGCGCAAAAGTAAGTCGAGATGCTCTTCCATCGATTCGTGGTCTTTGGATGCCGGATCTCCCTTGCCATAAGAACCTGTCGACCTACATGCCCTCCGCCGCCACAAGCAACTCAACCAAACCGAGTCTTCTGTAATGAAGGTTTTTTTTTTTTTGTTTAACGTTCTTATTTTAATTTAGTCTGTCCGAATAGACAATCATTAAATGGTTTGGGGGACATTGACATAAGGGAGGTACATGGAATGTATTTTTAAGGAGGTTGACTTAGGTATCTATTGATGGGGGAGGTCAAGCGGGTGTTTCCTCTTCAGTCGACTTTGGGATTGGCTATTGTCTAGGAGGTTGATGGCCAGGTGGTTGGGGTGGTTGTCCAGTGAATGAAGGTTAAAACTATATTTGGCCGACGCAAAAAAGGTCGTAGAAAAGAAAAACTCCAATTAGCAGGGCAAGAAAGCGATTTTTAAGAATTTGCCAACTGTCTGTACTGAAAGCTGGGCCGATGGTCGAGGATGTTTGCCGCAATGATCACTGTAAGCTGAGTCGAGTAGTCCGAGAAATAAGAGTGCAAATAACGATCAAAGAAAATTTGTCCGAAAAGAAACCATGGTTCTCTGTGTCGGAGACGGCCGCCGTAGAGGCAGCAAAATTCCAGAACGGTTCCTAATCAGTTATCAGACAGTTTCCGTAGTCTTGTTGCTGATTCTCCTTTGACAGTCCTAAAATTAAACTCATTCACAGGAACCTGAAAGATGAGGTGATGGTTACTAAATCGCTTATTTAGCAACTCCAAAGCAACGTCGTAGTTTTGGTCAGTCAACTAATACACAGTCTCGATGGCGGATTTCCGCAAACAGGCTCGCAGATTCTGCAGCTTTTATACTTAACTTATAATCGAGTTAGTGTCCACTATCCTTGAAAAAAATAAACTCCTTCTAAAATAAGGAAGAGGCAGCGCTGAGAAAGCCTGGGAACTCCTGCCTAAATATGGGTCGAAATTCCGAGGGGGTTAGTTAGTTGATATCGTCAAGTGGGTCGGCAACACGGTGGAGCGGCGAATCATCTTCTGGTCGAGAAGAAACTTAGCTTCCCTCGCTAAGTTATTAAAACCGGACACGCAGTTCACTCCTGCGCGCCGAAATGTCAATTGCGGACAGCTCCCTATGATCAGCCTAAAAATCGGGCACCAACCTTGCAACTCAACTAGTCACGCGCTTATCATGGCCTCGAAAACTCCTGGTTAAACCGTATAGAAGTTTGCAAACCTTGTAAATATTTAAAAAGGACAGTTCTCAGTGAGCACTATGGCTCGAAAACGGCCTTCTTCCAGAAGCAGCAACTTCGTAGGATTGTAGCCTATGGCACGATTTGATGCAGCAGAGCTCAACACACCGCAAATTTATTTGTTAAATTTTTGTTATTTAGTTTTACAATTAAGCAATATCGACCCACAGTGCGACTTTAAAGATCGGCGTAACAATTGACGGGTCAATGCTGTGCAGTATAGAGGCATGAGAACATTTTTGATGATTCCAAAGATTTTGATGATTTATTTAATTGCATAGTTGCTTTAATTGTGCACAACTTTTAGAGTAACATTTTTCACATGATCACGTCGAGGTCACAAATATTCAATTATTGAACTTCATATGTTCTTGGAACTATAAATTTTAGTGCTCTACTCCCAAACCAAATAAGTTAAACATATGCCCTGCTTGAGCCTTAATGTATACATTTTGTCATAATAATTCATAAATTTTCATAAAAGCCTTTATATTTACACTATAGGGCAGAAAATACAACATATGTGTGCAAACTATTTCTTGACAAACTGTATCTATATGTGAAGTTTATTATATTCTTATTTATTATATTATATATTATTATATTATTGATTGAATTATATTCTAGTGAGGATTTGAAATTTCATGACAACTGACTGCTCCGACTATTTAATATTAATTTTTGTACACGACTCTTCTGACTGACTGTTTTTGTCGATCCTTCTTCTTTCTTCTTTGCCCGGCGTCTGTATCTTTGTCGCCTCTGTCTGCACCTCTGTTTATGGCATTACTTCACTTTGCACTTTCTTTTCTATCAAATCATCAATTCTCACCTACCTTTTAGAGCAGAAAAATTACTTTTCTTTCTTGTAATCCTTTCTACACCTAATTCTCTTGGATCAATCTTCGCGGTTCGAGCCGTACAATAATTTCGATCGGTGGATTACACGAAAGGTTGGCTGTGTGTTATGCAGCCGGAGCCGGTCGAAAATAAGAGCTTTAGGACGTTATATTTTTGTATAATTCGAAAATGTTTATTAAACAATGTCTGTATAAAAAGTATCGCGCATTTTGTAGTTTTTCAAAAATTATTTATTAAATTATGAACATATATTTTGTTCCTTTCAAAGTTATTTCCCCTCCGATGTAATACACTTATGCTAAAGTTTTTTGCAATCGTCGAAGCACTTAAAAAAATCTTATTTTGTGATCTTGTACAGCTCCTCCTTCAATACCATCTTTATGATCCTTTCATGTTTTCATGCTTTTCTTGGGAATTCTTGTGTCTTGGGATACTGTGCAGCATACGCTCCTGCCGTTTTCTCCGCGTCCTGTCTGATGTGATTTATTCTTTGTTGTTTTCTAACATAGCCTATGCGCTCAGAAAGTTGCTGGTCTTTTGATTTAATTGGCAGTCGTCTGAGTCAGACTCCACATAGGCTCTGGTGCGCCGTTATGTCTGTACAGTCTGCCACTGCGTGGTTCAGCGTGAACCTGTGCTTTATGCTGTCTGTTACAATGAAGATTTTTTGCATTGCTTGGTTGTGGGTCATTCTGTTGGTCGTATTTGTCGTAATTTGTCGTATATTTGTCCAATTGACCCTGCATTTTTGCAACGGGGTTTGCGGTCTTGGTCTTTCTGAGATGGTCTCAATTTGGCTCAATTTGCCTGCGCAGACAGTGGCCGTCCGTGTGGGCAGCAGTTTATCAAAGACAAACAAACAACAGAATAAGGCTATGGCTGTGGTATATCATGTCGTATATATGTCTGGTATATATGTCGAACATAAAACAACGGTAACCAACGAAAAGCGAACGTGACAATCACGATCCAGATTCGTCGACGTATTTTGCCTAAAAACGCACGAGGTCTGCGCATAACTAGCAAGTGGAGATTAATGTCAAGTAGTTGGAAAAAACGCACGAGGTCTGCGCATAACTAGCAAGTGGCGATTAATGTCATGTAGTTCAAAATTGATTAAGTAATATGAAGAGAGCTTGCCGATCGATTCTCCAAAAACTCTCTGATAGGGTTTCGTTGCAAGCTCAGTGTGTAGCTTGACTGGGCCGTTCACAGGATCCAACAATGGTATTTTGTCTAGATAAACCGTGATCAACTCAAATCAGTTTGTGCCGCTTTAAAATACAAGTGGACCGATCAGGAAGATCAGGAATCGACACAACCACATTATGGGGACAGACAGTGGTTTGCGCATCAAATGAATACTGGAATCGTAAATACCCAATTCATAACGGCTCCTTATATGCAACAGAGAAGTGCACTCGGTTCATCAATTCCAAAATTATATCTTTACATGATCCTTCTCTATCTTAATCATTTATATTCTAGTAAGTACTTGAATCTTGGCTGCAACTCCTATATGTGAACAACAAGCTCTTAACGTCCAAACGAATGCTAATCTGATACTTAACCCTTTAAATTTAAAATCATAAACTTAAAACATAAATTGGAATGGCGGTCAGAAAACATCTTAAATATACTAATGTATCCTTAAATGTACCCAACCCAGCGAAGTCAAAGCCATTTCCCATCTATAAGGGGATCTATTCAAAGAGTGCTACTACAAGGCTCGTGCACCGTTTATGAGAGAATACGACAAACGAACCTAACCATTCCCACTCAAAAATCAGCGTCTTTGGTGGGCCCAATGAATCTGCATCGCCGGGCGTTGCTTTTTTAAGAGAATAATGTGACGATAATTGTATGGAAAATAGTTAAAGTAGGAGAAATATTGCGACAGAGCCTTTTTTTAAGTTGGTGCCTTTAATATTTTGAGTTTGAATTATTTTTTTGCCGCAGAGCCGTAATAATTTGATATTAGGACGTTTTTTATTAAAATTAGATGAAATAACTATGATGAAATAAGCGTTTGTTTATATTTGATTATATATAAAGTTAAAATGTACAGCAGACCGTTGGTAACCCAAGGCGGATTATTTGAATATTTTTCAATAACAATGTTTATATTGGCGTATGCCCTTTGGACCAATTGAATTAATTTCTTAATCCCGAAATTATCGGAACATATTGAGACAGTAAATATAGTAATAGTATGTTTTTCGTGGAAGCCTTAGTCTAAATTCGCAGTCTATTGAACACAAAATGCGTTTAATATGAAGGTTTGGATATTTCCTTACAGCTTCAGAAACATTGTATAAGCTTAAAATAAGTCCCCAAACTTCGCCATCATCTTATTGAGGCCCTTATTAAAGCTCCAATTTGAAAAACACAATTTTGGTTCCATTTGAATTCCTTTAAGTTACAAAACTTTTGCGTAAAAGTTTTAGAAGTCAATATACATTTTGAGAGGTTATTTATATTATGCATTTAAATTTTACGATCTGCCACCATTGGAGGAATTTGAGAATGAAATTTTTCGAAAGAAGCTTTGGAGGAGATTCCCCAATTGTATGGATCTCTCAATCGAGATGAACAATGGTATTGGTGTCTTCAAAAATGCACTTAATAATTTATGTTCTAGGAATCATTTTAGGGACATTGTAACATGTTATCTTAAAAAAAAAATATTTTACCGTTTTTAAGAAAAAATCGTTACGTCTTAGAATGTAGGATCCATAAATGCAAGCCTGATATAAATATTTTAAGACTCTTCTGTTTATGTTGTAACTTCATCCACCAACTTACTCCTCTAAAGTTAAGCGTATTTATAATAATATACTCTTAAATACTTGTGTTTTCTGAAATGGTGTGTTTAAAAGTAAACGGCACTTATATCACTTGTATTACAGTAATGTAACAGTAATGTCATTAGTTAAAAAAAAATAAAAACCACTGCACCAGTTATGGTATCTATGTATCACGTATAACGTCTGTGGCAAGGACTGCTCCGGATGTCTCTCCTAGTTTCTTTCCCAACTAGTGTAATGTGACTTATATTTTCAACATTCATTGTTTAAATAAAGATTGTTTTAAAATAACTTAGTTCAATCAGCGTACTTTCATCATTTTCCCTACTTGTTCGCACTTGATATTGTTGCTCGTTGCTGATCTGTTACTTTGGAATACAATCTTGGGGCGTCGGCCTCAGCAGAACTGCGGCTGATCGCAGCTAAGAAGAGGAAGAAGATTGGGGTTATTTCTCTAAAAAGGGTGAGAATTGATGATTTCATACACAAGAAAGTGCGAAATGAAGTATGCCATATAGGCCGTTAAAATCACAGAATCCTTAAAGGCTCATATGTTGAAACACAACAGCTTAGAAATATAGGACTACAATTTCTAGTCCGTCTATTTGGAATGTTTTAGTAGTGTTAGTAGATGCTGGCTGTGTAACTACCAATAATAAGGTCGTGCAGGAGGTCGTGTGTAAGGTCGTGATTAACCCCGTTTTGAGGGTTCCAACGCATGACCCGTACTCCAGTGACTATACACTCGAACAATTTAAAAAAAATTTTATTAACCTTCGAGAAAATAGGGTCGAAAATTTTTAGTTTCAAATATTTTAGGACACCGAGATCGTTAACCTGAGTAAATCTTTCTAAGGAAATCTCATAGAGAAAGTATGTAGCCTGGTGAGGTATCGAGCGATAAAAATACATAAGGCTGCATTTGACCCATTAAGTTTTACACAAAAGGATTAATGTAAAACCTCTAAATCCTCAAAGCTAAACGTCGTCAGCGTACATAAGCACCAGAACATAAAGTAAGCAATATATTTTTTAGTTATCAAAAAATATCAAAATTCAATTTGCATAATTGTAAAACTTAGCATGAAATCAAAGGGCTAAATGAAAATTTTAAATTGATGGATAAGGAGACACGACAAAGCAATAACAAGACAGCAATTAAAAGACGGATCATTGCATCAATTATGAATCGCCTGAACACATGAAGAAAGATTGTAATGTTAAATCGAAGTGCTTTAAGTGTGATGCTGCAGGCCATTTATCAACGAGTTATCCGCACTCAGTAAAATTGGGCAAGTAGTTGTGGATTCCAAACGGCTTAAAAATATACTATGTGGTGTTAAACTTGCGTGCCTACTTTATAATGGTGCTAAGCCCCTGAAGTTCTTTGATGTGTGGCGTGGGCCGGCATTGTGCCGCTGGGAGTGTTTACGTGAGCGGTTTTAATAGACGACTGTACAATATTTTATCGTGGTGGTGGATGAAAATAAAGAAGATAATGCTCCACTTGGATATGACATTCTCGCAAATTTGAATGTAAAATGAATTTGCACTGGATGCAAATGGGCTTAAGTTTTCGTTGTTGTCAGCTTACCCGGAAATAGCTGACATTAATCAGATACTCATTCATGATTGTGGTAATGCTGAAAGTAATGAGAATGCTCCTCCTCAGCCTGCACCCATATTAATAAAATATGATACAGGAATCCCGGCCAGAGTTCGTGCTGCTCAACTTGCTTTTCCAGCCATGAAAAGTTACAAAACTTGCTGCCAGCCGGAGTACGATTCATTGGGAAGCTTGTTATATAAGAATATTAAGCACACGATTTGCAAGATGAAACGAGCTGATTTCGATGAAGAACTCCACGACAGCGACGATGAAATTCCCCCGGCCATTCTGGCGACGAGTGCCTCGAATTCTAGAGGAACAACAGTAAAGTCGATACTTTTCCATTGCCGCCAAAGGCCCTGGTCAAGATGGTGGCGTCTGATGAAAAGTACTTCGATTATTAATCAGGCAATCAGCATGTATGTGAAAACTATGACCATGAATATCTTCAGCAATGAGAAGGACAAATTATAAGACCTCCTGCTTAACGAAGACGACAACTTGAAGCCGTTCTAGAGCCTGAAGATGGAACAGAGCGCCGGAATCTTGGAATTATCTGAGACTGACGATATTAAGAAGGTACGCCGAGTGTAAAGAATGAAGTTGGCGGCTTGATAGTACAGGTGGAACGTTGCAGGCAACTATTGATAGGTTCAGGAGTGCAGTTGGAAAGAATTATTAAGCAGTTAAGTCAGTCGAAGCTATGAGTCAGGTTCGTCTGTACTTCTCCAACAACTTCAAATTGACAATGTCAGTCTTTGCATGCCCTTTCTAGCGAATTGCCTTTGAAAGATAACCTTAGGTTAACGATCTTGGTGTCCCATAAGATTTGAAACTTTAATTTTCGGACCATATTACTAAATGCTTATATATATCTAAAGTCCGTATGATACTGGACTACGGGTCTGTACAGGAAAACTTTTTATATTGGCTCCTAGTGGACTCAACTGGGAACGAAGTCTTAATTTTTTTTTATAATTTTTTCTGTGGCGTGGTTTTTCTTGGCTCTGTTGTAAGCAATAACCCAATTTTTTTCCTGGTTTAAAGAAATGGAAGGCCTTTAGCATAATTGGATGCGTGAATTCTTCATATTACCTCGATTAATCGTTGTATCGACTCTTGGGTAGCCTCGAATCAGAATCGTGGGGATTCAGTTTGAGAAGCACTGAGGATGCGCGTGATTTTCTCCACCGCTCCTTATAGGTAACGATGTAGTGGCTAAGTGGTATTCTAAGGTAACTGACCCGCAGTGCTTATTCTTTCAAGATATGTTGCGCCCCATTTGATGAAGCCCCTATTTTGTTGATTAGGCAATGCTTAGGATGCTAATGTTTAAAAGTATTTAATTAAAATTTTGGTCTTGAAGTTGATTTGGTTATTTTATTTAATTAAAGGAGTTAACACGCATCCAATTTGACACATTTTTCTTTTTTAAGTCGATTAAGTTCATTAGTTGCAAAAATATTTTAATAAAAATTTGGATCACTCATCGAATTTTGACAAAAATTATAAATCAAGAAGAATTTTTTATCTAGGATGCTTGGGGGCGTAGCAACACGAAATGTATAAATTATTTAATTGCCTTTTATTCTTTATTTATTCAAATTCAATAGATTACAATTTTGCATCGATGTTAATCGATGGAGTTATTCTCTAAAACTGAACCTAAATGTTTCTCTTCGGCGGAGTTTCGGACTCTCGACTGCGCGGTCGATTAAATGTCGTGTCAGCGACTTTGTGTCCGCTTGACGACGGCCACTTGTTGGCAGCGTGATCCGGCAGAGTATCTAGCACTGCACCACGGACTGCGTATTCAGCAGTTTCTGTCTTACGCGTGCGGGCCTTTCCGTCCAGTCTGCAACTTGGCGGTTTCGCAATATCTTCGTTGCGCGTGATAACTCTTCCCTCCTTTAAATGGTCGCCGTCCCGGCGGCCTCCTGCTTTTATGTCGTCACCGCTCTTTGAGTTGGTGCGTCGATTAACTATCCAAATCAGACGGCTAAACCAGATGACGCAGGCTAGAACTAGCACGATTAGGGAGTAGCTGACGAGGGATCCCAATAGGAACCTTTCCTTTATAGTTCCGATGTGATGGAGGTTTCTCAAGCTCAGCTCGTGTAATAGAGGGAGGCTTAGTCGGTCCTGGTGTAAGGTGACATTCACCAAGGTAATGGCCGCCACTGCGCATTTCTTTCTTGAGCTCCCTAGCTGGTTGACATACCAGGTTCCATTTAGGGAAACTTTGTTAGAGTAATTAACCAGGTAGGTACCAGCTACCGTCTGGAGGAGACCGTTATCGTCTATGATGGTTATGTTGGCATCATTGACGATGATGTTGGCATGGTCCACAATGGTGACTGAGTTCAGGTGTCCCGGAAGCGTATTACAATGTACAATAGTCCCCGCAACCATTTGACGTGCTCATGTGTTGCTTTGGAGTTCCTTGCAGAAAGTTGCTCCGTCTGTTGTCTTGCAGTCCCCGATGCTTATAATCCGAGTGGCGCATTCAGCGACTAGATTTCCGTCATCGAAATCTAGGATCCGGTTGTGGTGTTGAACCGGGTAAACAGCGATTTTTTTACATACTAACTTAGCGCCTGGTACTTTAATGAGGAAATGAATTAGTTCATAATTTTTAAAAACGCTTACACTAGATACTTCTAATATTTCTACCAAATTAATATTTGTGGGCTGCTTGTCTTTGAGTTCGCTTATATCAGTGCTATCCAGGATAGCTGGGTTTACAATATTTAGTTTTGCCAGGGTTACCCCCATTACTATATTTTCCAAATCTGGGTTGATTATTCTATTTTTCGCTAAGATGATCTCTAAGAGGTGAGCTTCTTAACCTCCATCTGATTTCTGGATTCTATTTAACAAGTTGGTTAGCTCGTTTAGTCTATCCTGAAATTTTATATTTAACTCGTTTTGACTTTCTTCCGTTCTACTTAATTGCTCCTGATTAAATTTTATTTGCTCCCAGTCATCAAAGTCGGGAGTTCCTGCAATAACCTTTAACGTTGTTTCCAGTATATTAATGCTCCTCGTTCCCCTATGGTGTATTTTAAGAGTAGCAACTAAATTGCGAATATGCTGAAGGTCCGCCTTTACCACTGGTGTCCTATGGTCATCTGTAAAGCCCACCGTAAGCTTCTCCGTCTGGTCTGCGTAGTCTTCGTATGACGTCATGTTCGTTGAGTGTTGAAAGTATGCGTAGCTGTCCCATATTACTACGTCTCTGTCCGTTATAGGGATGTAGTCCGAGTTCGTGTAGTTACCGATTTTTGTCACTGCGTCCGACTTCATAGCCACTATTACTAGAGGTAGAAAATATGCTCCTAACCTAAACGGAATATAAAAATAAGTAAGGGGTGATTAACGAAGATTGTCTTTATGGACTACCCTCCCCTTTATGAGAACCGTGGTCCCCAGGTCTGCTTCAATGGTTTGTTCAGAACAGAGCGGCGAGAGTTTGTTTCCTTAGCGTTTGTTTGACTTTAAGAAAACTTTATCGCCTACTTGGTAATCTTTATCCGTCCTAACTTTATTGAATTTTTCCAAGCTCCTATTCTGTGCTTGTTGAATTTTGTCGCTAATGTCTTTCTCGAATTCTACTGGTGTTGAATGTATTATTTATATTGGTTTTTTGTCTGTCACCGAATGTATGGTTCTATTATACTTGGCAGTTGCCTCTAATTACCTCTAATTACCTGGTGTCGTTTATCCCTTTTTCTATTTTTAGGCACCAGGCTATTTCTGCGAGTGTGCTGTGAAACCTTTCTACCTGCCCGTTGGAAGTACTGTGTAAAGGTGGTGCGTTTGCGATTGAAATGTTAAAATTGTTGAGGAGGACTGATTTAATAGTTTCTGAATTAAGTGACCTTTCGTTGTCACAATAGATGGTTTTTACGTTTGGAAAGAAGTTGGCTATATTTAATATCGGTGACTTTACGTCCACGATTGCCCTTGATGCGATTGCCTGTACAATAGCGAATTTTGAAAATTTGTCGACACACGTAAGGAAAAGGGTCCCATCTGTTGAGAATATATCGGTGTGGAGTATTTCTCCAGCATAAGAGGGAATTGGCGTTTGTCCAATTTTATGTTTGTTGGGGTGTCGACTATATTTGGCCATAGAACAGATCTTGCAGTTAGATGCCGTTTCCGTTGTTAGGCGAAGCATTTTTGGGAAGAAGTAGTCTCGCAAGATTTGTTTCACATTTTCTTGGGCTGCGCGATGGGCCTTATTGTGTTCGGCTGTGGCGATTTCCCTTTGTTCCGTTTTATCTGTAATATCTTGCACCACATGTTTTGAATATCTGAATGTGGTATTTGGGAATGATTCTATTAGTGGGTGTTGAATAAATGCTAGGATTGGAAGTGTGCAATGTATTGCGTTGACGACTCTCGCATTCACTACATCTTTAATGGTGTGTATAAGGTTTTCCCGGTCGGAAAATCTTATTATGTGCCTCATTTTGTTTTTAAAGAGAATAAGGTTATTCACTGAAGAATTTTTACCCTCTTCTATGATGATCTGGTTTCTGAAACAATTAATTGGCTTGTCCGTTGTGTCGATGGTATAGGTCAGTGATTCTTCGCTATGTATTGTGGCGGCGTCCGACTCGTATGTGTCTTCACAAACCCTTTTGCTTTGGCGAGATAATGCGTCTGACCCGTATGTGTCTTCTAATGCGTTTACGTTCTGGCGAGATAACGCGTCTGCTACGAGGTTTTATTTTCCTGGCGTGTAAATAAGTTTCGACCCATAGTCTTCGACAATCCCATTCCAACGTTTTAGCTTTACATTAGGATTTTTGTCCGAGATGGCGAAAGTGAGTGGTTGGTGGTCGGTGTATACGCGCAATTCTTTTACACCGTATATGTATTTACGAAGGTAGTTAAGCGCCCAAACTATGGCGAGAAGCTCTCGCTCATTGGTTGCAAAATTTGTTTCGTTCTCACGAAACTGGACCGATACTTGCTTGTTTTCCCGTTTTCACCTTTAAGGATTCTCGTTAGGGGGCTGCGATTGACGCGAAGTTTTTGATAAAACACCTGTAGTAACTTGCTAAACCCAGAAAGGATCTGAGGTCAAAAAGAGTTTTTGGCATGGGGAACTCCTTTATGGCTTTCACCTTTTCAGGTGAGGTTCGGAGACCCCCTTGCGACACGTTGCTAGTCTCTAGTATATTTTTGGTAAGGTCGAGTCTTGCATTCACTTGTTTAAGTAAGTCAAGCCCGACGATTCCATCAAAGTTCTTAAGTTCTTCTTTACATTAAACAGAGAAATTAGGCACTTATGTTCTATTTTTGTATGGCCATGAATTGACCTAACGCTAAATGGTTTTTCTACTGCCGCGATGCCTTTAAGCCCTGGGTGTGGTGCTATGTAATTTTTTGAAGTGCCAGTATCGATAAGTAATTTGATTTCCTTCCCTGCTAACGTACGAGTGATATACGGGAGCAGGGATTTTACCCTAAAAAATTGCAGACGTCGTCTGTGTCGAAGTCGTCTTCTATTTGTGCAACCCTCTCATGTGCCACCTGGTTATATTCTTCCTCATCTGACCTCTGTTCTGGCATATAGTTAATTTTTTGTTGAGTCCGTGTGGACTGGCCCCTTTGCCAATTAGTAGGCTGCCTGCACCGAGATGAGCTATCAACATCCATTGGTTCGGGTGGGGGCGGCTGGCTCTGAGTGTTTCCCGCATACGCGATCCGGTTTGATGGTTTCCTCCCCTTTGGATTTTTCTGAAATGGGGATTTTTTTGTATTGCCCCTAGGTTCTGACCTTGCTCATAGTTATATGAATTTTGCTGTGATGGATTTCTCCACCCGAATGGTCGTTGAGTGTTTGGTTTGTTAAGTTTTTCTTCGTTATGCCTGGCAAAACTAGCCGCGAACACACTCCTATCATTGCTAGATTCGGCCGCTTGGGCCAGGGCTAAGGCTGTTGGCAGATCCCGAGGTTGTGCCGGGAAAACAGCTACTTTCAGTGATTTTTTTAAACCTGACACGAACGCATGAAGCGCGTCGTTTCGGAACTGTTCATTTAAAACAGCCGCTGCGGCCGCGTTGTGAGTCATTACGATTTTGTTTGTTAGAAGTGTTAATTTCTTTTCTACTTCATCGTAATACTTGAGTAACGGCAAATCCCCTTGCCTTGAAAGGCTCAGTTCCTGTTGAATTACATGTGTCGGGGTTTTGTCCGCATATGTAAAGTCGAGGCGCGCCAGTAGTCATCAAAGTTTAATACTGTATTAAATGAGGCTAATACAGCTGCCGCTGGCCCTCTTACTTTATTTTTAAGAATTGCGACGGCCTGATAATGTCGGCTGCTGCCATTATAAGGCTCGAATACCTTATAGGCTGCCTTTGCAGCCTGCCTCCAAGAAACGTAAGTTTCCTGTTTCCCTTCGAATTCCGGGACAGATTTTATTATATCTAGGGGTTTACAACAGTCCACTCCTGTTAGGATGGTAATTTCTTTGAATGCTTCTACTTGTGGCGTGGTTTTTTTAGTAATTTCAACTCTCCCCTGTTTGTTTCCAACTTTTCGTCAAACTGCATTTTTTGTCGATCTAAGGCGGCGCTGATGGCTGCCTCCATACTAGCGATTTGGTCGTGTTCCATTTTTTGTTTTTGTTGAGTACTTCCTGCGATTGCAAAATCTAACGCACTTTTCCTTAATGGCTTACTGTGTATGGCCCTGCTTGTTGTTGCTCTGTCTTCTAAGTCCGCTTCGGTTTTCTTTACCCTTGTTGCTAGCAGATTTGTATACTCCTGAATTATGTCTTCCCCTGACGAGTCGCTATTGTCGTCCCTGAGCATGAGTTAAAGTGCAGAAGAAAGAAATTTCTTCGCTTGTGAAAAACTTGTATAAAATTTTCTGTATATTTTTGTGAAAAAATAATTTAGAATATTGTCATTCTCTTTCCTGTGTAGCAAGGTAGAAATGGTCTGTTGTGGGTAATTGTAAGAAAATTCGACTGGTTACTGAAAAAACGAGTACGGAAAGAGAAAAAAAAAAAATTTTTCGAGTGTATTACTAACAGAACGGTGTATGAAAATAATTCCGAATTATTATTTTTTTTTTCAACTTGGAAATGTTTTATTGTTTTTCACTAATTTTTGCGAGGAATATTTTTCACTAATATTTGCACTCACGCGTTTTTATTTTCGCATCCCTCTATACTCTATTTTAACCTGTCACAGATTTTGGAAGAGTCGGCACTTTACACTTACTGTTAACAGTTTTTATTTTATTTTAACAATTTCATAAGTAATTTTTTGAAAAATTAATTTTTTGTGACAAAAAGCCCACTTACATATTTTCTTTTTTCCTTCGAATTATTTATTATTGAAGCTTTCTGTTGCCGGCTGTATTCTCCCTCGAAGGGGGGCGAGGGTATTCCCTCAGCTCCCAGCAATCAACTTTCCTTTCCCTCGGTAGAGGGCGAGGGGTACTCCCTACAGCTCTCTTGCGCCTTGCTCAGTTTCCTTCGGAGGGGGGCGAGGGCATTCCCTGCAGCTCCCTTGTTTTTTGTCGTTTTGCTGTGCTATTTTGCACTGTTGTTTCTGCACTGCTGTTGTTTTTTCCTGATGTGCACTGCCGTGGGTGTTCGGCCGTTGGGCGTCAATTATTTAATTGCCTTTTATTCTTTATTTATTCAAATTTAATATATTACAATTTTGCATCGATGGTAATCGATGGAGTTATTCTCTAAAACTGAACCTAAATGTTTCGCTGTTCTTCGGCGGAGTTTCGGACTCTCGACTGCACGGTCGATTAAATGTCGTGTCAGCGACTTTGTGTCCGCTTGACGACGGCCACTTGTTGGCAGCGTGATCCGGCAGAGTATCTAGCACTGCACCACGGACTGCGTATTCAGCAGTTTCTGTCTTACGCGTGCGGGCCTTTCCGTCCAGTCTGCAACTTGGCGGTTTCGCAGTATCTTCGTTGCGCGTGATAACTTATATAATCTGACCCTTGTGTCAATTTGACACAACACTAGATGTAATGTTGCTAAGAGTAGTAAAACTGGTTCTTGGTGGTTCTTTTTGTTCAATTTTTTTTTTTGATAAGTTTGGGAGACCAAAATTTAGAGCAACAATGTCACTAAGAACAAACAAAGAAATTACGAAATTCCTACGATGTGACGATCGTGGAGAAAGGAAAAATCTGCGTCAACGCGCCAAATTAGCAGCCGTTCGCGCAATCTTCGATAAATGGGTAAATGGTGCATCGCTTAAAAATGTTGTATACACCTGGACCAAGGTTGACGGTAGATGTGCAACTATTGCCTTATCGTGGTCGCTGCCCATTTACTCAATATATGCCATCGAAACCACACAAATATAGCATCAAACATTGGGTATGTTGTGATGCAGATACTTTCTACGTATACGATGTTGAAGTTTACGTGGGCCGAAACAGATATTGTGCCGCAGAAGTAAATCAAGGTGAGAGAGTGGTTTTGAAGATCACTGATGATTTGAATGGAAGTAATGTCACATGCGACAATTTCCTTATATCATATGGCTTGGCAAAAAAACTAAAAGAGCGGCAGATGAAGTTGAAAGGCACAATTAAAAAAAAACAGAAAAGAATTGCCACCATTGATCATCGATATGAAGAAAAAGCCGCTTTATCACTTGGAGCCATCATTGGGCGCCACACAAGTCTCATGTGTAACAAAGTGTAAGCAATTTGTAATACTGTTGAGCACATATCACTGAAAGAAACACATTGACCCACAAGACAATAAAAATAAGCCAGATATAGTAAATTTGTATAACAAAACGAAATGTGGTGTCGAAGTGATGGACGAAATGATGGGCACATATCGCTGCAATAAGAAAGTGAACAGGTGGCCAGTCGCAGCTTTCTGCAATATGCTCGATATGTCAGCATTGAATGCGTACATTGTGTATACCGGTCTAAAGCCTCTGTGGAATATAAAAAAGAGAAACTTCCGCCGACGACTTTTCTTGGTGGAATTGGGCGTGTTAAACAACCCTATACCCTTATATAGCCTTTTTTTGGGCGAATGTGTCGACGTGAAGTACACGGATAGTTGTGGATAGGCGTCGGTTGTAGTTCCGGTTTATGTCAATGCCGCTCGTACTTCAAAAGTTTACAGCATTTGCAAAACCTGGGCGCGTGTTCTGCTCGACATTTTCGGGAAGTAAACTTACTCCAGATTTTGCTTGTAGACGTTTTTGGGACTCCATATGATCCTCCATTTCTTTATCAATCACCTCACAGATCTGGTCAGTGCCGGACTAGTCTAACACCAGGCTTTGCGTTACTCGTTATTATTCGTTAATGGAAATTCGGATATTCGCATAAATTCAATATGTTTTTCATGCGAAAATAAGTATATCATTAATTTATTTTATAAATATAATAATAATAATATAATAAAATAATATATATAGTATAATAATATAATATAATAATATAATATAATAATATAATATAATAAAAAAAACTACACTAAGAACGGCCCGGAAACGACAACGATAATTTCTGACACACCAATGGCTCAAATCATCAAAATATTTTATATTTTAATGCACATTTTTAAAAAGTAAATTTATCATTATTATGTTATGTATTTTCATTAATTTACCTTCTAAGCAATATCCGTGTATTTATTTAGAAATAAAAAGCGTGGTTTTAGATCAATAAAATCAGTCTCAAAAAAACCAATCCGACTTCACTTCTCGAACGTCCAAACGTAATCGAAAAATTTTACTAGTACCCTTTTCGTGAAACTGTAAACTGTTGATCAGGTGACCAACATATTTATGAAAGAAGACTTCTTCCAAAAGGAACACAGGATCATCTAATCACACTATGCAGCCATTCTCTACTAGGTTGATTAAGGGACACCACAAAAAAATGACAGTATAAAGTTCGTTTCAAACAGCAACTCCTATTAAGAACGAGATAGAATTTTACACTACATCGTGTAACGGGGTATTAGTCGGCAGATTGGAGGACTCCGCCAAAATTCAGTCGATAAGTGGTCAACAAGGCGACTAGTCAGATAATAAAGTCCATCAAAAACACTTGCTCAATTTCTTAGACCACTTTCATTAATGAGTCGGGTCCAGCACGCACCCACGCTAGCAGCAAATAAAACTGTCTCAAGTGTCAGAAACGAAGAGCAGAAACATTGAAAACTGCATAAGCAAGTCACAGATGAGGCAAACGCTCAAGAGCTTAGTGATTCCCAGCAAGAGTTTGAACATGATTTCTCTATATACGAGGGCGGGTCAATAAGTCCGTGGCTTTTTGAATTTCCCGCCTCTTAATTGAAATGGTAACACTGCTTCCGTCAACAGTCATCTGTCAGTTGACTCTTGTCAAAAATTGAACAAGCTGCGACATTTATTTTTTTTTTGACAGCCGTTAATATCAGACTACCGCGTTGACTGAGAAGAAAATGGAAAAAAAGTGAATTTCGTGTGCTCATTAAGCATTATTTTTTGAGGAAAAAATCCACTACGCAAACCAAGGCCAAGCTTGATAAATATTATGGAGACTCTGCACCATCCATTTCCATGGTAAAAAAGTGGTTTACTGAATTCCGATGTGGCCGTACAAGCACGGAAGATGCCGAACGTTCTGGACGCCCAGTTCAGGTTTCCACATCCGAAACAATTGAAAAAATCCACGATATGGTTTTAACCGATCGGCGATTAAAAGTGAGAGAGATTGTGGAAGCCGTAGGCATTTCACATGGCTCAGTGGTTTCAATTTTGAATGATCATTTGGGTATGAGAAAGCTTTCCGCAAGATGGGTGCCGCGTTTGCTCACAATCGACCACAAATGCAACCGTGTGACAATTTCGCAGGAATGTTTAGCGTTGTTCAATCGCAATACGAACGAGTTTTTGCGCCGTTTTGTAACCGTGGACGAAACGTGGATCCACCACAACACCCCGGAGACCAAACAGCAGTCAAAACAGTGGGTTTCTCGGGGTGAATCGGCGTCAAAGAAGGCAAAGGTGGGTTTGTCAGCCAATAAAGTCATGGCGACTGTTTTTTGGGATGCACGCGGTATTATCCACATTGACTACCTTCAAAAAGGAAAAACAATCAATGGTGAATATTACAGCAACTTATTGGGTCGATTCGATGAGGCATTGAAAAAAAAGCAACCGCACTTGGCCAAGAAAAAAGTTCTTTTCCACCAGGACAATGCACGGGTGCACACATGTGCAGTTTCCATGGCAAAATTCCATGAAATGGACTACGAATTGCTCCCTCATCCGGCCTATTCACCCGATCTAGCCCCGTGTGACTATTTCTTGTTCCCAAACTTGAAGAAATGGCTCGGCGGAAAGAGATTTGCCTCCAATGTCAATTGTCATCTCACAAACAAATGCCTATTTTGAAGACCTCGACAAATCATATTTTTTGGAAGGGATAAAAAAATTGGAGAAACGTTGGGCTAAGTGTATAGAGCTCAAAGGAGACTACGTTGAAAAATAAAATAACTTTTTATCTAAAAACCTGTGTTTTATTCAAATAGTCACGGACTTATTGACCCGCCCTCGTACATTCAAAACTACCAAAAACCTATCGATTTTTTCCAAGATTAAAACTGTGCGCAGAAGTTCCAGGTGCAGAACACTAAGGCAAAGGAAGAGAAGGTTTGTGCATTTTATGAGAAAAGGTTTCTGGGTATTTTAAAACGATCAATGCAAAGGCATTTACTTTCCACACGTTTGTGGGAAATTAAAAAGCAAAATTAAAGAAGTGACAAAAAAGTCACAATGGCGGCATTTAATAGTTGCAGCTGCCAGCTGATTTCTTGTCCAGAGGAGCAACAAATTATCAAATAATAACATGTGTATCTAATAATAACTCAATTAATGTAGGTTAAACTTGTACATATGTAGGTTATTTTTCGACATAGTCACCATCCCTCACGGTGCAAGTGGTGTGCCGCGGGATGCATTTTTTTATACCTGCATCGAAGAAGTCTGCAGACATCTCTTCTCTCACTTCTCCATCTCCCCGTTCACCTCCTCGTCCGTTGAAAAATTGTTCTCTCCCTTAACCACCCTTGTGCGCCTTAAGGGAAGTGAAGAGATAGAAATCTGTAGGTGGCTGGTCAGGGGAATACGGGGGGTGGTTCAAAACGTCCCATCCAAAAGAGTCCAGGAATTGAGTCCAGGTCTTGCATTTTCGTGCAACAGGCAGACTCCCTTCGTCAGCATACCCCTCCTTTTTTTCTGAATCACCATTTTCTAAATTTTTTCCCGTGAGGCAGATATTCTATCAAAATTAGACATTTTTGCTTTTTTCAGCTGCTTTTTTTGCGACCCACCTCGCAGATAATTTTCTATATCCGAGTCTTTTTATGATTGTTATGTGTATCAAGGATCTGGAGACCTGCGGAAACATAGCAGAAAGTTAACCTAACGTCGATCTGCGAACGTCGCGGAACGCAATTTTTAAACTTGCGACTCCACTTGTACACACTCGTTGGATCTATTACCATAGCTCTGTACTTAGCGGGTGATATGGTAGACATTTTTCGGAAGAATTTCTACTGCGTCAAGAGTTTTAAACACACTAATCTCGGATTGATCTCGTTTACAAGGAGAGAGGTCAGTGTTGCCAACATGTCTTCCCGAAAGTCTTCCCTACAGCTGTTAGAGTACGCTCATATATGACCTTATGAGCGAAAGGGATAAACAAATGACTAAGGTTATTTATTTTTAAAGATAATAGTAACGTCCTCCGCAAATGTGCCATTTGGATGGATTATGAGCATTTAGACTGTATTCTACAAAATGGGTGTCTGACAGTAAACTTAGACACTCCTCAATTTTAAGGGTCTAGGTGCCGTATTTCCTTTTTTTTGTAGTTGACTGTCAAACATATTCAGTTTGGTCTATAATTCAACCATGAATCGTCTTACAAACGCACAACGATACAAATTATTGAACTTTATTATTAAAACGCGTGCTCTGTTAAAAAAGTTCATCACGCGCTTCTTCGCTTTTATGGTCAGTTGAATCGACCCACTGAAGCGGCCATTCGGACTACTATGACTAAATTTCCCACCAAATTTACATTGTTGGATGTAAAACTAACAACACGCTTATGAAAAGTGCGAACTGTATCTGTATCTATATCGGGCAGTGTTAATGATGACCATCAATTATCGATTCGTCGCCGTTCGCAACAATTGGACCTCTGTTACTCAAAAACATGGAAAGTTTTGCAGAAGAATTTAAGCGTGGAGCCTTTCAAAATACAGCTGGTGCAAGAATTGAAAGCGAACGACCTATCGCAACGCAGAATTAATGGTGAATGGGCTCTTGGAAAGTTGGCAGAAGATCCACTCTTTTATCAAATAATTGTGTTCAGCGATGAAGCTCATTTTTGGCTTAATGGGTGTGTAATTAAGCAGAATTGTCGATTTTGCAGGAAAGATAAACCAGAAGCATTGCAAGAGCTACCAATGCATCGCGAATCGTTACGTAACTGTGAATGGTGAGCGCTACCGTGAGATAATATCAAACTTTTTTTGGCTAAAATACAAAAGCTGCTTTTATGGCATGTGGTTTCAACAAGACGGTACCACATGCCACACAGCACGCGTAATAATAGACTTATTGAGAGGCGAGTTTGGTGAAAATTTTATTTCACGTTATGGACCTGCCAATTGTCCACCTATTGTAGATCGTGCGATTTAACGCCTTTATACTATTTTTTGTGGGGCTATGTTAAATGTAATGTCTATACAGACAATCCCGCTTCAATTAATGCATTAGAGGACAACATTTAAGCATTTATTACCGGCCGAAATATTGAAAAGAGCCAAAAGTTCCAAAATTGGTGTAAGATGATGGACCATTTGAGGCACAGTCACGATCAACATTTTGATGAAACATAAAACATAAAATTATTCGGACCGTACTATCGATTCAAATAAAGATTTTATACATACCTATTTCTGAATTGTATGTAATTTTTTTTTAACTTTTCTATAGCTCTTAAAAATCACCATTTAGTATTGCTCTGGAGATCTGCGTTAAATCAATGATTTGCGTACTGTGCTTGGTAACAAAAGTGGGGTCGTTGCCGTGTTTATTTATCAATTTTTTCATATATTTATTTATTCATTTATTCATTTATTCATTTATTCATTTATTCATTTATTCATTTATTCATTTATTCATTTATTCATTTATTCATTTATTCATTTATTCATTTATTCATTTATTCATTTATTCATTTATTCATTTATTCATTTATTCATTTATTCATTTATTCATTTATTCATTTATTCATTTATTCATTTATTCATTTATTCATTTATTCATTTATTCATTTATTCATTTATTCATTTATTCATTTATTCATTTATTCATTTATTCATTTATTCATTTATTCATTTATTCATTTATTCATTTATTCATTTATTCATTTATTCATTTATTCATTTATTCATTTATTCATTTATTCATTTATTCATTTATTCATTTATTCATTTATTCATTTATTCATTTATTCATTTATTCATTTATTCATTTATTCATTTATTCATTTATTCATTTATTCATTTATTCATTTATTCATTTATTCATTTATTCATTTATTCATTTATTCATTTATTCATTTATTCATTTATTCATTTATTCATTTATTCATTTATTCATTTATTCATTTATTCATTTATTCATTTATTCATTTATTCATTTATTCATTTATTCATTTATTCATTTATTCATTTATTCATTTATTCATTTATTCATTTATTCATTTATTCATTTATTCATTTATTCATTTATTCATTTATTCATTTATTCATTTATTCATTTATTCATTTATTCATTTATTCATTTATTCATTTATTCATTTATTCATTTATTCATTTATTCATTTATTCATTTATTCATTTATTCATTTATTCATTTATTCATTTATTCATTTATTCATTTATTCATTTATTCATTTATTCATTTATTCATTTATTCATTTATTCATTTATTCATTTATTCATTTATTCATTTATTCATTTATTCATTTATTCATTTATTCATTTATTCATTTATTCATTTATTCATTTATTAATTTATTAATTTATTAATTTATTCATTTATTTATTTATTCATTTATTCATTTATTGCGTCGGACCGATCCTTTTCTGCTTCGTGGTAAGGCTACTGGCGTTGGTAGGTTTTTCGCTAAGTTGTACACTTTCATTACTCTAACCTTTCCCACATCCTTTCCTGGGAATCCTTTCACTGCTCTCGTCCTTTCTGGTTTTCCTCTCGGTTATCGGGACTCACCCACCTTGATCTTAATCGAGTGTCGGCACGAGTGTCTTGATGTGAAGACACACATCCACTGTAATCCGCGCAGTTCTCTATTCTCCGGCTTGACTCCGTCTTTGCACTCTCCAGTAGGAGACGTCAGACTCGATGCTCTCTAACTTCTCACTCTAACCTGTTTGTTCAGCGCCTCTGGACGCTGCTAAATAGGCCCAATTGAGAATAATTGAATTGAAATAATCATCCTTGGTCCGTTAATCTACCTTCTGCAAATCAACCTACAATTTTAGACTTACAGTTGCGTTCAAAATAATAGGAGTGCGTTTGAACATCGACTTCTCCTGTTTGTAGCAACTTTGCTTTGTCTATTTTTTCTGTTCTTTTTTCTTTCACTTCTTTTGCTAATCGATATACTCTAAGAAATACCACTAATTTTATTCAAATCTTTCCTCGATTTTTTAGAATTTGCAAAGCAGGTCGCATTTTTAGTTGTTCAAAATAATAGGAGTGGTTACTTAAATAGATTCATGAAGAAGAATTATGCAAAAATGTACCAAAGTTTCGGTTAATAAACGCTGAAAGCCCTATTTTTAATAATAATTTAAACAAATAAGATTTTAAAAATCAAACAAATAAACCGTTGTAAGCTTTGTACACCTGAGCTGCGTGAATTGATCGAATCCGTGATTTTGAGTGGCGAAACATAAAAGGAAGTTCGAAATATTAACGGGTGCGGGGCTTCTGTGATCCGAAAAGCACTTAATTATTCATTTAAGCCTAAAACACGCGGCAGACCTCAATTTATACCAGAAAAACTAGCTAGTCGTGTAGCCAGGTAGTCGAAGAAGCATCCTTACGCAAGCCGTATAAAATAAAGGATGAACTAAATGCAAGTTTACCTACAATAAGTAGACGATTAAAAGACCTTAACTTAACACCTTACAGTCCGAGGAAAATTCCGTTTAACACTAAGAAGCACAAAGCCAATTGAATCGAATTCGTAAAACGCCATGTAAATTGGACAGCTGAAAAGTGGCGCAACGCCCTGTGGTCGGATAAATCAAAAATTTTTCTGTATGCTGGCAAAGGTGCTAGAAAGTATGTCAGAAGACCACCCAAAGCTGAATTGGATTCAAAATACTGTATAAAAACAATCTAACACGTTGGGGCGAGATCTATTTCCCGGGAAGATGCCAGAATCTACTGGTCTCCATGTCAATGTGATGTGTGGATGTCTTTGGCAACAAAGGTGATGCTACAAAAGGCTTGTTTTAATTTAATTTTGTCCTAAAACTTAATAGTACAGCATTATTTCATCGTTTTATTTGTTAATCTTAAGTTTTGAGTGAATATTCTGAAGCACTCCTAATAATTTGATATAGCATTTTTAGCGATATGTGTGATTTTTTACTTTTGTTTATCATAAAATCACTAAGAATTAGTTTAAATTTCTTCAATACCATTTATATATGTTAAAAAAATATAAAAACGCAGGTGAAAAATATGTAGACAAACGTGAATAGCTTACGTTTGTCTACATATTTTTCACCTGCGTTTTTTACAAGTGTAATGGGGACTCCTATTATTTTGAACACAGCTGTATATCCCTATTATCTACTTTGTACCCAAAATATTCGACACTTGAATTCAAAAGGTGCTTAATTTTTAAATTTTATTTAATTATTTAATTATTTGAATGAAAACTCTGAGCTAGTTAACACATCTTACACATCTTTGAGTCCAGTAAAAGCTTGCTGATTCTCGATTGTGACGAATGCCGTGCCTTCAATCGATTCTGGACTTATTGGTATTTGATAAGAATTGATTACCAAATTACAGCTTAAAAAATAAATCCGCCCAGCCTCTTAATCTAATCAGATATCAAGGGCATCGGATACTTATTATAAATGGTTTCTGAATGAAATTCCTGATAGTCGATCCATTGGTATTTAGAATTTCAGCAAGTTTGGACTAATCGGATTTTAATTGGCACCAGTACCAACAGGTTTCCCCAGGCGCGGCAAATTTATTTCTTTACGTATGGAAATACTACTCATCCGAAAAGATGATTTTTTGGCCAAAATCGGCCTCTTCAAGCTGATTGCTGGCCCATTGCGTAAACCAAAAACACCAAATACACAAGAATTTTCGTTCAGACGTTACCAGTATAAAATGAACCGCTTGTTAAAAGAAAAGTTAGATGGCGGACCCTGTATTTCACTAATAATTTTTATTATATGCTAATTTGATATGGAAGTCTTAATACAGTTGTATTGCTGTCTATCACACGGAGTTTCGAATAGCCTGTATTAACTCGTTAATTTGGTAAACCGTTTAAATTAGTATTCATGTCTATGCATGTCGATTTAACATTTTAAAAAGCTGGTCTTTGTCGAACTAAGTAAGAATGGCCTCCCATGGAAATGAATCTGCAATGTGCATGTCATGGAGCCTCGGCATATGCCACATATGAGTACAGTTTTAATAACCCGTTTGCCCATGAACATGCACAAACAATTTTAAAAACAAAGTCAAATAAATATTTAAAAATAAAGAAATATTGATGACAGTACATGCGCCAGTACATCCATGTGCCTCTCAAATGTATTAGGTCTGCTTAAAGATTCTCAATGTACATGATGATATTGGCTCATCTGTCAGCACTTGTAGCCGGTTATTGTTGACATGTACCTGTTTGGCGTAGAGGTACTGCGATACATTTGGCAGTCTGCAATCTTGTGGCCAAATTTGCCACAAAAGTGACACATCACATGCGCTGAGAGTTTCCGCTGCCAATGTAATCATTGTTGTTTCATACTAGTGGAATTTGGGTAAACAGCCAAAAACCAATCCCACATTCGGTCATTTTGACTAAGCATTCTACCCGAATGCTCCTTCGTTATCGTTGCCGTCGTTACCAGTTGGCCATGGCTTCATGTATTCCGTGCACGTTGCAGAATTTTTTGGTCCAGTTGCCCACTTTTTGGATATCAGAGGCGTTGTTGTGCTTCATCTTTTCAACTTTATAAGGCCCCAAAAAAATTAGGTTTCAGCTTTAGGCCACTGCCAAACTGGGTACGTTTATAGCTACTGGGTCGCCAGCATCATACTGCTGCAGCTGTGCCTACTCAATATGGTATAAACTTTCTGAAATAGCCCGTCAGGCCCAAAAAACTTTCTATTTGCTTAATGTTTGTGGCATCTTAAACTTGGATACAGCTTCGATTTTCTCGACCCAAAAAATAAATGTCTTCAGAAAATATTATTTTTTCAAATTGCAGACCATATTTTTTGCACGTCGCAAAACCTTTGTTTAAGTGTTGAACAGCTTCATATTAGGCCTTTGCGGGGATAATTATATCATCTACATAGGGCAATGCAATGCCTCTGCGTGACAGAAAACGAAATATCACATTGACGTGGCGCTGAAAAACGCCTGGCGAATTTGAAAATCCGAAGGATACATTCAAAAACTGATATTGGCCTTGGTGTGTCACAAACGACGTTTACTTTCTGCTCGATTCAGCAACTGGGAGGTAAAAAAATCCGTTTATCAAATCGATTGTACTGAATATTTTTTCCTCTTGCAAACGATCCAACTGATCCTTAATGAGCGGTAATGGGAAATGGTCTTTTACAATAACCTTGTTACCTTGTCTGCGTTAATCTACACACAGCCTTGTGCAAGACTCGTCGTGCTTTTTACGAGTATTATGGGATTTGTAAACTCGACTGTTGACTCTTCAATTATGTCATTCTCAAGGCACTCTTCAATCTGTTCATCAACAATACGCGCTTATATAAAATCTGCCGTTATCCAGCTTCGGCTTGCCAATATCACAATAAAAATATTCCCGTTGATATTGAATTTACTGCCCGTATGGAATAACGCCGTACACTTTTTATTTTTAATATAAACTTCTTTGCTGGTAAAATCAATTTTAGAAATTAAACTGCACGTATCCCTATTTAAAACATGTTTGTCAATTTCTGCGCACTCTTTAGAAATATGTACGTACTGATTACATATGTAACACTTTCTGCCTTTTTCCTTATTTGGACAAATATTTACCACATGCCCTTTTTCACCACAGTTGTAGCATTTCACCTCTTTCCGCGCCTTTGCTTACATTATGATTTTTTCTGTCTTTTGCTTTCACAGTGTTCTCGTTTGCGCGAGTTTCTCGTGAACTATGTTAGCTTGCTGCTTACACTCGACCAAATTATAAAAAATTAATTTAATTCGGCTAGCAATACTATTTTGAGAGAATTCCACGAGTTTAAACAATTCTCGATCAACACAAACAGTTTTGCAATTCTCTTTAGTGCCTTTTTTGAAAACAGAAACTTATGGAACTCGTTCCAATTCATGAACGTCGCCTGTTCGAATTCTTTGATCCATACTTCGACTGGAGTAGTGTTAGTGCCATCATAACTGCGTATGCTCTCTTCTACGTCGCTAAAACTTATCGCAAAGTTTTTCGATATTCTGTTGTTTTCCCTAAATACGCTGAGCCTGGTATTCATCTCGTCTGCTCCTTGTACATTTTTATCACTTCTTTTGGCGTTCGTTTCTCTATTCGGCGTCTGGAACATTACGCTTTCTATTTCATCGTCTGTTTCGTCTTCGTCGACTTCGGTTGACGCCAGTAAACTGTTCATCTTCAAGTTCTGGAATATGTATATATGCAAGTCGTTCTGTACCCTATGCCTAGCACGTCACAAGGTCAGCCTGCAAGGTCAAATTATCTACTGCTCATTCTTTCTTTGCACCATATCTCTGGTAATTTTCGGCAAAATCGAAACCAGTAAATTCCCGTAGTCTTCAACGGTGACTCCTCTCTCCTTCATTCTCAAACAAAAACTTATGCAATGCACTAATGCACTTCATTATAGTATAAAAAAATTACAATTTTTTTATTTTTTCTTTTACACGTTTTTTTTTTTAACTTTTAGTGGGGGTCTAGAATTTTGAAAAAATCGAAAAAAAAGTTTTGTCGAAAGTATCGAAAAAAATCCTACGTACGTCTCATGCTGTTGTCATATAAAAACTAAAAAAAATGTTATTTTTTGATCCAGGACAAAAATTAAGGAGTTTACATTTTCGGCCACGAACCCATTAGAAAAAAATGCGTCTTTGGAGAAATGCTTGACAGCGGCCATTTAAAAATTAATTCACACGAAAAAATTTTGTATTTTTACCATAAAACCTATATTATTAAATATATTTCACAGATGTTGGATTGATGACTTTGTTGAGTCAAAATAAATTCATAAAATATGCACTTTTTTTGCGCTCTAGACCAGCTTTCCCCCTTAACTTTTGTTTAATGTCATCAATTTGGTTCACTTATGTTCAATACCGTTCAATTCCCGGACGAACGCCCAAAATGTGGGGCTTTATTACCTCCTCGCACCTCGCTAATTCGCCACCTTCTTCATCTGTATTCGTTGCTCTTATCGTTCTCGTTGTCTAAGAATCAGCTGTTTCATACTAGTGGGATTTGGTTAAGCAGCCAAAAACCAATCCCCAGTGGCTGCGGCATCATGACTGTGTTGTTTTTTGGCCTAAAATATGCGAACAAGCAATTATGTGTAATCAGAAGAGCGTTATCATGGTGCAATTTTTGATTTTTTCACAAATCCGACCACCTCTGGCGGATTGGTTTGCGCAAATTACGCATAACAAGTAGGTAATGTTCCTTATTGACCGTGTTACCATGTGGCACGCCCCTGGAATCGCAGAAAACTGTGGTCAACATTTTTTTAACAGACCTATTATTTATATATTTTATTTTTTTTTGTATTTAATTGAACCCTAGAAACTAAATCAATGTTTATTGCCAAAGAAGCTAGGAGTCCCACATACTGGCCATCAGACCTCAATAAGCTGCCTGACTTGATTGACCTCGCAGTCACGAAAAATATTTCTCGCAGTTTGGTTAGAGCTGAATGTCTACCAGATCTGTCATCTGATCACTCGACTGTACTAATTCATCTCAGCCGGTACGCAGAAAACGTAAAACCACCAAACAGACTGACTTCGCACAATACGAAATGGCTAAGGTATAAACAAGTAAAGTAGCAGCAGTCGAGTTTCCCGATTGCAAAATACCCTGTACCCTTAGACATGCTTACAATTTATTTATTTAATATCAATAAATAAATGAAACAATATTCTACCATATTAGAAAAGAGTACCATAACAATATAAATTTGGTATGATTTTGGTTATGAAAATAAGTTTCGTGTTTCATAAAGCCATAGACATTTCGCTGTCAACGTCGCAGTCGGCGTCACGCAATGCGTGTTTTGCTGCGCTTCAGCTTCCCTTGCCATAGATTTTGCATGTGGCATAACTTCCGTGTTTCTTATCCGATTTGGTTCAAATTTAAAAATTAGATAGCTTTTATAAGCACCAACGCATATGCCGAATTGCATAGCATTAGGTCAATAATTGTGGTTATAATTAGGTTAATAATTGTGGGCGTGGCAGCTTTTTGCTGTTTGCGGGGGAGCGGGGGATGATATCAAAATGAAACAACAAACTTGTACTGCGTATGGTAATTACCTATCCAACGATATATGGCACATGTCTGTAGCTCTTGTAGTTTCTGAGATCTAGGCGTTGATACAGACGGACAGACGGACGGACAGACGGCCATGGCTATATCGACTCGGCTGTTGATGCTGATCAAGAATATATATACTTTATGGGGTCGGAGATGCTTCCTTCTGCCTGTTACATACATTTGCACCATATTATGATACCCTTTTCACCCATTTTTAATGAGTACAGGGTATAAAAATATATAAGTTTACACATTGAGCTAAACCCAAAACTCAATACTGAACCTGATATAGAGAGCTGCACAGGAACACTGAAATCCAACACCTAAAACCACAAATGTTACTATTAATCCGAATAAGACTAACGCACAAATCGAGCAACTCGTCGTCAATAATTTTGTCCAGAAATGTGTAACGCATTAAGGAAGCATCTCCGACCCCACAAAGTATATATATTCTTGAGTCGATAGCCGAGTCGATATAGCCATGTCCGTCTGTTTCTAGGCAAAAAATAGACAGTAGTTTTAAAGCTAGCATTTTGAAATTTTTACCAGATCATTATTTTTGTTGCACGCAGATCAAGTTTAAAAATCGGTCGGATCGGACCACTATATCATATAGCTGACATACTAACGATCAATCAGATTTCAAATCTTTGTATGGAAAACTTTTTTTTTTTCAAGGGTATACCATCTTCGGCAAGCCGAAGATAACTTTTCTCACTTGTTGATATTATTTTTTCTAAAGTTTTGGGTATGCAGGATAGAAGTAATATTGGGCGGTAGCTACGAGTATGTAGTAGGTTTTTTGGTTTGTTTATTGGAATTATTGTTGTAGTTTTCCATTGATGCGGAATGATGCTAGTGTCTATTATTCTATTGTAAAGGTCTAGAAGTTTATTTGTTATGGTATTTGGGAGTTTTTTAGGTGTTTGATAACTTATATTTTCATGTCCGGGGGTAGTTCCTTAAAGGCCGTCGAAGCAAGATTCGAGTTTTATTGGTGTGATAGGTGCTTCAATGAATTTAGTTTGGTTATTTACAGGGTATGTACTGTGTAATGAAGTATAGTGTGCTTTGTTTTGTTGAAAATAGCCTGGGTAATTAAAGTCTTTTGAATAGTCTGACCAGTATTTGGCGAGTGCGTTGGCTATCATAGTTGAGTCGCAGGTGTTTCCTATCTCTGTTTCTATTTTGTGAATGTGGGTGTTTTTGCTTACTAGTGTGAATTTTATCCCAGAGTGTCTTTGTTGTGGTGTTAGGGTTAATGTCTTTAGGGAACTTTGCAAATGCGTTTTTTTTTGCCCTTTTTGCTTCAAATTTTAATTTAGCGTTTGCCTTTTTTTATATTTCAGCATATTTTCTGAGCTTGAAGATCTTTTTAAGAACTCTTGTTCTGCATTCCAGCAGTAGATTGCTTTGCGCTTAGTTTTGTTGCGGTTTGAAGAGGGAACTGAACTGATTTGCACTTGCTTTTATGATATTTAGGATTTGTGCTGCTGATTTGTTTGTTTTGTTACTAATGTGTATTTTGTGTAACTGTTTATTAATGTTAGCTTGGAATAAAGCTTAATTTGCTGTGTGAAGATTGTATCTAAGAGTTAAAGGTGTGTGCGTTTTTGGAAATAGCTTTATGAATATTGAAAAGTGATCGCTTCCGTGTAGATCATTGGATGTTGATCAGGATGCATTTAGGTTAGCGGTGGGGAGCATATGCAGATATCTACATTTGTAAATGCGTTGTGTGTAGAGTAGTATGTGTGGTTTCCATTATTTAGTACTATTAAGTTGCTATTTTCTACAATTTCCAATTTCATTTGCCCTTTGATTGTTTGTGGAAGAGCCCCAAAGTTGGTGCCATGCATTTACATTTCCTATGATGAGTATTGAAATTGTTGACCAGATCATGAAAATCTTGTTTAACGCCATTATCTGTTTGGGATGTATATATACATATTTGTGGAAGATACTGTTGGATTATATTCCGATTCGGACTCAGAATCAATCTTCTGCACGGCTTTGGCGCCACGTTTTCTGATCTTTGGTTGGAAGCTCGGCATGTCTGTTCAATTTAACTTTTCTTCATCAAGTGATGAAATCAACTCTGTGCATATACCTACCACGCATCATGACGAAATGCATGATGTAGCAATTCCTTTGCATACACACATACCATCACACAGTGTTATCTCACCATGCTCATGCACACAATACTAATGCACGATCAACGGTACTTAATCGGTACCTCCTTTTCGCACAGACTTCTCTGCCACATACGCTCCCTCCCCTTCGCCCATACTCGCAGTCAGACTACGTTAGGTAGCAACTAAAAATAGTTGTCTACCACGCTCGAGCTTACAGAGAGAGAATACAGAGAGAAAGAACATTGCAAAGGAGATAAGCGGACTGTTGCCACGCCACTCTTGCGGCAATGTTCGTTGCAATTTGAATTTGAAAATAATCTGTTACAATGTTCGTTATAATTTGAATTTGAAAACAATCTGCGACATACTTATTACTATAAACGGAGTTTTAAATTGTTTTTCTAAAGTCAATGTCTGCATCAAAACTGTTTGTTTCAGTAGGTATTGAGTTTATTTGGTGTTTTGCTTTGTTAGAAATTTCTGCAATGTCACTGTCTGTTCTGTTCTGTTCAATTGTTGAGTGTTTCGTTATTTTTGATGGTGTGTTCTTTTTTTCTTTTATTTGAATAGTTTTTTTGTGTTGTTTCATCTAGGTCTTTGGGGTTGGGATAGTTGGGGAGTTAATTGTGGTCTGGTTGTCTCTTGTTAATCGGTTTTTGGTTTTTTGGTGATGGATTCTTGTATTTTTGTTTAGCGGTAAGCTTTTTTGTTGTCTGCAAGTGGTTGTGGTTGATTTTTGTGATATTTTGTTTTGGCTTCTTACATTGTGCATTTTTCTTTGGTTTGAATTTTTTAGTATTTGTTGTTTTTTTTTTTGAATTTTGGGCAATCTCTGGACAACTCCAGTTTAAGATGCTTAGCCGTCAATTTGTCGCAAGTATTTGAACACATCGACTACACCCTGTGTTTATTGATTTCTTCGTTAGGTACATTAATTAAATAAGGAGCATAAACTGTACCCTTGCAGTGATTGAGATTTGTGTGGTATTGTGTTTTTATTTGGCATATGCCATGAAGTTATTTGGCTGCTATGAATTTTTCAGCAGTTTTTGCGTCTTCAACGAGTATTAACAGATTTCCGTCACGCACTTTCTTATTTTTTTAATTTTGACAACTATTAATTTAATTGCTCGCTCAACGGCGAAGCAAGAATATGAGCAGAGCGGTTTTTTTGTGTCAGTAGTTGACATGACTATAAACTTTGGGTTTGGAAGATTGGTTTCTGAAAGATTTGAGAAGGCTTCCGAGAGTGGAGTTGGTTTTTTTCATTTGGATTTTGGGCTGTTGCTAAGTAAAGCGAAGCGATTTGCCCTTTGGCAATTGTGCCAGTTTTTTTTTCATTTAGCGTCGGAATTAGTTCAGAGCCTTCTGAATGTAACCAGACGAGGGAAATGTAGGATTATATTTTGCTACATAAACACTTAACTAACTTACATTTAACAGTTTGGCGGGGAATTTAGAATCTTACGATATTATGCGGGTAGGGAGATCAGAGGTGTGGATCCTCTTCAGACGTCGGAGGCAGAGAGCATTAGCGATATCACTTGCCAGAGAGTTTGGGTGTGTTGCCAATTTCTCCGCGTATCGGCTGCTGTGGCGGTTGATCTGATCACCAATCACAGTAATCCGGAATCCCTTACGATAGCGTGGTTGGAGACGTACCAGGGGAGCACGTGTCTGGACAGTTTTCAGTTTGTCAAGCTGGTGCTTGGAGGCCGTTCCCCATACTTGGATGGCATATGTTCAAGTAGGGTTTAGTACTACCTTGATGAGTAGCACTTAAGTTAGGAGTTGTAGTTTGCTAGACCGTAGGATCCAGTCCAGGTTTTTAATCTTTACAAGGCACTTGGCCTTGACATTGAATTGACATTGCCTATCAACCCACCGTTAAATGTTAGGCCAGTGCAGGTGCCGGGACGGAGTGGGAGCACACAACCGGTCGGGTTAGTCGACGACTTATTTTATATTATATATTATATATTATATATTATATATTATATATTATATATTATATATTATATATTATATATTATATATTATATATTATATATTATATATTATATATTATATATTATATATTATATATTATATATTATATATTATATATTATATATTATATATTATATATTATATATTATATATTATATATTATATATCGGAAAACTTTATCCTATAGCCAAATGATGTTCCCATCATATATATGTATGATGTATGTATAGAGGCATGTATGATCTGCACTCGCAAACAAGAACTACATATATGGTTTTCTTGCGTCTTAAGATTCAGATACTAGTTTGTGTCCAATCAACTCAAAACAACCAAAACACCCAATACCTACTTTTCGAAAAGTATGACTGTTATCGTTCTTTGTTGAAATAAAGATATACATACCTTATACCTTATATACCTTATAAAGTCCGAGATATACCCTCCACATTATTTTAGAATTTAACCCAAAATTGAAATGTAAATATGTACTTTATATCTTTTTCATTGACTCCTAGGTTCCCTTTTAAAAATCTCACTTTTGGAGCCATTTAAAGCGTCTTGGACAAAGTACTACTGCACTTTTAAAAAACAGAAACGAGAGTTTAGCATGCTTCAATTTAATCAAATGAATCACAATTTTACAAGACCAGAGGCTCGAGAAGATGAAAAGCTGACGCTATTTTCATGCTTCAGACGTGCCTCTGAGTTTGAAAAGCGATTTTGCTTTGATTTGACTTTTAAGGAAAAGCCGGGAGTTATTTATACTTTTCAGGCATTAAGCGAAAAAGATCATTTTTCTTGGCTTAATGCAATGGATGGAACGGAACCAGTAAGTATTTTTCTTATTCAAAATATTAAATATATATATGTATATCTTAATTTATTTTAATTTAATTTGAATAATTCAAAATTCTTCGCGGTGGATATACATATATTTTTTATTCATTTCTTTTAAATTTAAATATTTACATTTACGGAAACTTAAAATTATACTACTTTATTTATTTTAATATATATATATATATATTCCGCCCCGCTGTAACTCAGTAAAAGCCAACTAGCTTTGCATAATCAATGCAAACGCGCCATTTGAAGTAAAATGCGGAATCTAAACTTGTGTGTGTGCTGTTTTGGGTAGTAGGGTAGAATTATGCTTCGATCGAGTTCGGCATTCAGTTTCGTCAAAGCCGTCGGCAAATATATTACATCATTCATCACCAGGATCAAAAGGACCAATCCAACCGTGGAAAAAGACCACATATGAGGCAAAGGTCACGGGATCATCGTTGCATTGACAGCTACATAATTTTTATATGTGAGAAAGTACTTTGTTTCATGGTTAAGTTAAATGGTGCTCGTTCCCAATGGTTTCTTCATTTTGTGTGGTCATATGGCTTTACAATTAAATAAAAAATGTTTTAAATACGTTTAAATAATAACGTTTAAAGGTGTTTTAAGCTCTTCATATTTCATAGTGATTAGGAAAATTTAAAGTTTCTTCGTTTCAAAATCCGGAAGGAAATAATCAATTCAAAAAGTTGTTTGATTAAAAGAGATAGAGTACAAGACTTTAAACTTAAGACTTGGTTGGTACTTAGGAGCCTACATTTAATGTCCTAGTTTAGTTTACTTTAGTGGCCACGCAGAACTAGTATTGAGCCAAAATTTTGTAAGCGTTTGTGAAACTAAACAGCAGCAAGCTACGAGTATAAGCCTATAAAATGTATTAAATTTATTATTTTGTTAAACAAGCTAACCTTTCGTTCCGATAGTGCATACCAAAAACTCAGCAAGATTATACCTAGGGTATTGACCTAGCAATTAGTAGCGTTTCATAAACAACGCTGACACGCTTCGGTGTGTGAAATGTCGAGTCGGTTGAACTATCCTATTGACGCTTGTGGTAGAGTTATACTTTGATCTTGTTCGTAGTTTTAGTTTACTAGAAGCCGTCGTCAAATAAACCATATCACACCGCCGTTAAATACTCTCTTTGCAATTTTATAAAGTGGGAGAAGGTAAGCCCTACACTTTGATCATTGTTGGATTGACGAGGACTTAATGCAACTCTAGAGGAGGATCACCAGAGAGCCAAACGTCAAGGCACCAACGTTGGTTTGGGGATTACAAAATTTATATGTGCGCGCATCGAAGGTAAAACAACAGGAAGGAAGAGGAAGGAATCATGGCAGCATCATGAGCTGTTGCATTGAAATTCAAAGAAGATGAACAAAAAGAAAGAAAATCAAGCGAAAATATCGGTAGGTGGTTTCAAGACTAAGTGAAAAAAATGGTTTGAAATTTTCGAAAGGAATGCATATATATTTGAGTTAAGAAGCAAAAATATATACAATCACTCAACAAAATGAGTAGCGATGACAAGTTTTTTTTAGAACCAGAGTACGTATCGAACACACATAAACAAGTTGGAGCGACATTTGAACAGTGCGGAGATTCAAAATGGGAAGTGAAAATCTTTTCATGAAAATTGCCAAATATAAAGAAGATTGTCAATGTCGGTAACATGGAGGAGATACCGCTTCTGCGGTTCATAGTGGATGGGTTTACACATACAAGGTCAGTTTAAAGTTAGCATGTATCGATATGTGACGTACAAAGACCTAAAAGAGTAGAAGAATTTATATGAGCTTGTACAAAAACAGCTAGTGGGAAAACAATAACCATATAATGGGGCGAAGTTGAATGCGTAGTCTACAGAGGAGCAGATGTATCTTGTAAAGTGTGCACTAAGTGTGCGGTACGCTAAAAGGAGTCAAGTTGTCCAGTAGTGTATCAGTATTAAAAAACCCTAGTTAATATCAGCACGAAGCCAATTGAATCCTTTTTGCAAACGTTGATGTGGGCCAAATAAAGTAAATTTCGAATGCAGTTACCAGCATTCGCCAGCATTATTATAAATCATGCCATATGGGGCTGTGATGCCGTTTCGCGAAGCTGTTTGTTTAAAGCAAAGCTAAGAGATAAGTGGCAAAGTTACCAGTTGAAGACAGCAAAGCGTATACAGCATTAGTTACTCAAGAAGGGTTTTTAAAGTTCAATGGAGCACCGCTTGGCTTCTAAAACTCTCCAGCCGTATTTATAAGATTTGTTAATCATATCTTCCAACAGCTGATCATTGAGGGTACTATTCAGCTATTTATGGACGTTTTAATTATATATGCTAAAGATGTTGAAGAATGTGTGCAGAAAACAAACAGTCTTATAGATAGCAGAAAAGTTTGACCTAAAAATAAACTGAATAAAATGTGATTTCATGCAGCATCACTTATAATTATTGGTGCTGAGAAAACTGCAGCAGTAAGTCTTTTTGCTACACCCAAAAATATTCAAGCCGTGCTGGGATTTTAGGACTTCCTGGGCATTTTCGTAATTTTGTGCCGCAATACGCACAATCAGGACGGGCACTCACGGAGCTACCAAAGTAGGATATGAAATTAAAGATCGGTCCGGAGGAGTTGCAGACAATACAGCAATTAAAAAGACTAATGAGAAGAGAACCAGTACTTTGTACTTACGAAAAAGATGCACCAACAGAACAGCACCAACATAGAGATGCATTAAAGGATAGATATGGAAAAGTATTATGCCAAGAGTTTCAAGGAAAGTTGCATCCCTTTTTTATGTGAAGCAAAAAGGCGTCACAGGCGGAATCAAAGCAGCTCGTTTGTTTCCTGGAAGTCAAGGCGGCTTATTTAGCGCTTAAAAAGTTCAGGCATTAGGTGCTTAAAATCGCGTTTAAGTTGATTATAGACAGCATCGCGTTCAAACATAAATACCCATAAAGCGGACATGCCAAGGGTAGTCGCTCAATGGATCCAATACCTGCAAGATTTCGATGCACAAATAGAACACCGGGCTGCTGAAAAGATCAGAAATGTAGAACGGGTTAAATTGCGAGGTAGAGCTACGGTCTATATCACAAATGCACAGAAAATCGACAAACATAACTATGATAAGAATCGCCGTCCGGAAATTGGATAAAGGCTGAACGATCTCCTAGCCACTACGAGGATGTTTTTCTGTTTTAATACTCGAATAGTGCGAAGGTGTTTATTTTCTGTGCTCCGAAAATATACAAAATACTTCAAGTGAAAAGTGAATAACTACCAACAAATCACCACAAAAATTTAAGCGAAAGGACGCTCATTGCGATGCATAATCGCTCTTTAAAATAAATGTGCAAACTCCCGGATTTTGAACAACTATTATATTTCAAAGAAAATTAACAAGAAAAAAAAAGCAAGCCATGAGTCAAAACGACATTCGCGCTCAACGCCAACAAGAGCAAGACAAACGTCGCCTCTCATTGATACGAAACAACGCGTATATCTCATATGTGTCTTCGCAACCCGCGGAAGTGCACGAATTATTTGCAAACGTTGATCGGCTACGGTCAATCACCCCTAACCCGACACATGAACTTATGCCAACAACGGACGAAAAAGCTCGTTCTTGCTCACCGGCAATCCCAACGATGTGGCTAAGAGAACTGACTTCTCCCACGGCAACTAAAACTTCGATTTCATTAACCACTGCACTCGCAACAACAACAAATACTGCAACGGTATCGACCGTACCCACGGTGGCTACTGCAATTCTCGTTTCTGCTGAATTAGCAACAATGCCAAAAACAATGCAAACTGGGTTGAATCGCTACATCAAAATTAAAAGAGAATTGCGCCCACAGAAAAATTCTGCGGTAGGAAATAAAATGAAAATCCCAGAACCAGATATTGATAAGGATCCACGGACGAAGGCGACAAAAAGTAGCCAAAGAAGAACCACACAAGCGCAAAGGCCCCGTCCAATGCACTAATAGCCAAGAATATGGCCATACAAGTGCATACTGCTCTTTGCGTTCAGTTAGTATCGTTTGTGGAGATCTTCATGACTCGGCTCATTGCACGACCAACAAAAGTGATCTCAGCTCCAAAAAATGCGGAAATCGTGGGGGTAACAGCAAACTATAGAGGCTGTCCAATATACAAATACCTCAAAAGCCGGATTAATCACCGAGTAACGTCTGCCCGCCTCCGTATCGCACAGAATACCCCTATACAATCAAAAACATTCGCAACAGCAAAGAGGTCCTCATTTGGTACTGCGACCACCTTCCAAAATGTGACCTCCGCAAACGTCCTAAAATCGGGACTAACAGAACCAAGCTCTACGAGAACAAGCTGATGCCCAAACTGATCCGACACCGAATCCCCCATCACCGACGCAACAACAAAGTAGCTTTGAAACCATGATGCATACTCTGCAGCAGCAGATGATCGAATTTATGTCCTTCATGAGGACTACCATGCAAGACCTTATGCGGAACCAAAATATCCTCATGGAGATGCTTGTATCCAAAAACTCCAAAAATTCAATGGCTGCTCTACGAATATCATTGTGGAACGCCAACGGCGTTTCGAGTCATAAACTTGAGATAACTTAATTCCTGCATGACAATCATATTGGTGACCTGCTACTGCCAGAAACACATATCACTTCTAAGTACAACTTTCAAATAAGTGGCTTTTTTTTCTACGGAACAAATCATCCAGATGGAAAAGCACATGGCGAAACCGGTATTCTGATTACGAACCGCATCAAACACCACTACCATAGCGACTTTGGAAAAAACTTCTTGGAGGCCACATCCATAAATGTTCAACTAGGAAGCGGCAATCTTACCCTCGCAGCGGTATATTGTCCCCCTCGTTTGTTGTGACTCGTTGTAGGTGACTACAACGCCAAACACACTCACTGGGGATCACGCCTCGTCACCCCTAAAGGGAAACAGCTTTACAAATCATAATCATAAAGACAAACTGAAAGTTTGACTACGTCTCTTCAGGCAGACCATCATAATGGACTACCGCCCCGAACAAAATTCCTGACTTGATCCACTTCGCAATAACTAAAAATATCCCCCGAAACCTCACCAGTGCCGAATCTCTACCGGATCTATCAATTGACTACTCGCCAGTCCTCTTAAATCTCAACCTCCTTCAACGCCCTAAGATTACAATGCAGGCTAACAGTTTAACAACGAAGAGAACAAACTGGGTCAAATTCAGAAAATACATAAGTTCACACATTGAGCTGAACCTCAGCAGCGAATACCCTGGCGAGTTTCTTAGTTACAGCCGCCAGACATCGCGCGGCTCATTCTTGAAAAACGACGTATGCGACGGGAGTGGCAAGCAAAGCAAAGATTCAAAAATGCCTCACGAAATCTCTCCAATGCGCTGAAGGAAGAACCTAAAAACGCCCAACTTCGCTATATAGAGCAACTTTAAATTTCGAGCAGCAAAAATTCACTATGAAGAGCCCATCCCAGTTTAACCACACCGGCAGAAACTATATCACCATTAAGGAATATCACTGGTGGTTGGGCCCGCAGCGATAAAGATAGAGCTACCACATTTGCAACGCATCTTCAACGTGTGTTCCACCCGAAACCTGCTATAAGCTCGTTTGTATTTCCCACGGTAACAGGCGACTACCAAGCACCACATGAGCCATTCGAATTTCAAGCGAATGAAATATCTAAAATCATCACGGATAAACTAAATCCAAAAAAGTTCCCAGGATTTGGATCTAATAACTCCAAAGATGATTATCGAGCTTCCATACTGTGCTGTATGCACTATTTCCTTGCTATTTAACGCTATCACAAAACTCGGGTACTATCCAGAGAGATGGAAAAAATTGATCATAGTAATGATACAAAAAGCAGGCAAGGACCACTCAGTTACCTCATCGTACAGGCCCATAAGCCTGTGTCTCAAAACTGTTTGGAAAATGTCTGATGACCCCAATATCCCCCAACCTGAGGACACACAATCTTATTCCAGTCGATTAGTTCGGTTTTCGAGAGAAACATGGAACCATTGAACAACTCAATCGAATAACATCAGAAATACGATCTGCTTTCGAAAAACGGGAATATTGCACTGCAATATTTCTGGATGTCTCCAGGCTTTTGACAAGTTCATGCTAGATGGATTAATGTTCAAAATTAAAACAATGCTTCCCCAAAACACCCACAAACTCCTGAAGTCGTATCTTTACAACAGAGCCTTTGCTGTGAGATGCAACTCAAACATGTCCGACGACCACGCTATAAACGCTGGAGTTCCCCAGGGCAGCGTACTTGTACCAGCTCTGTAAGTCCTTTAACAGCAGACATACCCACAAGCAGACTAAACTTCTACGTTTGCCGACGACACAGTAAGATCGCTGGATCCAATTTCCCTGTACAAGCAACAACTCAACTTTCTTCTCATCTAGTGGCCGTGGAGAAGTTGCTATCTGACTGGGTCGCATCATTAACTTAGCATATACCATGTAGCAGGTGGAACACTTGATGTCCGCACAGACTCCCGATGCTCTCTCCCGAAAATTAAAGAGCACAGCCGGAAGTAACTTATAGTTCTGAGGGTCTTTAAGTAATGCTGAATTTAGAAATACGCCGTTCCCCTTGGCTGCTGTATTGAAAACTAGACGGATCGAAAACTAGACTTGGTGCAAAATTTCTGTATGAGTGTAGCCAAGTACTAATTTTGTTTGACAGCACATTAATGCGAAGACGTTTTTTTTTAACTTTGCTGTATATATTGGATCTTAGCTCTAAATGTTACTTATGCTGTCACTTCCCAAAACTTGGGAGCCGTACGTCCAAATTGGTTTTAGTACGGAGTTGTAGAGTAGGACCCTATAGCCCAGACAGAGGGGTGACCGAGAGTTGATAAGCCAATGCAGACTACTAGCCTTAAGCTTAAGGGGTGTTCTTTTGGCTTCGCTGTGCCTGCACCAGGTGAGACGTCGGTCGAGGTGCACTCCGAGATACGTCACTTCATTTGCTTTCGGGAGTACGGTTTTGTTTAAGGTAAACGAAGGGCAGTCTTGTCGATTAAATGTAAATGTTACATGCTTACATTTTAGTTCGTTTATTTTGATTTGGTTAATAGGAGGCACCTGAGGTACTAGGCGAGCTAGCCGTAGAATTTGAAAGACGACGGCAAAAAATGATCTACAATACATGACAGTGTTCCGTTGTCCACGCTACTACTTTGGCACCGGGCAAGATGACACTATGTTTCAGACCACATCTTTTTGTTGCAAAAATTAATAAATCAAACACAAAAAATGTTTAGTTCTGTATAGGAATAGCTTGGCAACGGCTTTTAGAGATATATTTTTTTAACTTTTTTTAATTTTAAAACTAAGTAAGGCTAAAAAAGCTTAACTTTGGATAATAAGTCTTGACTTTAAATGTCCGTCGAACAATATTGTATTTGTCAATGTAACACGCGCACCTTAAAACCCAAATATTGACGAATGTGGAAAAAAGTGTTCTTTTAGAGAACATGTATTCGAAAGTAAATTAAATAATATACAAAATAAAGTAAATTGTTGGACTTGGTTGGACTCGTTGTATATCTCTAACTAAAAATTGGCAAACGACAATCTAAATACATTCATATTCGTTCTCAACGGTTTAAACACATAGTACACACCACTCTCTTCTGCATTGGAAGAAACGAGTTTTTTATTCGTTAAAACCCAATATGTTATATATTAATGAAAATAAGCCACAACCAAATCAGGTTAACAGCAAGTCGAAATGATTTACTTAACAGCTAGTATTTTAACAGAAGCGAATGAGACGATTAAATATATTGTTATAAAAAAATGGTTACATACGATAGCTTCGCAAGGAGCTGTGCTACGCAACATTTGGCAAAACCGCCGTGTAGCTTAGTCCCCCCCACTTTATATACGTACCCTGAGCAAGTCTCTGCGACGCTTAGTGCCGGCTTGAAAGCCATTTGAGATGGATCAGTTGATCGCTCTCGCCGCCAAGTGCGAAATCCGCTCTGTTATACGTTTTTTCCATGCGAAATCGATGAAACCTGTGAACATTCATCGAGAATTGACTACAGTGTATGAGAAAACTGCAAGTCTGTTCAACAAGCCGAACAGACGTTTACGACGCAGAGCGAAGCGGACGGCCGTAAAAACAGCTGTCACCAACTACCTTAACGGGCTGGCGAAGGAGTTCGTCGCGGCGGGCTAACAAAACTGAATAAAGAGGCTCAAAAAATTTATTAACAGAGAAGGTGATTATGTTGAAAAATAGACAAAAAATCGACCTTTCCAATGATGTATGATAATATATTAATAAACCATGTTGTACACTCGAAAAATAATTGGGATAGTTTTACCCTCGGACGTGCTATTCGCAAATTTGGGCCGTGTTATATATTACCATCGCCCATCTTTCTGCCAGCATGCGGATTCCGCGACGGAAAAATTGTTTATCTGTCGAGGTGATCCAAGTTTTAACCCAATTCTTGATTTGTCAAGTTGGAAAATGACTTTGTCATATCTTACCCTGCGTTTTGGGCGTTTTTCTTTTAGTTCTCTCCACAGTGATAGTTTCACTTGGCTTCAGCAGCTTATAATATATCACATCTAGCCGGTCCCACCAACTGAAGAGTATCACTTTGGTGCCTCGGATTATTGTAATGGAACCCATTTGTCGTCGCTGGTTACGATGCGACGAAGAAATTCCTTCACATTTAGCCTTTGGAGAAGCTGTTCATAAGCAGGGAAACGCCATGCGAATTTCTCGGTTTTAAGTCATAGGGAACCCAGTTTTCTTGCTTTTAATTTATTCCCTTGGCTTCGAGACGCTTTAACACGGCTTGCTAAGGCAGTTGCGATAAATTTTCCAATTCCTCTTGGGTTTGGAACGCATTTTGCTCAAATAATACTTCCAATTCTTCTTCTTCCAAATCGTTTTTCTTTTCACCACCAGCAACGTCAAAAACACCATTATTGAAGCGTTGCACGTATTTAAGATAAATCCATGAGCTTTATCTGCACATTTCTTTGTTAGGAAACGGCGAAAAACTAGCTTTTTCATATCCACGCTGCTAAAAGTTATCGCCGTTTGAGCTGATGTTCGGACCTAGAATAAACACCAAAGTTGCGGGCCAATTGCTCCACTTGTTAAACGAAGAGCTGATTGAGCAATTTAGCAATGAGCGAATAAAATGCAAGCTGAAGCTAAGGTCAATATCGAGAAGGCACAGAAACTCTACTTCATAACCATGACAAGAATTACCGTGTGGAAAATGTATATAAGCAATCTCTTCGCCATAAAATGGACGCAGTTCGTACGCAGAAAGGTGACAACACGGAATTAAGTTAAGGAAGAAGAAGGCAGTGGACCACAGGGAGCAATATCCGCAGTTTAGGTCATCGCTAGTAGTAGCATTTTATAAATAACATCTTTCAAATATATTGTTTTTATACCCTTGCAGAGGGTATTATAATTTTGTCCAGAAATGTGTAACGCATTAAAGGAAGCATATCCGACCCCACAAAGTATATATATTCTTGAGTCGATAGCCGAGTCGATATAGCCATGTCCGTCTGTTTCTATGCAAAAAAATAGACAGTAATTTTAAAGCTAGCGTTTTGAAATTTTTACCAGATCAATATTTTTTTGCATGCAGATCAAGTTTAAAAATCGGTCAGATCGGAACACTATATCATATAGCTGCCATACTAACGACCGATATGAAAATAAGTCTTTGTATGGGAAACTTTTATGTTTTCCAAGCTATTGCAACTGAATTCAACATATATTCATTTGACATAGCCATACATGCTTTGTGAAAGTTTGGTCCGGATCGGACCACTATATCATAAAGCTGTCATACAATCGACCGATATGAAAACAAGTTTTTGTATGGAAAATTTTTTTGTTTTCAAGGGTATACCATCTTCGGCAAGCCGAAGATAACTTTTCTCACTTGTTATTTATTTATTATTGATAAATAAAAAATAAAAGGTTTGTTTTATTTTATATGACCCGTTATTGAACTTTCATCATATTACGCTTCAGTGACCTATGTGAAGCAGTTCGGTTTGCGTCCGGCGTGTCAAAAGCTTGCCACTAATATTATTATGCGACAGTGTATTTATTCATTATAATAATTATATATATATATATATATATATACAATATATATATATTACTCTATTTTGCGACATTCACGACCTATTCGAACCAATTCGTGTTGGGTCCCTATCGCTGTTTGCACGTCACATCGAACACGTTGTTGTGGTCAAAATGCCGCATCGAACATCGCTTCCAACGATGTGTGGTCGTATAGCCAAACGCCTTGTTTGTTGGAAATATTTTTCTTTCTCCTTTTTTTAATTTAAGCTTATATTGACAATTTTATTTATTTATATATATGTAAGATGTTTATTAATGAAATATGTTTATTAATGGTTCAATCAAAATGCTTATACTAGTTACACATTTTAAACTCAATTGTAAATCTCGCTCAACTGCCGACTCTGCTTTATTCGCTTTTCCCGATCGACTTTGCTTTTACAACTTTCCTTCATTACTGTCCCCACGATCAACTGATGTTTTCCTCTTCTCAGCGTTGCCATCCTTTTCGTTGAGTTTTCAAGAACTTCTACTTTCAGGAGAATGGCAAGACATCAGTTTGATGCCACTTTACATACATACAGTTTGTCAAGAAACTGTTTACACACCGAAAATAAATGGTATTTTCTGACTTTGAATGCAAAATTAAAGACTTTTTATCAAAATTCAGGATTTTTTTTATTTATATCTATTTATTAATATATTTTTTATCAATATGTGAAAAAATAATAACATAATTATAAACAGTTAACGAGAAAAATAACAAAAACAAAGTTTACACACTTTTGACACTGTCAAGAAAGTGTTTACACAAATTACTCTAGCTCTATTACAGTTAAATTTTAAAGAAAAGATAATAAAAAACTAATAGTTTTAATACATTGTATACTCTCCATTAGCATTAGGAACATATTGGAGGCGATTTTTCATCGATCCAATCAGTTTTGGTAGGTCATAAAAAGCCTTTAATTTTGCATTCAAAGTCAGAAAATACCATTTATTTTCGGTGTGTAAACAGTTTCTTGACAAACTGTATATATATTTATATACATATATATATATATATATATACGTCGAAGATTGTTTTCTCGTTGCTACCATCGTGCTCAGCAGTTAGTTCTTATCATCTCTGGGCCACACACCCGACTTACCGGACTTCACCAAGCTACTACTTAGCTACTTTTTGAATAATTTGTCATCTCTTTGTCTTTTCCTCTCATGGCCCTACGATCACCCAGCGGTAGAGTCTCTCTTAATATTCTTTGTCGCCTGGCAGTGCACAAATTCCTAGAACACACACATTTATTATTTGTTGTCTAATACTGCGACTCGTAGTCGTCGGTAAAAATAAGCACAGTTTCTCAATTCACTATTAATTTTAATTAAATATTAGCAATATATGGTAAATGTTTTTTGATATTAGGTAATGTGTATATTTTTTTGGGTTAGATTAGGTATTAAAACTTAGTGAACTTGACAACTTTCGGGTTTACTTTAACAACTTCAAATGGCTAAAATGGATAGAGATATCCCTTGCTTGAGCTTTGTCTTAAGCCGGCTGGCGATGTCATGGGGAATACCATTGTCGCTGTCTTCGGGATCTTCGAAAATTGTTTGCTTATTGGATAAGCTCTTTTCATTTTGCGATACTTTAGCCTAATTTACTGCTTTGATCTTCCAAATAGATCGTACTTCGGGTGGCCGCAAGTTTTTCAACATTCAGGCCTTGAAAAGCGATTTAAGCAGCACTAACACGCCACTAGCCGAGATTACTCTATCATATGTCGTATTTAGGGTGCAAACAAGGGAGGGGCGTTCTTATTACTTTCAGCACAGCCGCAATCATGAATAAGTATCAGCTTATTGCCATCTATTTCCGAGAAAGCTGACCACCATGAAAACTAAAACACATTTGCATCCAAAAAGACTTTAAAATCGATTTTAAATTAAAATTTACGAGAAAGTCATATTGCCGGGTTTGTCCACGCCACACATCGAAGAACCGCAAAGACTTAACATAACAATCTTTCTTCATGTGTTCAGGCGATCCACAATTGTTGCAACGATCCGTCTTGTTATTGCTGTTGTGATGATTTTACTGGTCGCCATTGTAATTCTGTTTTGTCGTGTCTCCTATCCATCCATTTACAATTTACAATAGTCTTTCGAGTTGATCGTAAGTTTTACAAGCATACAATTAATCAACAAATACAAAGATAAATAAACCAAGCAAGTTTAACGACCGCAAGTGGACTGCTCTCGACTGCCCATTACCGAAGACTGCCTGTTTTAATTTATTAGCGTCGTTGCTAGCGTCGCATTCTTTTTCTATGTAACCATAGCAACAGAAACGGGACAGCTCTTTCTCTTTACATTTATATTCGCCTTTGATTCTCAATCCGTTTACAACAAAACTTATTACAGACTTTAATTCAAAAATGCCAAGTACGGAATTTCTTTTTAAGACAGTTCATGGAAACTTTCCAGTTTTTCCTATTTGCAACTTTCCGTACTTCCGCACTTCGTAATTTTTGTCGAAAACTTGTCAACAGCGCTAATTTTTTTCTCGTTCTCGGTTATTTACAACATGACATTGGTAATAAGGGCGTCAGGGAAGGTAGCTAGAGTATGCAGGTCGTCGTGTATAGCGTTGACGACCACCGAATTCACGACTCCTTTGAGGGTTTTTAATATTATGCTCTTATCAGTGAAACTGATCAAATGGCGAGTTTTATAACGAAACCGCACTAGGTTCCGCTCTAGCGAAAAAGGAGCTTTCTCCAAAACGATTTGATCTCTGAAGCAGTTTAAAGGTTTATCTGTAGCATCGACTGTGTGTTTAGTGAGAAACCGCTGTGAAACGTTGGAGCGTCTGATTGGGGGTCGTTTTGTAATGCGTAATCTTACCTTTACCTGGATGGAGGATCGGCAACATTTTCTTTACCAGGCTGTTTCTGTCGACTACAGCGAACACAAGAGGTAGATAGTCGGTAAAAAAAATTAATATCCCTGGAACCATGTAAAAAGGTCTATAATTTATCCAGCGCCCACACATTATAGCCCAGCTAGAACAAGTTTACATCGCACAGAGCCACATCGTGGCTCAGTGCTGCAGCGCTGGTCAGTTCGGCCCCTGTATCCAGCAGCGCTAGCAATACGAGCAACCCGAAGGCAAAGGAAAGGAAGGAAATCACCAACAGGATCGCCTATAAGGCCCTTAGACTTAGTGGGATTCCAAAATGAAGAACTACGGAGCATCCTCGCAAGGATGGAAAATATCCGCGTTCGAAATACGGCGCCATGTCGTCATAGATGACAAAAGCGTACTACTCGAACTCTCGGCTCTCAGCAACAGGGCGATCGAGCTTCATGAAGGCGTCGCTAAAGTGAATTGTTCTACGACCGCTTCTACCCAAACCGAGTCCCAAAAGCCTAAGAAAAGGCTACACCAACACAGGAATTGCCAAAGGGACAGATGCCCAAAGTTCAGGAGCCTAAAGCACAGGCACCCAAGCGCGGCAACTACTCCGCGGTGAGCATAGAAGATATACCTAAACCCAATGAAAATACGTTCAAGCCCCGCAGCTATGCATCTGTCGCCAAGGAGGCTAGCACTGGAGGCGAGTGGAAAAAAGTTAAGCCTAAACGCCTGAGGAAGAAGCCGGAGGCACTTATATTAAAGAAGACGGGAGAGGCCTCGTATGCGGAAATGCTCCGAAAACTCAAAGCGGACCCGAACCTCAGCGAACTGGGCAAACATGTTCGCAAAGTGCGCAGAACTCAGCTAGGGGAACTACTGCCGGAAGTAGAGGGGAAAGTCTCCGACAGCGTCCCCAAATTTAAGACCGAGCTGGAAGCAACTCTAGAAGACATGGCTTCGGTACGTACGGGTACACAAAAAATAGCACTATCCTGCAGTGGATTGGACGAGGCCACGACAGCAGATGATCTCCACAGCTGCCTGGTCTCCCAATTTCAAGGCATTCTGCTGAAACCACAGGACATCAAAGGCCTCCGTAGGTAACCTCTGTCCTGATGAACACGAATGATGCGATTGCGGTCTTCGAGAAGGGCACGGTAACCATGGGGTGGTCAAGGTGCCGCATCATCCAGGACGTCCGGCCCACGAGATGTTACAAGTGCCTGGGCTACGGTCATCGAGCAACGACCTACAAGGCGATCGATCGGTCAGACTGCTGCCTCCGATGCGGCGAACGAGGACACAAGGCAAGGGTGCCTATTGCCACCAAAGTGCCTATTATGCAGCGACGAAGTAGATAAAAACCACCCAACGGGCTGTTTCGCGTGCCCGACATACAGAGCCAGCCTTTAAGAAGCGAAGTCCCAGCATAATGCAGGAGAAAATTAAGATTATTCAGCTCAATGTTAACCATTGCACAGCTGCTCAGAGCCTCCTGGCTCAAACTGCGGCGGAGCGCAAGGTAGACATCATGCTTTTGAGTGAACCCTATTCCCCTGTCCGTGGCAACTCCACAATGATACTAGACGAGACCGGTAAAGCAGCTATAAAGTGTTGCAGCAACCTGCACATACAGGAATTGGCGGCCTCGCCGATGCGCCGATAGCATATGCAAGAATAAAAGGAATGCATATTTACAACTGCTACGCCCCCCCTACCGACACCCCAGACCAGTTCGAGGAGATGCTGGAGGTGCTAGGCAGGCATGCGAGAGGGCGCGGCCCGAAGATCATTGCGGGCGACTTTAATGCATGGGCAGTAGAATGGGGCAGCAGGGTATCGAATCCCAGAGGCCGAGCAGTGATAGACACAATGCTTATGTTGGACCTGGTACTGCTGAACGACGGCTGTAAACCAACGTTCAACAACGATAGCGGCTTGTCCTACATCGACATTTCCTACATCAGCAGATGGTTAGTGGCTAACGCCAGCTGGACGGTCCACGACGTTGTAACGCTGAGTGACCACGCACTGATTTCCTTCTGCATCCTACCGAAGGGCACGACTTGGAGGCGGCAGAGAAGATCAGTCGGGCAAGCCTGGGACTCCAGGAAGACCGATGAAGATATGCTGGCATACCAAATCGACTCGTTTTGAATCTCAAATGGACACGCAGATTCAATGAAGAAGATTCATGAAGATGCTGGAGGCAACGTGTGATGCAACCATGCCAAGAAGGAAAAAAGAGCAGCGCAAGCCCCTAGTTTACTGGTGGAGCGCCACCTTAAGCAAGCTACGCTCGGAATGCCTAAGGGCAAGGAGAAGGGCGCAACGAGCCAGAGGCAGCACCCAGCACGCAGAACTTATGGAGGCTTTTAGATGCAAACGCTCTGAGTTTAAGCAAGGCATATTGGCTGCCAAAACGCGGGCCTATAAGGAACTACTTGATAACGTGGATAGAGATCCCTGGGGACTTGCCTACAAACTCATAGCTAACAAGCTAAGGAAGAGAGAGGCAACTCCGACTGACCCTGATATCCTGGCTAGCATTGTAGAAGCATTATTCCCAAGGCAGACCACTCTATGGCGGCCAACAGCAGCAGCTCCCTTAGGAGCTGAGCTACATTGCTTTGCGGACGATGTGGCAATAACTGCAGTGGCCAAGACAATAGCAGTCCTCGAAGGGAAGTGCAACACGACAATTACAATGGCCATCGACTGGCTAGAGAAAGCCGGCTTAACAATTGCGGCGCACAAGACCGAGGCTGTTCTATTAGGCAGCAAGAAGAAGGTGGAAACAGGTGGGACACAGGTGGGACACAGGTGGCATCACAAGACTCCTTTAAATAAATGAGAGTAGTGATAGACCACAGGCTAGCTTTGAAGGATCAAGCTAGCTACGCGAGCAGGAAAGCAGCAATAACAACTGCGTCCTTGTCCAGGCTCATGACCAATATAGAAGGTCCCAATTACCTGGCAAGGAAACTACTGGTGGCGTTAGCCACGGCAACGCTGCTCTATGCTGCACCAATATGGAGCAACGCCACCAAGAAAGGCTCTTACATGAAAGGAGCACGCGAGTTACCATCCGTGGGTTAGGGTTACCATGTTTCCATAGTAGTATTGCTTTTGGGATGTTTAAAGTGTTTTAATAAAACACGTCTTCGTTGTTTGAAGTGAACAAATCGAATGTTTATTGAAAATCATTGTTGTGCTGCTCACAGGCAGCTCTTATATATATATATGTGTGTGTTTTGCTACGTAGTTCCGCCAGTAGATCCTCTGTCCCTGTCTCGCATACTTCTGTGAGTTGTGTTTGTTGGTGCTGCCCAGAGTCCCGGTTGATGGCATAGGCATAGTACAGGAAGTCTGCAGGGGAACACTGAAAGTGGTAACTCGCGCGGTGGTACGGTCTATGGCCCTAAGGCTCATTAGAGGCTTCAGGACTATATCCGGAGACGCAGCACTAGCACTGGCAGGCTTGCCGCCAATCGACAACGGGGGAGGTGGTCCTACCAACTCATGCCCGATTTAACGGCGTTGCCCGATTGCCGCCACAAAAAACTGGACTACCACCTTAACCAGTTCCTCACGGATCATGGTTGTTTTCGGGCATACCTACTCCGGTTCCACCACGTAGAGTCAGCCCAATGCCTCTACTGCCCCGATGCTGAGCAAACAGCAGAGCATGTACTCATGCACTGCTCCAGGTTCACGGAGGAGAGGGTGCAGCTAAGGGCGCTGATCGGTGCCCCGCTCAGCCCTAGCGCGGGGATGATCGCGGCCATGATGGAGAACTCTCGGGACTCTTGGGAGCGGGGACATAACATCATCAGAGATATGATGAAGCGGGTCCGAGCCGACGAGATGGCCAACAGAGCTGAAGGCTAATACAGGCGACTTATTCCTATATGGAGGCAGGAGAAAAAATACCCAGCGAAACCAGGGATGAAGGACGTGCGTCTCTTGGCCAATTAATAAGGAAGGGAGTACGACCAGGCTCCACATCCTGCTCACCGACGAAATAACTTGACTGGCAGTCCCGGTGAGCTTGTAAAGGACGAAAGAGCATACGGAGGTTTTTGTTTTTAGTACGTAGGCATAACTCTACTTGGTGGGTTATGAATCGTGCGTGCCACCTATGGACGGTAGGTGGTATCTTTTGAAGATTTTACTTTTCCTACCGTATGGCATAATAAAAAAAAAATATATATATGTACTAGGTGACCCGGTGGACAGGGAGCTTCTTATGGTAGCAGCCCAAGCCAATTAAATAATCTTAACCAGATAACTGTTGGAAATAGTCGCCTATTGCCGCAAATTGAAAAAAATAGTAATACGCTCACATTTCAGCCGGCTTCAGTCTCTTGGCAAAAAGTTCCTTCCAAGAAGAGAAGCCTACCTACCTCACCGAAAAGTTCAAAAAAAAGAGCGCATGTAATCGAACATAATCGTAACCATCTCGCTTTAAATAGATTTGCTGCTCTTGCAAACCATGAAGACTATCAAGAAGGCGAAAATTGCATGGACATTCTCCAGGTCGAAACCGTTGCAGAGGAAGAATCTCGACAAGCTCAAACTCCAGTGACAAAGAAGTCACCAAAACCTAGTCAAATAACAGTACTTGCTGTCAGCGACGTACCTGCCTTGGAAAGGCTTCTCGACTCTGAATCATATGAACTCAAGATCGCGCGTAATGGCAACTTGCGCATATACCCCCGTGACTCTGATGCCCACAGAGCTATCACTAAAAAGCTATCATCAGTAAATCTTCAATACACTCACTTCTGCCTCCCGGAAGACAGAGCCTACAGGGTTGTGGTGTGCAACTTGGCTGCTTCTACTCCAGTCGAGCAAATTTTAAATGCGTTCACCTCCCAAGGTCACGCTGTAGTTAACACCTATAACCCAAAGGTGAAGTCACAGAATGTTGACTCCTCTGATCCGGATTCAGGCAAGGCTTCTGGCCAGAACGTTTGGTTTATTGATATTAAAAGGGCTATCAATAACAGAGAAGCTCTAAAAATAAATAAAGTTGGCCGTCAAAGAGTCAGAGTGGAACTGCCGAGAAAAAATGTAAATATGCGCCAGTGTTATCGATGTTTTGGCTTCGATCACACCAAAAACTATTGTACCAAAGAGCCCAGATGTGGTAGATGCAGTTTGCCTCATTGGACTGGTTCCAGTCAATGCCAGGCAAAGACCTATGATGACCTGGAGTGCGTTAATTGCCAAGGAAAACATGAGGCAACTTACAAGGGCTGCAGAATTTACGTCCAGAGGCTCAAAAGCCGAAAAACTGGGATCAACATTACTCCCATGACCCGCGTAGAACACCCACAGCACATGCGCAACATCAAGCATCAAGCTATTCCAACCTCAATCGTGCGGCAGGGCCTATCGTATGCAGATGCGACTAGAACTGGACAACAGAGCACACGACCTGACGGAAATTACTCCCAACAGCGAAATGCTTTCTCAAACGCAAGGTTCCAGACTTTTCCGAATGCTGCGTTTGCTCCTGCAACAAACGCAGGTGAACCTCAACATCCTAGCCAAACGGTAATTGATGGCTCCCTTGCACAAGTAATTATCTCAATGCAGCAGACCATTGCTGGTCTTCAAAAAACCATCGCTGAGCTATTTGAGGAGATCAAAGAACTCAGAGGTTCTAAGTCGTTGACGCAGCGCAATTAATGACTTGCGAACTGCGCCTCGGAGCCTGGAACGCTCGTAGCATTATCCCCAATGCTAATGAGCTTAAGGTGTTTCTCAGCAAGCACGAAATTGATGTTATGCTTATTTCAGAGACACTCCTACACGTCGGATCCTACCTCAATATGATAGGTTACAGCTGCTATCGAGCAGATCACCCAGGAGGTCGCCCCAGAGGAGGAGCTTGTATCCTAATCCGGCAGGGATTAGTGCACTATCACCTGCATTCGATCACAACGAATCACCTACAAATGGCGACGGTAAAAATTTCCACTAATTTGGGCGAAATTACGGTGTCAGCTGTGTACCTTCCTCCAGGCCTGCCTTGGAATTCCTCTGAGTTTGATAATCTCATTGGTCAACATGGTCAAAAGTTTATCATTGGAGGTGATTTTAACGCTAAGCATCGCCTCTGGGGTAGTATAAGAGCGAATGCTCGAGGCTCAGCACTTCACGATGTTATTTCCGGCAGCTCAACTCAGGTTCTGGCTACAGGCAGACCCACTCACTACCCGTATAACACGAGAAATGTACCTTCATGTATCGACTTCTTCTTGTACAAAGGTATAGCTAACAGTCTACTATCAGTACGCGAAGAGTATGACCTTTCTTCTGATCACTTGCCGCTGATCGCTTCACTAACAACGTCACCTCATAGTACCGCCCCTATTAGGATTCTGGTTCCACCTGGTGCGAATATAAGGCTGTTTCAGTACGAACTTAACAATGCCTTTAACCTCAATACAGAGATAAATACAGCAGACGATATCGAGAAAGCGGTTGAAACTTTTATGAAGAAGATCAAAGATGCAGCTCAAATTGCAGCTCCTGGCGGCGCAGTTCAACAACGCAACGTGCGTAGCAACATCGCTCTCTCTCCGGAAGCAGTAGGACTCTTAACTCTCAAGAAACGTCTCCGGCGTGAGTTCATCAGGACCAATGATCCAATAATTGACAGACTGTACCGAAGGATATCAAATCGGGTGAGAAAAGTACTAGCCATACTGCAAAGAGAAGCAACTGACGCGTTCCTGGGGAAAGTTACTGCCGATGAAAACTCAAAATTCACGCTCTGGAAGCTCACGAAAAGATTCAAGAGACAAGTTGCTCCAAAGTTTCCAGTTCGTAACCCAGATGGCACTTGGGCAAAATCACCTCAGGATAGAGCTGAAGCGTTTGCCAGAAACCTGGAGGAAAGATTCCAGCCGTTCGAGACAGCATCGCCAAGACGAGTACAACTGGTTGCTGAATCCCTAGAAGCCCCATTGCAGCTGGCTCTTCCTGTAAAGCCTATTAAACTCACGGAATTGGAAGATGATATAAAATCCCTTCGCAAAAACAAGGCTCCTGGTGCGGATCACATCGACAACCGCTCCATTAAGCTGATGCCCCACAGAGCTTTGTTATTACTTGTACTGATTTTCAACTCTGCTCTTCGACTGGGACACTTCCCAAGCGCCTGGAAAAAGGCGAATATCATTATGCTCCATAAAAGTGGTAAGCCATCAGAGGAATTAAATTCCTATCACCCAATAAGCTGCTTTATGCATTTGGCAAATTACTTGAGAGGTGCATCCTGAGAAGATTGCTCGAGTCCGGAAAGGTCCAGAAAGCTATTCCAAAGTTTCAGTTTGGTTTTAGACTCAGGCATGGCGCACCTGAACAGCTACACCGCGCAGTGAACTTTGTATTGGAAGGTTTCCATGGAAAGGAGTACGTCGTTGGAGCTTTTCTGGACATCCAATAGGCTTTCGACAGAGTGTGGCATGAAGGACTTCAGCACAAGCTTAAAAGCCTACTAAATCCTCAGCTCTTTTTGATTATAAAAAATCAGGTGTACCCCAGGGAAGTGTGCTAGGTCCAACACTATATAGCCTGTATACGCACGACATGCCCTCAGCTGACAACATGTCGCTTACAGATCCAAATGACCTGCTAGTTGCCACCTTTGCTGATGACACTGCAGTCCTGGCCAGAGATACTTACGTCTATACAGCCACTGATACGCTTCAGCTGTATCTAAAAAAATTTGAGAACTGGGCCCTACGCTGGAACATTGCAGTCAATCCGGAAAAGTGTGTTTCCGTGACGTACACCCTGAGAAAAGACACATCACCTGGTGTGTTTCTGCATGGAGAGCTCCTCACACAATCGAACGCCCACAAATATCTCGGTGTCACTCTGGATAAGCGACTTACATTTCAACGCCATGTAACGGATGTAACTCGGCGGCTCAAAACAAAGGCGAACAGCATGGCTTGGCTCCTTAGGCCTGGAAACAAACTTTCAGTCTCCAACAAGGCCAAAATTTATAAGGTTGTCTTGGCTCCTATTTGGAAATATGGCATCCAAGTGTATGGCATCGCTGCAAAGTCGCACCTCAACAAAATTCGTGTGGCTCAGTCGCAAATTTTGCGTAAACTATCTGGAGCGGCTTGGTACATCCGGAACAAAGACATTGAAAAAGAGCTGAAGGTACCAAGGATTGGCGATGTCATAAACGCACATGCAACTGCGTACGTTAACAAATTGGGAATCCACCCAAACCAGTTGGCTCGGAAACTCTCGATGAGGAGACGTGTCTTGGGACTGAGGGCGAGAAGGAGGCTCCTGCGCATTCACCCAACAGATCTACCAAGAAGATTTATAAATTAATTCATAAAATTAATTCATGCCTCCAGCCTTCCTAATTAAGTAGGTTTAAGTATTTAAATATGTAAATACTCAATAGAAATTATGTGATACCCTGCAGTATAAGTTGCTACAAACAGTAACAGTACACTGTACTGTAAATAAATACAATTTTATATATAAAAAAAAAAAAGGTGGACTTCGTCCCACCTATCCGTGATTTAATTCATGCTGTATAAACAAAAACCATTTTTATCTCTGTCTAGGATGAAAACAACTATTATTGCAAGTATGTAAGGATGTGGTATATGAGTGAGAGGCGTGGAGCGCTGTTCACGAAAATGAAATGTGCAAATAACATAACACTGAACAATAATTTGTTAAATTCATTTAAATTTATTCTCTCAATGGTATGGCGTGCACAATATCCTTGGTTAGCCCATTTTTCGCTAGGACAAACAAACTGGAGGGTTTGCCCACTCGCGAGCATGCAACGTATAATTGACCATGTGAAAAACATGGTGTGCTCAAATCTAAACCACAAACGGACATCGTTTGGCCTTGGGACTTATTAATTGTCATGGCAAATGCCAATCGAATTGGAAACTGGATTCGTTTAAATGGACATGGCACATCTGTCGGGATAATAGGGATTCGTGGTATCAATATCTTTTCACCTCGGAACTTTCCATTTAAAATGCTGGATAAACGTATTTTCTAATGCCACATTGAAAAAAAAATTGAAAACAAAAAAATTGTAACAAAAAAACTTGACAAAATAAAAAAATGTTAGGGGTGGACAACCCTTATCGGTTAGGGGTACGAAAAATAGATGTTAGCCGATTCTCAGGCCTACAGAATATCCCCTCAAAATTTCATCCAAATCGGTCAAGTAGTTTCGGAGGAGTTTGGATACAAACACCGTGACGGCAGAATTGTATATATTAGACTAGCTGACCGGTGGACTTCGTCCCACCTATCCGTGATTCAATTCATGCTGTATAAACAAAAACCATTTTTATCTCTGTCTAGGATGAAAACAACTATTATTGCAAGTATGTACGGATGTGGTATATGAGTGAGAGGCGTGGAGCGCTGTTCACGAAAATGAAATGTGCAAATAACATAACACTGAACAATAATTTGTTAAATTCATTTAAATTTATTCTCTCAATGCTATGGCGTGCACAATATTCTTGGTTAGCCCATTTTTTGCTAGGACAAACAGACTGGAGGGTTTACCCACTCGCGAGCATGCAACGTATAATTGACCATGTGAAAAACATGGTGTGCTCAAATCTAAACCACAAACGGACATCGTTTGGCCTTGGGACTTATTAATTGTCATGGCAAATGCCAATTGAATTGGAAACTGGATCCGTTTAAATGGATATGGCACATCTGTCGGGATAATAGGGATTCGCGGTATCAATATCATTTCACCTCGGAACTTTCCATTTAAAATGCTGGCTCCGATAACGTTTTTCATTAATTTTTGAATAACTTATGGCGTACCGTTGCACAGTCGTGGCGGGTTCAGATTGCGAAGCAAAATAATGGGAGATCCAACCTTCAATTCTAAATTATGCGGTGGCATGCCTGGATAATCCAATGAGTTCAAAAACTCTGTGGGAAAATTAACAGCTTCGCTATTGATTCACAAACTGTATCAATAGATTTGTATGATACCAAGTTCCCTGGCAGCAACTCTTGTATTTTGAGATTCAAAGCGTCAACGTCCGCAGTTTTTGCCGCTAAAATTGCTCTTTCTGCAAGCCACTCCTGATTTATGTACTGTGTGTGTACATCCGGAAAAATTTGTTGAATCAGAGCATGTTGGGAATCAATGATTGTGCAGAAATCTGTCGGTAATTTAACGCATCCAGTTTCATCTGTAGTAAGTTTCCCATCGCCGATAGTTAGTAGTTGGTTTGAGAATGTCTCAGCGGATGGATCTTGAAGAATTTGAACGCGCATATTTACTTTGAGTTGTAGTTTTTCTACATTACGCCATAATGGGGATGATTTCAAGCACGCGTTTATCTCATCCGCGTATTTTGAACGCGGAATGACTGGAAGTGTTTGTCTGAAAACCCGGAAAGGACTAAGATAGTGCCGCAAAATAGTTTGTCGTTGTTTTTAATATCTTTCAAAGTCCTGTTCAATGCCGCAAGAGAATGTTTGTGCGCCATAGTACATTCATCCCAAATGATTATTTTACATTGCTTTAGCACTGTGGCCATGGACGATTGTTTTTTTATGTTGCACACTGCGTCAGGGTTATTTTGAATATTTAGTGGCAGCTTGAATACTGAATGAGCTGTTCTGCCTCCATCTAATAAAGTAGCCGCAATGCCCGATGATGCAACGGCCAAAGCTATGCCATCATTTGCTCGTATTTCCGCCAGAATTAGCGAAATGAGGAATGTTTTGCCTGTTCCACCTGGTGCATCCAAAAAGAAGAACCCACCTTGTCCTGCTGCAACTGCGATCATAATGCGGTCATAAATGACTCTTTGTTCCTCATTCAGTAGTGGCACATTCCGCGTAACAATTTCTGCCATTTCTACAGTGTTTTACTGACGTTCACGATTCATTTCAGTGTTCATAAAATCTGATGCAGCTCTATTTGGTGGATTGATACCGAAATGACTGAGTGGTAAGTTGGCAATGATAATACAAAGATCCTCAATAGCAATCAATGCTTCATTGTACATAGCGTCACTGAATGTTATCGTTACATCGTTGCACCGTGTACGATGTTGATGTAATATATCATCAGTCATTGAATCTTTGTGATTATCCCACAATATCTCTGCTCGGGATGGGGAACATGTAGTCAACACTATAGCGAAGAGTAGACGAATTTGTTTGGCTGTACAGTTCAGTGCTGTTTCAGCAAGCATACATTCCCACTGATTGTCGTCTTCCAGCAAGCCGAGTGCAAGACATGCATCTTTATACGTTGTATACTGTTGTCCATCCACTGTTCGTATATCTTGGAACGATAACGGGCCAGTAACATTAACCAACAACAGTCGAAGGTAAAAGCACTCAGTCTGCCTTGGATTGACTGTAAACACCCGCCCCAACGCGTTCGATTGGAATAAATTGGGACATGCATCAACTGGTAAGCCTTGCTTGCGGGGTTTCCAATTTTTTGTTTGAGCCCATGTGAAAAAGCGTGGTACTTGTGAATAGAGTAATATTCGTGCAAAGGCCCCAAAATCATCTGCACGATTACACAATTCAAAATATGCAGTGAGTGTCGTTTTTGGTGGATTTATCGCAAGATTAATCGCTGTTTCGATCGTAAAAAATACACGCTGATCATTTTGAAGATGGACGGCTAACTGAATAACTGCTGGATCTCGCTCATGAATGGGAAAGCCAAAGATACGCCAAGCAGCTTCATTGGAGCTGATGTACCGACCAATTTGGTAGAGCGTTATTTCACCGTTTTTATTCACTTGAGGAGCATTGGCAGTGGTATTTTCCACTCTAAACACGGCCATGTCACTGCCTTTATGGACATACTTGCAAATGTATTTGATGCTCTTCACAGAACTACAGAATTCAACATTAATATGACCATTGTATGTTTTGCTTAGCAAAGGCGAATATGGCACCACCCAACGATTGTCAATGTCAATTTCTGTGTTGTTGATGGTTTTAATAAATGATCGCCCACCATTATCGATATTCCTCCTACGATATATTGGATATCCCTCGAGATTTGTAATGTGAAATCTTTCGGGAAATTTTTGGTACATTTTCCATCTTCCATGCAAGGCGATGAAGGATTAAGTGTACCGCATGGACCATGAATCATGTTTGCTGTAACAATATCGAACAGCAATTGGTCTGTAGACGGATCTGGAATTTCCGCTGAAATTATATTATTGATTTCTTCCGGTCTGATTTTGTCGTTTAACCAAACCAAAATGTGTGCATGGAGTAATCCTCGCTTTTGCCATTCTACCGAATACAGCCAGAAACGCGTGGGACCAAATACATGTAATTTAGTAATTAAATTTAGTAAAGACTTCAACTTTTGTCTAAATACACGTGCTGTAATGTCATGACGATGTATTGTATTTTGTCCCGGCAATAGCAAAACTTTAATCTCTGGTCAGTTCGGATTATATGTGAACGTGATGAATAAACATGGTCGTCCATATTCTCGCACGAAAGTCAGACCATCCTGTATATACTCTTGCATGTGCCGTGGACTGCCTACGAATGATGATGGTAGAATGACGGAGTTACCAATTTCGGTGGCGTCTGCGTTGTTGGCAATAGCGTCTCGCAAGTGTATGTATTCTTCCGCACGTAGCTTGCCTTGATTAAAGCGTAAGTATCGTAATCGTTCAGCCTCTTTTTTTGCGTATATGTCGACCATGAATTGTTGACAAAGCTCACGACATCGTAGAATAACGTTATCCATGCCGCGTCTAATCATGAATCGATGCGCATAATAATCCTTCGAGCTAACGTTCCTGTTTGTTTCTGCTCCTGTAACAATATATTGATAAATATTAATTTCTAATAATTTCGTTTAATCAATAATTTAATTTGTTGTTCAAATGAGTAATGATCAAATTTGTGATGAATAAAGTACCTGATACGGGATCTCGCTGTTTAATATTTATGCAATATCCGTCTTGTCCCTTCCAGAATATTAGCGGATATTGGAGAGCGTCATATGAACGGTGTGTATCAGCAATGAAGTCAAGATTATTATTTCTTCTACGAATAACAATTTCTCGTGCACCTGTACCGCCAACCATGATTCCAGCAACGTCGTCAACAACAGGTGCATTGAAACTACGAATGTGCTGTCCAGTTGGTGTTTTATCAGGATTAATGACTATAGCGTGATTATCGGATTGTAATTTGGGCATGTGTGATTTAAATATTTTCAACAATTCATTATGCTTATTGAGTAGATCGTCCAACTCGCCAACGATGCGTCTGGCAAAATCTGAATCTAGATTATTATAGTCACAACGTGCATTCACGCGATTATCAAGTGCGCTTCTGGAGTCCTCGCCGCCCATAAAGTAAATCTGCAAAAATTTGTGTGGTTCGGTTGGCATGGGCAACAATGCGCCCATTTTATGATACACTTGGCCTCTGATTTTAAATGTTGAATTGAATTGTTGACCATTTGCATTAGTATTTCTAATGATTTCTGTTGCTCCGAACGATGTCATTTGAAAACATGAATTGAATGTTCGAATGGACTTTAGGAAGAGGTTAGAATCTGGATCTGTGCCTGTAAGTAAACCGTTCAATGGTTCAGGTGGTGTTTCAATAGGAGGTAGTTGTACCTTTCCAGACGCGCAACACATCCCGGCTGGCTCCTTGTTGAATTTGAGGGAATGACAATGCGGGCATTCCTTGTCCATAGCACCAATGGCGACTTTTGAATGAGCAGAATATTCAATATCGGGCTCGTAGTGGAATGCCAGACGCAGGAATGAATTTGAGATAAATGCTCGATGTACCTGTTTGCGTTGTTGGTCATTTGTTCTGCTTCTATTACTTCTGAAACGGCATATTTGTCGTTGTTCTGATCTTCTTTCTTCATTGCGTTCCACTCGTATATCTTCTGTTTCTTCTTGACGCACTCGTGCCATGGTCTCACTGGCATTAATGTCTTCTTGCTGGGTCTCTTCTTCTGTTCTTTGGTCTCTTCTCTGTCGCTGGTTCCGACATTTGCTTGAATTTCGGCTCAAATCAGCCCCTTTGCGTTTTCTTGGCATTTTTCTGAATCGTCAATTACACATAAATTTGACTTAATTGTCATGGCAAATGCCAATCGAATTGGAAACTGGATTCGTTTAAATGGACATGGCACATCTGTCGGGATAATAGGGATTCGAGGTATCAATATCTTTTCACCTCGGAACCCATTTAAAATGCTGGATAAACGTATTTTCTAATGCCACATTGAAAAAAAAAATTGAAAACAGAAAAATTTTAACAAAAAAACTTGACAAAATAAAAAAATGTTAGCGGTGGACAACCCTTATCGGTTAGGGGTACGAAAAATAGATGTTAGCCGATTCTCAGGCTTACAGAATATCCCCTCCAAATTTCATCCAAATCGGTCAAGTAGTTTCGGAGGAGTTCGGATACAAACACCGTGACAGCAGAATTTTATATATATAGATAGATATATAAATGATATTAATAAATAATATGTAAGTATAAAATCACTACTTAATAGTAGAGATAATGATTGTGATTAAACTAAAACAGTGCAGGAGCTAGTAATAGTCTACTGCTATGATGGTGGAAAATATCGAACATTTATTTTTTCAAAGAACAAATTGGTATTAAGGGGCTTGAGTCCGTTTAGTATACATTATTTTTAATTTAAAAATATTGGAAAACTCTTTTATTTTTTATCGTGGATTGCTGAACTAAAATGTCATTACTTTTCCTCAAAATGTTATTTGGCTATACATATCTCCGAAATTACTATTGTCAGAAAACCTAATGTATTTACCCAAATATGAAAAGAGTGTCGGTCATCTGCGCCGGACGCACCGCAAATTTTCTTCCAAAAAATCTTGCTTGTATGGCAATGATGTCTGAAAATATTTCCAATTTAGCTAGAAGTGTTTAAATTAAAATTAGTTTTTTTTTTTTTTTAATATATACATATTTTTGTCCCCTTAAAATTCAAAACGAATTCGAGAAAATCTTCAGAGATATACATTAATTTTTATGGATATATTCTACTATGGGTGAACATCGTTTGAAACTTTCAATGTTTTTTTCTCAGAAAGGTACTTTTAAAGTCGGTTATCGCGATTTCTCGAAGTTGGCTCTATTTTTATACCCTTGAAAAAGGGTATTATAATTTTGTCCAGAAATGTGTAACGCATTAAAGGAAGCATCTCCGACCCCACAAAGTATATATATTCTTGATCAGCATCAACAGCCGAGTCGATATAGCCATGTCCGTCTGTCCGTCTGTCCGTCTGTTTCTATGCAAAAAATAGACAGTAGTTTTAAAGCTAGCGTTTTGAAATTTTTATCAGATCATTATTTTTGTTGCACGCAGATCAACTTTAAGAATCGGTCGGATCGGACCACTATATCATATAGCTGCCATACAAACGACCGATATGAAAACAAGTCTTTGTATGGGAAACTTTTTTGTTTTCCAACCTATTGCAACTGAATTCAACATTTATTCATTTGACATAGCCACACATGATTTTTGAAAGTTTGGTCCGGATCGGATCACCATATCATATAGCTGCCATACAAACGACCGATATGATATTTTGTTTTCCAACCTATTGCAACCGAATTCAACATTTATTCTAATGACATAGCCATACATAGTTTGTGAAAGTTTGATCCGGATCGGATCACCATATCATATAGCTGCCATACAAACGACCGATATGAAAACAAGTCTTTGTATGAAAAACTTTGTTGTTTTCAAGGGTATACCATCTTCGGCAAGCCGAAGATAACTTTTCTTACTTGTTTCAAAATACTTGTGGCTTTAAACGAAGAAATTTACTAAAACTAAGAAAAACTTTTTAAAATTTGTTTTTACGTATTTAAAATTACTTGTAAAATACTCAAAAAATATTCTTATCTTGTAAAAATTTATCTGTTTAAAATAAATTTTTATATTTAATAAATTTGTTTATATATTCATACAAATCCTTTTTTAGGCTGCGCTATCTGCGCATATCCCCTTAAGTAAATACCGTCATCTTTAAAATTCTTTTTGGAAATCAGCCTGAGATCAAAGTCAATTGTTTACATTTGAACTAAAAATTGTTGAAAGAAACCAAAAATGGTTTAGCCAATGGGCGGAACCACTTACAATTGTCAAAAAAAATTGTATCTGCATGGGCATTACAGGTGTCAAAATGCCAAGTATTTTGTCTCTAAATATTATAGTCTCTGAGTTCCCCGGGTTAATACAGATAGACGAACAGACAGACAGAGATGGCTAGATCATCTTGGCTGTTGTAGCTAGCCCAAACTTTCCAAACATAACCATAAAGCACAATACAGTACTTAAAAAAATAACTTTTATGGCACAGTATTTAAATTAACTGAATATCGATTTCCAATCGTTCCGCTACATTCCCGCCCCCGTTAAGCAGCCGCAAATCTGTCCGAGTGGACAATCATTAAATGGTATAGGGGTGACATTAACATAAGGGATTAACGTGGATGTATTTTTATGGAATTTAACTTAGGTGTCTATTGATGGGTGACGTCAAGCGAGTGTTTCCTCTTCAGTCGTCTTTGGGATTTGCTATTGTCTAGGAGGTTCATAGCCAGGTGGTTGGGGTGGTTGTGGTGGTTGTGGTGGTTGTCTAGTCTTTTTGTGTATCTTTCGCTGAGACGGGTGATCTCCTCTGCTGCCCATGCAATTCCAAGCTCTTTATGAATGATGGAGTTTTCGTGGTACGGATGGGCGTCGAACACTGTTCTCAGACATTTGTTTTGAAACCGCTGGATTCTGATGAGGTTTGAACAGGGTGCCCCACATCTGTATCCCATACGTCCAGATTGGCTTAAGGACTACCTTGTTAATAAGCAGTATGAGTTTTTCTCTGAGCTTGGACGTCCCCCTAGGACCCAGTGCAGTTGCTTGAATCTTAGGTCGGCCTGGTTGCGCTTGTTGATCGGGTGAGGGCGCCATGTGAGCCTGCGGTCCAGGGTCAGACCTAGGTATTTGGGAATGTTATTCAGTGGGATGGTTTCCCCGTTGAGTGTGACGGGGGGGCATTCCCCCCTGCTTGGTGCGAAGGTTGTGTGGGAGGCTTTCTCCGCGTTGACCACGATGTTCCATCGTTTCAGCCATGGATCGAGAGCATCCAGTTGTCTCTGGATGATGGCTGATACTTCCAGGGGATCTGTGGCGGAAGCTAGGAAGGCGGTGTCATTGGTATATGTGGCTACTGTGAGGTTCTGGGAGGGGGTGATGGGAAGGTCTGCTGTGTTCTTGTACAAGATGGGACCAAGAACACTGCCTTGTGGTACTCCTGCTCTTATGGACCTAGGCTTGCTGATTGATATTCCGCATCTCACTCGGAATTCTCTTTCCTCTTTGTACGACTTGAAAGGCGAAGTGGAAACTTGGAAAGTGGGACTTGATTTTGAAAAGGAGTCCAGGGTGCCAGACTCTGTCAAGCACCTGTTTGACATCCAGCATAACGGCGCAGCAGTACTACTTCTTTTCGAAGGTCGCAAGTATGCTCCCAACAATCCGGTGGCATTGCTCAGGTGGTGTTCCATTGAAGCGTCTGAAGCCAAACTGGTGATCAGGGATCAGTCCGGCCTCGTCCAGTACTGGCAGTATTTTGGATAGGATTGCCAGCAAACTAATCGGACGATAGAAGGCTAGATTGGCTTCAGGCTTTCGAGGCTTGAGGAGGACAATTACTTCAGCGCGATTCCACTCTTTCGGGAAGTACCCAAGACGGAGGCAGCATTATGCATCTCCTTACTTAGTTCTTTGATGGCCGCATCAATGTAGCTTGGTGTGAAAAGAGGGGGATCTGGGTTCAGGGAGGAAAGCATCCAAAACGTAAACTTGGGGGTATCTGTGTGTTTCCCGGGGAGTCTTCTAGACAGGGTTCCTTTGAGGACGGGGATGTTTAGGAGCAAGTTTACGGCGCTGTGATTGGATAGATGTTTATTGTTGTTGGAACATGTTATCTTAGAGTGTCCTTAGCCCCTGGAGACAACGAAGTCCAGCAGATCCGGCGGCTTTAAAGGTACCGAAGGCCAGTGTGTGGGCTCTCCAGTGGAATGGCAAACCAGACTTTTCCGTTGCAAGTACTTATAGAGCTTTATGCCTTTGGGGTTGTTTGTGCGGGACCCCCACCAAGAGTGTTTGGCGTTAAAGTCTCCAGCTGCTATGAAGCGAGGTCCAAAGGACTCGAAGAAGTCCTGAAGGTGGGTCTCGGTTATCGGGTGTCTGGGGGTAATCCTGGACACGGCGCACTGTACCCATTCCCCCTGAAACGCGAGAAGTTCCGAGTACTAAATGCCATTCCTTGGGATGGTTGGCATGGTTCAGATCGTACCCGCTGATGTTAAAGTGGAAGCTGGGACAAAAATGGGATTCCGATACCAGGGTACATCGATGTTGTCTGTTCTAATGAGATGCTCAACTTCAGCGTTTGCGTTCCAAATAACTATATTGAGTCTTATTTGCATGAGTTCCTATTGAGCATGGAAGCTAAAAGCTCATTCCTCCACCATTCCTTCCATCCAGGCAAACATAGCTTCAATCTGGTTGGGTTGTAGGGTTTCGGGTAGGGTTTGAGGGGTTTGTTAGGGATTCTTTGGCAGTGTCGCTTGTTTTCCTTTGAGTGCGTCCCTCTAACTCATACCATTGGAGATAGTTGGAATCTGGATGGGAGGTAGTTTGTTGCTACTCACAATGGGTCTGGCTTTGGGAGATTGCTGTGCCTTTGCCTTTTTGTAGGCAGGGCATCCTCTGAACGACGGAGGGTGATCAGCTTGGCAATGTAAACATCATGCTTTCTCGTCATATTTTTTGGTGCATGATCTGCAGTCGTGAGGACCACCACATTTCACGCATCGATATTCAAGGAAGTAATAGCGCTTGGTGTGTTCGAACCCATGGCATCTGAAATATTGTAGAATGTCGTTGAACTTCAGTGGGGGCTTTATGGTGACGACTGACCTGCAAATCCTCTTAATTTTGTAGACCTCGGTGTTGTTGCTCTCTGGTTCGAGAATGACAAAGAAGATCCCCAGTGGTTTTTATACCCTTAAAATAGGGTATTATAATTTTGTCCAGAAATGTGTAACGCATTAAAGGAAACATCTCCGACCCCACAAAGTATATATATTCTTGATCAGCATCAACAGCCGAGTCGATATAGCCATGTCCGTCTGTCCGTCTGTCCGTCTGTTTCTATGCAAAAAATAGACAGTAGTTTTAAAGCTAGCGTTTTGAAATTTTTACCGAATCATTATTATCACGCAGATCAAGTTTAAAAATCGGTCGGATCGGATAACTATATCATATAGCTGCCATACAAACGACCGATATGAAAACAAGTCTTTGTATGGAAAACTTTTTGTTTTCCAAGCTATTGCAACCGAATTCATCATTTATTTATTTGACATAGCCATACATGATTTGTAGAAATTTGATCCGGATCGGATCACTATATCATATAGCTGCCATACAAACGACCGATATGAAAACAAGTCTTTATATGGAAAATTATATTGTTTTCAAGGGTATACCATCTTCGGCAAGCCGAAGATAACTTTTGTCACTTGTTATCTCTAAGTTATGGGCCATTGAGCGGGGGGAGGGGGAACTGGGCACCGTTGGCCGGTATGCCAACCGCACTTTGCTACTGCTGAGTTGTACACAGCTTCTTCAGCGAGAGAACTTGGTAGACAACAGATAACACGCCCACTCAAGTGTGCGTTAGTGTTGGTGGCAAAGCGTTAGGTTCGCAGGTTGAACCAATCAGACATAAACATAAGCGTCCACTGGCACGTCCCCATAATTAACAAGACGAACACTCAAGTTTCGGCAGCCCAAAAAAGCAATTCTTAAAAACAAAATTCTAGGACTCATATTTCGTCATCTAGACATATTAATCAGACATCAACATAAGCGTCCACTGGCACGTCCCCATAATTAACAAGACGGACCCTCAAGTTTCGGCAGACCAAAGAAAGTCATAAAAAATGTTGGAGACAAGGAAACACCCTGAAACTCCCGATCAAATTTATAACTCACTCCATTCTGAAAGCTTATCGAAGTTCACTTAGAACATTCACTCAATAAAGTACAGCCCTACAGAATATTCGTTCAATAAATTAAAAGCTTGGCACCGAGACTTGATCGCCAGATAAGTTAGGATATAAGTTTGTGTTAAGATTTGTCCCTACAACTGTATACAGCTAATCTTCCGCTTACGGGTCGATTCGAAAATAAAAATTATATTTTGAAAGAAAGATACTCCGGAGTTGTAATTATATAAATAAATACATATAAAAATAATGTATAACCAATGTATAACTTTTTGTACTGTGATATATCAACTTAAATACTTACTTAACATTTTTCTTTATGAAGATGCCCATGGTTCCAGGTCACATAAAATCAACAGAATCATATCAACTTAACGAAACCGGATTTATATTTGTTCGTCGTTGCATTAATGTATTAGAAAGTCGCGGTCTAGAGGATGAGGGAATTTACCGAAAAAGTGGTGTCGGCACAAAAATCGGTAAGCTTCTATCAATGGGCTTAAACCTAAATGACGGAACGGAAGATGTCTTTATGAACGAAAAATACCATGATTTAATGGAAAGCAACACTATAGCTAGTGCACTTAAGATGTATCTTCGAAATTTAAGTGAGCCATTGATGACTTTCCGTTATCATAATGACTTTATTGAATCAGCAAGTTGGTACCCAAACACCTTTTTTTATAAAACATATTTAAAGCGATATTTGTATTACAGAAATAGAAACCCTTAATCAACGCATTAATGAAGTTCACAAGCTAGTCCACAAGTTACCACAAAATAATTTTGAGATGTTAGATATGGTTATTTTCCATTTAACAGAGTAAGTATATATATATATATAACAAAATTGAATATATAGTTTTAAATATATAAGGTGTGTATTATTATTCAAAAATATTCATGGTGGTATCACGACATATACAATGTCGGTCCCCACTGGGCTGCAAGGTGCATGGTGTTCTCATAGGTAAGTTCTTATATAAACACACTTTCACTTCACTGCAAACGGTCGATTTTTTTGTGCTCTACGCTTTAAATATTTCTTTAATTTAGAACAAACCGGTGTTTGTTAAAATATAGAAAATAATTATTAAAATATATAGCTTTCGATATCTTATCGCATCGCGTCTGATCAGGCGACGACCAATCAACCGCTCATAACACTTGGTACCCCAAGAGCAGGAGTCATAAGAAAAAATTCGTTTCCTGAATTTAACTCTAAAACTGAGCATAACTTGTCCAAGGTATTACGACACCAGAAGAATTGACCAAGTACAGTAAAGAAATAAGTTAACAAGCCTGTGGGAGTTGAACTCGCAAAGCCTAAACACCCTAAACCTTCATCTTTTTTTTCTACACAATCTTGTAAAGGAAGTTCGGGTATTTTTTGGCTCTTTAATGATTTCCTTCAAATGTTGAATTCTTAGCAATTTTTGGGTTACATACAAACATACTGATACTTAAAACGCAATAACTTTACTTCCAAATTTTTACTGAACGTCGATAACTAAGAAAAACACTTTTTTTTTTGGCAAAATTCGATTTTATTCATCAACCAACATACATCCCTTCAAGAGTGATACAATCAGTCCAACGCCGCTCTAGTAGACCTTTTTTGTAAAACGATTTGTATTTGGCCTCAAAATAAGCTTCAGTTTCGGCGATCATCTCTTCATTCGAGCCAAATTTTTTTCCAGCGAGCATTTTCTTCAAGCCTGCGAACATGTAGTAGTCGCTGGGGGCCAAATCTGGAGAATACGGTGGGTGTGGAAGCAATTCGAAGCCCAATTCGTGCAATTTGGCCATCGTTGCGATCAACTTGTGACACGGTGCATTGTCTTGGTGAAAGATCATTTTTTATACCCTGTACCCATTAAAAATGGGTGAAAAGGGTATCATAATATGGTGCAAATGTATGTAACAGGCAGAAGGAAGCATCTCCGACCCCATAAAGTATATATATTCTTGATCAACATCAATAGCCGAGTCGATATAGCTATGTCCGTCTGTCCGCCTAGATCTCAGAAACTACAAGAGCTACAGACATGTGCCATATATCGTTGGATATGTAATTACCATACGCAGTACAAGTTTGTTGTTTTATTTTGATGTCACCCCCCGTTCCCCCGCAAACAGCAAAAAACTGCCACGACCACGCTCCCCGCAAACCACAAAAAACTTCCACGCACACAATTATAAACTTAATGCTATGCAATTCGGCATATGCGTTGGTGCTTATAAAAGCTATCTAATTTTTAAATTTAAACCAAATCGGATAAGAAACACGGAAGTTATGCCACATGCAAAATCTATGGCAAGGGAAGCAAAAGCGCAGCAAAACACGCATTGCACGACGCCGACTGCGACGTTGACAGCGAAATGTGTATGGCTTTATGACACACGAAGCTTATTTTCATAACCAAAATCATACCAAATTTATATTGTTATGGTACTCTTTTCTAATATGGTAGAATATTGTTTCATTTATTTATTGATACTAAATAAATAAATTGTAAGCATGTCTAAGGGTACAGGGTATTTTACAATCGGGAAACTCGACTGCTTTGTTTTCGGTTTTAAATTGAATTATTTTTCGGAATTTTGTGTTTTGTTATTCCCGCACTTGGGACTTGGTGGATTGCGCATTTTACGGGCCGGGTCGGGCTGCCAAGAGCGGAGTTCCACTGTGTCCGTTGCCCCTTCGCTGCCGTTGCTGCTGTGACTTATTATCTGCATAAACGTTAATTGAACGCCAACCTAGAGTATGGACGGGCAGCCCCCGGCGCGTGCCATCAAGCTCGGCAAAACAATGCCCTGTAAGAAGGCCCTCAAAGCAAGGAAGTGCAGCTCGAGCAAAGACTCAAGCTGGAGCTCTTCTTTCTCGGAGCCGAGCGAGATCAAGCGCAAGTCCGCGCGTAATAGGCAAGGAGAGAAACCAAACGTCACACCTAGCACCAGCGCAGTTCTGCGCAGCAAGCTGGCAAATAACCCCTTTGCCCTCCTCTTAAGCAAAGAATATGACGACGATCATGACGAACCCGAAACTGCCTCAGAGGCAGTGGAATCTGAAACAGAAGAGAAACCAATCCCGATCCCGAAGACCCTCAAGCCTCCCCCGATCTACATCCCAGACGTGACCGACATTACAGCGGTTGGCAAGATGATATCGACTTTAATCGGATCCGAAAAGGATTTCTCCTATAAAACGGAGAGAAATAATAACGTACGCGTAATGATGCCAGACAAGGAGTCCTACACAGCCCTACGCCAGCACCTCGTGGCACATAACAAAAGACACCGCACCTTTCAACCAAAGGACGATAGAGCTTACAGGGCGGTCATCAAGGGACTTCACCACTCAACGGACCAGACTGAAATTAAAGAAGAACTCCACAAATGCGGCCATACTGTGAGGGATCTGCACAATCCCATTGGCAGGAAATCCAAACAACCACTGGGGATCTTCTTTGTCAATCTAGAACCAGCAAGCAACAACACAGAGGTTTTTAAAATAAAGAGGATTTGCAGATCAGTCGTCACCGTAGAGCCCCCACTGAAGTTCAACGATGTTCCACAATGTTTCAGATGCCAAGGGTTCGGACACACCCAGCGCTACTGCTTCCTGGAACATCGCTGCGTGAAATGTGGTGATTCTCATGAGTCTAGGTCATGCACCAAAAAAAAAGACGAGAAAGCATGCTGTTTACATTGCCAAGCTGATCACCCTGCGTCGTTCAGAGGATGCCCTGCCTACAAAAAGGCAAAGGCGCAGCAATCTCCTAAAGCCAGACCCGTTGAGAGTAGCAACAAACCACCTCTCATCCAGATACCAACTATCATTAATGGAACAAGTTATAGGGACGTACTCCTAGGAAACCAAGTGACACAGCCAACGAATCTCCAACAAACCCCTCATACCACTCCCGAAGCCCCACAACCCAACCAGTTTGATACGATGCTTGCCCGCATGGAAGGATCGATTGAGAGGATGATGGAAAAGTTGATATCGCAGATGTTATCGCAGATGTTCTCACAGATGATGCAGTTTATAGCTCCCATCCTCAACAAAAAGTAATGCAAATAAGCCTTAACATAGTTTTTTGGAACGCAAACGGCCTGCAGAGGAGCAAAGCCGAAGTAGAGCATCTCATCAAAACAGACAATATCGATGTTCTTCTCGTTTCGGAATCCCACTTTTGTCCCAGATTCTACTTCCACATCAGCCGGTACGAACTGATATCTGGCAGAGTACGCGGAGGAGCAGCTATGCTCATCAGGAGTGGCATTCAGTACACGGAACTTCCCGCGTTTCAGGAGGAATGGGCTCAGTGCGCCGTGACCAGGATTTCTAGCCCACAGGGAGATATCACCATTGCTGCGGTTTACTTCCCACCCAGACACTCGATAACCGAGACCCACCTTCAGGACTTCTTTGAGTCACTCGGTCCTCGGTTTATAGCAGCCGGAGACTTTAACGCCAAACACTCCTGGTGGGGGTCCCGCACAAACAACCCCAGCTCTATAAGTACCTGCAGCGGAAGAGTCTGGACTGCCATTCCACTGGAGAACCCACACACTGGCCTACCGACCCTTCAAAGCAGCCGGATCTGCTGGACTTTGCCGTCTCCAAGGGCATAGGACACTCTAAGATAACATGCTCAAGCCATGATAAACTGCTATCTGACCACAGCGCAGTAAACTTGCTCCTAAACATCCCCGTCCTCAGAAAAACCCCGCCTAGAAGACTCACCGGAAAACACACAAATGCCCCCAAGTTTACGTTTTGGATGCTTTCCTCCCTGTACCCAGATACCCCTCTTTCCACACCAAGCAACATAGATGCGGCCATCGAAAAACTAACCAAAGAGATGCACAAATCCGCTGAGTTTGCGAATCAACCTCCTCCGACTACCCCATAAATACCTGAAAGAGACGTGCACTTGTGGTCTCCGGAAATCGCGGCCCTCGTGGCCGAAAAAAGACGCCTCAGAAGAGTCTGGTTTTCCTTGCGCAACCCCAGGGACAAGACAGCACTTAATCGTGCCACCAAAGATTTGAAAGACAAGCTATCCATCCTACGGCAGGACTCGTTTCATAGATTCCTTATGGAGCTGGAACCTGGAGACCCGCAGCACAGCCTGTGGAATGTCACGAGGCACATAAAAAGACCTGCAAAGAAGATATCACCCGTGCGAAAAGTGGACGGTTCCTGGTGTCGGTCTGAGGTCGAAAGAGCAGAAGCCTTTGCTGACCATCTACATGCATTCTCACAGTTCGACAGATGCACTGAAGAAGAGAGAGCTGCCACCATAAAGTTTGTAGACAGCCCAAGTGCCCCTGGCTCGTCAATACAGCCCGTCGAACCAGAGGAGATTCCGCAGGAGATCGCCTACCTAAGAAATGGCAAGTCACCGGGTCTTGACCGTATCGATGCAACAGCACTGAAAATGTTGCCCCTAATCTGTTCCCAAAGGCTGGCCAACATATACAACAGCTGCCTCCGTCTAGGGTACTTCCCTAAAGAGTGGAAGCGAGCGGAAGTAATTGTCCTCCTCAAGCCTGGAAAACCTGAAGACGTCCGATTAGTTTGCTGGCAATCCTTTCCAAAATACTTAAAAGAGTATTTTTACGTAGAGTACTGCCAGTATTGGAAGAGGCCGGTCTGATCCCTGACCACCAGTTTGGCTTCAGACGCCTTCATGGAACACCTGAGGAATGCCACCGGATTGTTGAGACTATAATTGAGGCCTACTGCTGCGCCGTTATGCTTGATGTCAAACACTTTTCAAAATTAAATCCCACCTCCCAAGTTCCCATTTCGCCTTCCTCAAGTCATACACAGAGGGAAGAGAATTCAGAGTGAGTCATCAAGCAGCACGCCTAGGCCCATAAGAGCATGAGTACCACAAGGCAGTGTTCTTGGACCCACCTTATACACACTCTACACAGCGGACCTCCTCATCACCCCCTCCCGGAACCTCACAGTAGCCACTTATGCCGATGACACCGCCTACCTAGCCTCCGCCACAGATCCTCAGGAAGCTTCAGCCATCATCCAGAGGCAACTGAATGCCCTCGGTCCATGGATGAAACGATGGAACATCGTGGTCAACGCGGAGAAATCTTCACAAACAACCTTCGCACTACGCAGGGGAGAATGCCCCTCCGTCACACTCAACGGGGAAACCATCCCAACTAATAACACTCCCAAATATCTAGGGCCGACCCTGGACCGGAGGCTCACATGGCGTCCGCACCTAATCAACAGCGCAACCAGGCCAACCTACGGCTTAAGCAACTGCATTGGCTCTTGGGAAGAAGGTCGAAGCTCAAAGTAAAATTCAAGCTGCTTATTTACAAGGTAGTGCTGAAGCCAATCTGGACATATGGGATACAGTTGTGGGGCACGGCAAGCTGTTCTAACCGCATCAAAATCCAGCGATTTCAGAATAAATGCCTGAGAACAGTTTCGAACGCCCATCCGTACCACGAAAACTCAATAATCCATAAGGAGCTTGGAATTAGATGTGTAGCAGAGGAGATCACCCGTTTTAGCGGAAGATACATAAAAAGACTGGACAACCACCCCAGCCACCTGGGCATCAACCTCCTAGATAATAGGCAATCCGCAAGACGCCTGAAAAGGAAACACCCGCTTGACCTCCCCAACCAATAGACACCTAAGTCAACCTCATAAGATATACATTCCATGTACCTCCCTTAAGTCAAGGTCTCCCCCAAACCATTTAATGATTGTCCACTTGGACAGATTTTAAATACAAATTAAGAACGTTATAAAAAAAAAACAAAAAAAAAAAAATAATTTTTTATAAGTTTAATTTAGTGACCTTAATTTATACTCGTAATATCAAACCTCATTGCTTCCAACGGCTTGGATTTGTAATTATTTTTGTTTGTCTGTTAGCTTATTAATATGTAAATTATATTATATAAAACTTTAAATTACATTTTTTTATTTCTTTTTTTTTGTTAAGTTTTGATTTTAAAGTGAGATACGTAAGGCCATCTAGAGTTTACTTTAATGCACTTTGAAATTGGTGCTTAATTCTACAAAAATTACATAATCTGGTGCCGATTAGATGTAGAGGGTCGTATTCAAAACCTAAAATTTCTACAGCTAGGCTGGCGTTTACTCACTTTTTCATTATTCTCGCCTGAGCTCTCGTATGAGTAGGACGCGTTTGTTTTTCGGTTCACCTTTTTTCTTGTACTACTTCAATAAAGACTCACTCTGAGTTATATGGACAAGTCCACGTTTGTGGCAATATTCTTATTAATCTGCGAGTGCAGAAAGTGCAAACTAAGTGATTTAGTTGTCTGTGCAATTCAAATCAAATCTTCATTTATATATTGTCGCCGCGCCTGCTATCTGGTAGCCCGCGTGGCGATCAGCTGTTAAAGCTTAAGCTTTAAAGCTTGAATAACCGTTATTGCTCTGTCTGGGCCATAAGTTTAACTGGTTTTAGAACCTGCTCTGCGAATGTACTTCTGGCAATTCTTTAATTTTATCAAATAAAGTTTTAAGCAATTGCTAGAAGACATGGAAAATGCTTCGCCAAGTACACCAATTGACTTCGACGCAATGGAGACAATTGCTGACTTCGGCTCACAACTAATGCGCGCTAGTAAGCAAGCATTCTCACGTAATGGCGGATCATGCGAATACCCAGTCATCTCCGCCCCATGGGATCTCACAACTTGTACTACAACTAGTACAACGACTTCAAGCATCTCCACAATGTCAACGCAGTACAACTCTACACCGACACTAAATCGTAGTGTGTGCTCTACTACAATTAGCAAGAGCCAAATCAATGTGGCTGTAAGCACCTCACCGATCTCCCCTGTTCGCCTTAGTTGATGGCAAGATGTATCCTATAAAAGAGCCGGCTCAGCTCTTTCCCCCAAAATAACCCGTAAAAAGACAGTCCCTCACAAGGAGGACAATGTCCACAAAAATCGTTTTCAGGAGCTAACAGACAACGAAGACATGGAACCCTCTACCTCGCAAGCAGCGGTCAGTCGTGCCGAAGAGAAGCGTAGAAAAACCCTGAAGCCCGCAAATACTAATATACCTGTTCTCGTCGCCACCTCACTACCTAGCCGTAAAGCTAAAATACCAAGAATCACGGTCCCCGGCATGGTTAACTTTCCGGAATTTGCCAAAGAACTCGACGCCCTCATTGGACCCACATTCACAGTAAAATCGTTAAACTCAGGTGACTGTGCTATACAGCGCAACTCATCTGACGCAACTCATCAGGCAGTGCGGAAGGAACCATCCAACTGCTGAATGCAATCTCGGACCGGACGATCCTAAATGCTGCTATCACTGTGGCAACTCTCACGCAGCCAACTTAAGGTTGCAAAAAATATCTACAAATTAATTTTAAAAATAAGCAGCAGCAGAAGATTATTCCATCACCTCTACCAAGTACTACCCCTACCTTTGGCAAGCAAACTTACGCGAGCGTAGCGAGTATTAATAATACGGTCGCCCAAATCGGACAGCCCAGTATACCACCAGCTTACAACTGGATGAGGAGGCCCAATACTTTCAGGGAACCCCTAGAACACTGCCCCCGCATGCGAACCTTGGTCTTTTTAAAGCACACATCGAGGATAATGTCGCGCTCAATTCGCCCAACACTAGCGACGAGCTGGATGCATATGTCGACAGCTTCACTGCTACTGTCATTGAGGCAGAACGACAGGCTACTCCTTCAACAAGCCAAGTAAGCCCGAAAACTTTTAGTAGATCAATACTAAATCCGAAGGCAAGAGCTCTTCTGAACCTTAAAAGACACCTCAGAAGGCGTTTAATAGCAACAGGAGATCCTGCAACTAAGCAGTCCCTTTCAAGTGTCAGAAACAGACTGCGTCGGATGCTTGCCAAAAACCGCCAGAAAAACTTCAACAGCCTACTTGAGGGAGCCGACCCTGACAATAACAGCGACTTCTCAGTATTGAAGCTAACGAGAGGAATAAAGAGGCAGCCGCTCTGCCAATCGCCTGTCTTGGGACACTGGCCTGTGGCTGAAAACAGATTGTGACAAAGCGTACGCATTTGCAGAGCATTTGTTTTCCACTTTCACCCCCTTCTGTTTGACGGACGACTCCCACAGAGAAGAAGTCGCTAGCTTTTTGGATGTGCCTACTCTACCAACCCTTTCCATAAAACATACCACGCCGCAAGAAGTCACTCTGCAATTAGAGGGCCTCCAACAAAAAAAAGACACCTGGACACGATGGTATTGACAACCGGACAGCCAAACACCTTCCTCACAAAGGAGTTATGGCATTAGTAAAAATTTATAATGCTATCCTAAGATTAGGGCACTTCCCTAAGCAATGGAAGCGTGCGAGGATCGTTATGATACCCAAACCCGGCAAACCTCCAACGCAGATAGACTCCTACCGCCCAATAAGTCTACTTCCAACCTTTTCTAAGGTCTTTGAACGCATTCTGATAAAAGGATTGATGGATCTGCCGCAGGTATCAGGATACATACCCCAACATCAATTTGGCTTCAGGAAGTCACACGGTTGCCCGGAACAAGTCCACCGTCTTCCTTCCAGGACCCCACTATAATATCCTGAGATCCTTCATCACCGATCGGACTTTCGAGGTGGCAGTGAGAGACTCTCGATCGAGAATGCTGGCCATGAACGCAGGAGTTCCTCAAGGAAGTATACTCGGATCCTTTTTGTACACCCTATACACAGCAGATATGCCAGTTCCGTCCCCCAGTGATCCCTCGGCTGAGGTACTGGCTACATACGCCGACAACACAGCCATGCTTGCGTCTCACATGTCTCTGAAAACGGCCTCGAATGCAGTACAAAAATGGCTGCACGACATTGAAGCCTGGGCAGCCAAGTGGAATACAGCCATTAATTCTGCTAAGTCCGCTTGTGTGACCTTCGCGATCCGTCCCGGCACCTGCGGTGGCCTAACATTTAACAGTGGGTTGATAGGCAACGTCAATTCCCACTGTTACCTAGGAGTCCACCTGGATCGGAAACTCATCTGGCGGGCCCATATCACAGCGGTCAAGACCAAGTGCCTTTTAAAGATGAAAAAAATAGACTGGCTCCTACGGTCTAGCAAACTACAACTCCAAACTAAAGTACTACTCATCAAGGTAGTACTAAACCCTACTTGGACCTATGCCATCCACGTATGGGGAACGGCCTCTAAGCTGAATAGGCTGAATACAGTCCAGACACGTGCTGCTCGGCTTGCATCTGGGCTCCCTTGGTACGTCTCCAACCACGCTATCCTAAGGGATCTCCGGATTACTCTGATTGGTGATCAGATCAACTTCCTCAGCAGCCGATACGCGGAGAAATTGGCATCACACCCAAACTCTCTGGCAAGTGATCTCGCCAATGCTCTCAGAATCCGTCGTCTGAAAAGGATCCACCCCTCTGATCTCCCTACCCGTATAATATCATAAGATAATAAATCCCGCCAAACTCTTAAATGTATGTTAAGTGTAAGTTAGTTAAGTGTTAATGTAGCAAAATTATAAACCTCCATTTCCCCCGTCTGGTTGCATTCAGAAGGCTTTGAACTGATTCCGACGCTAATAAAACACAAAAAAAAAAAAACTCACTTTTTACAATTTTCTCATTTTTTTCATTTCTGATGAAAGGGCTTCGAGTCCGATGAGGTTGATGATGACGATTTTTTTTTTTTTAAACTTTGCTGTATTGGATCTTCTCAGGAATTATGAGACTAACAATACGTTTTCAAATCAGTCGTTTTATTTGTAGTCTGGAAAGTCGGGATCGGTCGCAAACCCTAGTTAAACCTATCGCAAGGTGGTTAGGGTGTGACGTTAATTTGCTCATCTACTTTGCTTTTTAATGAGTTATTTCTTCTCTGACGGATCTGATGTTAAGGTCTCTTTGCATATTTTCATTTCGGATATACCACGGTGCTGCGGTGATTGTTCTCAGTATCTTTGATTGGGCCCTTTGCATGATCTCAATGTTACTACTGCTGACACTTCCCCAGAGTTGGGAGCCGTACGTCCAAATTGGTTTTAGTACGGAGTTGTAGAGTAGGACCCTGTAGTCCAGACAGAGGGGTGACCGAAAATTGATAAGCCAATGCAGACTACTAGCCTACTAAGGGGTGTTCTTTTGACTTCGATGTTCCTGCGCCAGGTGAGACGTCGGTCGAGGTGCACTCCGAGATACGTCACTTCATTTGCTTTCGGGAGTACGGTGTTGTTTAAGGTGAACAAAGGGCAGTCTTGCCGATTGAATGTAAATGTTACATGCTTACATTTTAGTTCGATTATTTTGATTCGCCAGTCAGACAGCAACTTCTCCACGGCCACTAGGTGAGAAGAGAGTTGTGTTGTTGCTTGTACAGGGAATTAGGATCCAGCGATTTTACTGTGTCGTCGGCAAACGAAGAAGTTTAGTCTGCTTGTGGGTATGTCTGCCGTAAAAGGACGTACAGAGTTGGTCCAAGTACGCTGCCCTGGGGAACTCCAGCGTTTATAGCGTGGTCGTCGGACATGTTAGAGTGGCATCTCACAGCAAAGGCTCTGTTGTATAGATACGACTTCAGGAGTTTGTGGGTGTTTTGGGGAAGCATTGTTTTAATTTTGAACATTAATCCATCTAGCCAGAACTTGTCAATAGCCTGAGAGACATCCAGAAATATTGCAGTGCAATATTCCCGTTTTTCGAAGGCAGATCGTATTTCTGATGTTATTCGATTGAGTTGTTCAATGGTTCCATGTTTCTCTCGAAAACCGAACTGATGCGCTGGAATAAGATTGTGTGTCCTCAGGTAATTTCGGGTCATCAGACATTCTTCAAATAGTTTTGAGAGACAAGACAACAACTTATAGGCCTGTACGATGAGGCTCAGGACTTTTTTGGATAGTTATTTATTAGTTTATCCTTGATGATGTTAGATATTTCATTCGCTTAAAATTCGATAGGCTCATGTGATGCTTGGTCGTCGCCTGTTACCGTGGGTAATACAATGAAGCTTGTAGTAGGGTTCGGGTGGAACACTCGATGAAGATCCGTTGCAAATATGGTAGCTCTATCTTTATCGCTGGGGGCCTAACCACCAGTAATGGTGATATAGTCTCTACCGGTGTGGTTAAACTGCGCCATGCGGTGTCTGGCGGCTGTAACTAAGAAACTCGCCAGGGTATTTGCTGCTGATTCTATCTCGGCATCAAAGTTTAGCCTTGGGTTCAGCTCAATGTGTGAACTTATGTATTTTCTGTATTTGACCCAGTTTGTTCTCTTTGATGTTAATCTGTTAGCCTGAATTTTAGTCTAAGGGCGTTGGAGGAGGTTAAGATTTAGAGGACTGGCGAGTAGTCAAATGATAGATCCGGTAGAGATTCGGCACTGATGGGGTTTCGGGGGATATTTTTAGTTATTGCGAAGTGGATCAAGTCAGAAATTTTGTTCGGGTCGGTAAGCCATTATGATGGTCTGCCTAAAGAGACGTAGTCAAACTTTCAGTTTGCCTCTATGATCGCGATATACAACTGTTTCCCTTTAGGGGTGACGAGGCGTGAGTGGGTTTGGCGTTGTAGTCACCTGCAGCAATGATGTGGTCCCCTAGGGTGTTGAAGAAGTCCAGAAATTGTTTTTCGGAAACATTGAAACGAGGGGGACAATATATCGCTGCGAGGGTAAGATTGCCGCTTCCTAGTTGAACATTTATGGATGTGGCCTCCAAGTAGTTTTATTCAACCTCGCTATGGTAGTGATGTTTGATGCGGTTCCTAATCAGAATGCCGGTTCCGCCATGTGCTTTTCCATCTGGATGATTTGTTCCGTAAAACAAAAAGCCACTTATTTGAAAGTTGTACTTAGAAGTGATATGTGTTTCTGGCAGTAGCAGGTCACCAATATGATTGTCATGCAGGAATTGAGTTATTTCAAGTTTATGACTCGAAACGCCGTTGGCGTTCCACAATGATATTCGTAGAGCAGCCATTGAATTTTTGGAGTTTTTGGATACAAGCATCTCCATGAGGATATTTTGGTTCCGCATAAGGTCTTGCATGGTAGTCCTCATGAAGGACATAAATTCGATCATCTGCTGCTGCAGAGTATGCATCATGGTTTCAAAGCTACTTTGTTGTTGCGTCGGTGATGGGGGATTCGGTGTCGGATCAGTTTGGGCATCAGCTTGTTCTCGTAGAGCTTGGTTCTGTTAGTCCCGATTTTAGGACGTTTGCGGAGGTCACATTTTGGAAGGTGGTCGCAGTACCAAATGAGGACCTCTTTGCTGTTGTGAATGTTTTTGATTGTATAGGGGTATTCTGTGCGATACGGAGGCGGGCAGACGTTACTCGGTGATTAATCCGGCTTTTGAGGTATTTGTATATTGGACAGCCTCTATAGTTTGCTGTTACCCCCACGATTTCCGCACTTTTTGGAGCTGGGATCACTTTTGTTGGTCGTGCAATGAGCCGAGTCATGAAGCTTTCTACAAACGACACAAACTGAACGCAAAGAGAAGTATGCTCTTGTATGGCCATACTCTTGGCTATTAGTGCATTGGCCGGGGCCTTTGCGCTTGTGTGGTTCTTCTTTGGCTACTATTTGTCGCCTTCGTCAGTGGATTCTTATCAATATCTGGGTCTCAGTTCGCTGAGTTAGAGTGTGCCGATTGAACTTTTTTTTATTTCCTGGCGCAGAATTTTGTGGGCTACATTTTTTTTATAATTTAGATGTAGCAATCTAACCCAGTTTGCAGTTTTTTTGGCAATATTGATAATTTTGCAGAAACGAGTTGAGTTTCTAAAAGAAAAAGCTTTGTTTTTTGCTAAAGCTATGAAAATAACTTATTTTAAGGCAAGCAGTCGTTGGTCAGACCGTCCTAAACACCGTTACAATATTACATATAAAATAATGTGCGGCGAAATTTCGTCTGTAAATGAACGCGTATGTTCTGAATGGAAGGAAAAGCGAGCTGATAGAACTGATAAGAGATTATGTGTCAAAGAATATATTCAATGCAGAAGAGCTGGGCTATTCTACAAATTGGTATACTCGTACATTTGTAGATCGAACCTTTTGCTTCAAAGATGAAAAATTGCATGGGATAGAAAGGTACATAGAAAGGTAAGAGTGATACTATTATTTGCTATAAACATCGATGGCAACAAAAACCAGGTGCCTTAAATATATTATTAGCTTTTCATTTCATTATCCACGTAATATAAAAGCGTAGAAGACAACAACAATAATTAACGAATGGCTTCAAATACTGAATGTTTCCATGGCAATAATAATTGAATGATACAAGGTGCGTTCCAAAGTAAACAGGTCTTTTTGAATCTAGCGACCTCTAGTGGCGTCATCCATATGTCGACTAGTGCGTTAGAATCTACTATCCTTCATTGACTTCCAGTAAAAATTTCATAACATTCCATCTATTAGAAGTGAAGTTATTGCGTTTTGTGTGTCAGTACTTTTTTGTCATCGGTGCGAAAATGAGCTTCGAACATACAGCCAACATTAAATTTTGTTTTAAAATTGGTAATACTTTTAACGAATCGTTTCAATTGATGAAACAAGTTTATGACGATAATTGCCTATCGTGTAGCAGAGTGCATGAGTGGTTTCAACGTTTTCGAAGTGGTCGTGAAGACATAAATGACCATGAACATGTGGGCCAACCAAAATCCGTGATCACCGAAAATTCCATCAACACTGTCCGTGAATTCATAAAAAATCAGCCAAAATCATCATTGAAATTAATGGAAATAGAATTGAACATCTTCAAAACATTGATTTATCGCATTTTGACTGAACATTTGGGCTTACAAAAAGTGTGTGTACGGTTGTTCCGCACAAATTGACTGCCGACCAAAAATTGCTCAGAATTCAACAATCGAAGGACATCATTATTTGACCAAAAATCACATTTTAACGATCAACCACTCCCCGTATTCACCTGATATGGCACCGTGCGACTTCTACCTTTTCGGAAAAATGCATTTGCCGATGAAATGAAAGCGTTATGCAGACGTGGAGGCCATTCAAAAGGCTTGCACCGGCATACTGGCGGCCATACCGGGCAACGAGCTAAAACACTCGTTCGACAAACTTTTGGACCGTGCAAAAAGCTGTATTGAAGCAGGAGGAGACTATTTTGAATAAAATTAATTGATTTTGCCGATAAAACCATTTGTTCTGTCTATTTTTTAAAAGTCCTGTTTACTTTGGAACGCACCTTGTATTGTTATTCATGGACCATTGTACGGCACCTAATAGTTACCCTCCTAATAGCCACGTAAAAATTGAGTTTTTATCACATTAAAACTGCAGCCACTTGACATGTAAAATATTAAACGATGATGTATTCAAGGATAGTCCATTTAACATAGAAACTATTTCCGAGAACTCTCTAAACTGCGGTACTTTTGAGGAATACGTAGACGTTGAAAACGAAATTTTTTTATCGTGTATGTTGACGGATAACGACATATTGGAAGAAGTTTCTCGTGTAAATGTATAATGAAAGCGACGAGAATGATGATGACGCCGATGGAGATGAGATTTTAACCAACATACTACTCAGAGCGCTACATCCTCTGTCTGAACATGTGTTTAAAAAAAAACCATAATTAAGCAAAGGATAAAATACAAATTATGGGCTGCAATAAACATATCACTGTACAGCGTGGGTAACACCTGCAGGTACAGACCGGAAGATAAAGACTACTGCAGCGGCCAATTACAGGAGTGTCGATAGAGAGAAGGATAGCTACAAGTGTCAACACGCGGGAGGTGTTTATTGCAGTCGCAGGTTTTAAGAATATACATTAAACTCAGCTGCGCCTTACAAACAAAATAATATATATAATAGATGCAAGAATGATAAAATGAAATAAAAAGAGCAACGCTCTATGAAGCGCCTCAGTTAGATTTCAATACTCGAGTTGAGCTCAAATAATGTGTATGCTAACGTATATATATAGTAAAATAGTTTTTATTTTTGAGTCGAATAAATGATCCGTATTTGAATATTTAAGATCAACGCCGAAATAAAAATTCCGATTGAATCCGGTTTGCGTTTTTATTGATTGATTGTCGGCTTAAGACTGGAACAATTGGTGTGAGAAAATCTTAGATGTACTGGGTTAGTGGGTTTTTTACTTGATCTGCGCGAGAGCGCTTCTTGCTTATGCTTATGTGCATACGTATGGAAAAATAGCTCTTATATACTACGTGGCTATGTGCCTGCCTAGTGGCTGGGTTTTAATTACGGCTTAAGTGGATATGCAATATCGAGAAATGTTTGTTTATTTAACGGGGTTTTGATTACGGCTTAAGTGGTTGCGCAATATCGAGAAATGTTTGTTTATTTAACGAGGAATCGATACGGCGGACCACCGCGGTCGATCTTTTGTATAAGTAAATTATGAGGAAGGCATAATTACGTTACTCCTTCCCTTAGAGAGAAGCCTATGCATAGGCTGATGCTGTTGGGTACAATAAGGGGGGTAATGGATTTCGTTCAATTTCTATTTCTTGAGGTTGTTCTTGATTTTTTTCGGTTGTTTTCTTATTTTCGTATTAAAAATTATAAATGGGTTATAGGTTACATATTTTGATAATCCGTATAGTATAAGTACAATAATAATAAGTGCTATGAAAATATAAAATATGGTATTATTTTTTGATATTATTTTCACAACGTCATTGTGTTTTATCATCTTTATCTTAATTATATCCAGTGGTGCGTATAACAGTGTTAAGTCTATTTCCGGGGTAAAATAATTTTTACTTAAGATAATGTTTTCGATTTTGATTCGGCATTGTTTTACTGTAATAATTTTGTTTCCCTTTATTTTGACATTGTTGTTCGATTTTTGACAGTTTTCTACTATGCTAGTTTCAGTTAAATTCCATGTTAAAAATATATTTGGCTCAACATATTTAATCGTTTCTTTTGTGGGCATTTGAATGAAATTGCAAATTGGATTTTTACGTTTAATTATGTTTGTGCTGCAATCGTTATTTATTTCTTCATTTTTTTGATTAAAGATTTTATTTTTATTTTCGAAGTAAGACTCATGGTCCGAGTAATCAAACTGGTATCCGTTTTGATCAGGATAAGGGATAATTTTAATTGTGTTGATCAGTGTTTGGTTAATGGGTATGTGTGATATGATTATGATTATGATTATGTTGATGTTTTAATAAGTAGTATGTTTTGGCTGTTAACGTTATTTAATTTGTCGTAAGCAAGTAGTTTTGGGTTGAAAAGCCCTAAGCGTGAGAGTTGCAAGCCCATCTCTAAGTCTTCTATGTATTCAATGAACTGCATAAGTTCGTATACACGAGTGTCGATACTATTGCGATTATTCTCATAATTTTTAAGTCGTTGTAGTCCGACGTTCATAATTGGATAACATTGTTGATTTCATGAAGTTGTAGTATTGAATTTTCAGCTATTGAATCTAATTTTTCTTGAAAATGCACTCAATCATTCTCATCAAGTGTACCAAATAGGAATTTAAGAGATGAACCTATTACGTTTAATAGTCCACGCTTCTGTCTATTTTTTGGTGAATATTTATTCCGTTTAATTCTTTAAGTGATTTATTATACAGATATTTCATGCCGGGTGTGTAATTTTTAGATAATTTTTAGGCAATGGTGTTCAAATGCTGATGGTATTTGAATTGGTTTACCTGAAAAAAGGAGATAGCCGTGATTGGTTTCAATGTTGTTTATTTGAATTTTTTGGGTGTGGGCCGTCCTAAATAATAGAAGTAACATCATCATTGTACGCCAGATTCCTGTGGAATTGGGACTTTATTAAACGATTTCTTTTTCTTAAACTGTGTTTTATAGTAATGAGTGACCCTATTTCGATTTGTGATTTTATAATGATCGGAGTCTATTTGTTCTACATTTTCGTTTGCTTTAAATGGGTTTTCCAATTTTCCCTTCTGTGAGGACCTTTTCTATATCGAGTGTCTATATCAAATTCTTGTCTGTCACTATTTTTTTTCTATTTGCCTCTCTTTAATTTTTTGAGTGTCTAAAATTGGTCGACCAGAATAATGAAAAATGTGAGAAGGGGTCTGTCCAGTAGTGTCATGCTTAGTTTTGTGATTGTATATGTAAAGAATCGTTTTAATTTTGCTTAGTTTAGCTTCCTCATCGTTAGATGAATTAATTATTCGTATTTTTTCATTTATTGTTTTATGTAACCTTTCTATATCTGCTACTCCGTTTTTTGCTGTGTTTAGTCGTAACTCAATCTCCTCACCTTCAAGCCATCGCTTAAGGGCTAAGCTGGAGAATGCGCCGTCTCTGTCTGCTTTTAACAATATGGGCTTGCCCAACTGATTAAAAATTCACATTAGTGCATTTCTACACTCTATCCAGTCCTTTGTTTTGATTTGTTCAAGGGTGGCGAATTTCGAGTAAACATCGATACAACTAATGTAGTGTTTGCCTGCAGATGAATAGATGTCTTAGAAGTTTACAGTGTTTACTCGACAGTGTTCAGGATTCGGTTCAGGATTCTAAAAGGCATTTTCGTATTTCTGTGTTTTGTCTTGGTCAAGTTACACAAGTTGCATTCATTTATTATATTTTGGATTAGAGGTTGACAATTTGGAAAATAATAGCTTTGTCATTTTTTGGATACCTGGGTGCAAGTTTTTCATGTGATTGCAATATGATTTCTTTGAATTCTGCACATGAATGCACGTTTTGTGTAGTTTATGTATCTTTGTGTAGTTGGTATTAATGATTTCTTTATGTGCTGCTTGTATAAATTCAAAATCTACATCACTCATAATGTACATGGTAATGTATTTGTAAATGAAATGGTCAAGCAAAAATTGCTTTGCTCTTTCTCTTGTCATTTTATCGTAGAAGATTGTAGTAATTGATTTACCGAAATAGGTTGACTTTTCTACTTTATTTTGATCTGTTTTAAGGAATATGATTTGTTTTTTAAAAATATTTATTGGTTTTTCCGTTAAATGTCTTCCTTAGCACTATGTTGGGTGCCTTTGCTATAATGATTCTCTTCAATTTTGATTCGTGATAATGCATCAGCAACTACGTTCTGTTTGCTCTTAATATAGTCGATCGCAAACTGAAATTCTTGTAATTTTGTTCTTCATCTTTGGAGTTTAGCATTTGGTTCTTTTAATGTATGTATCCACCTAAGAGGTTGATGGTCGCTAGCTATTTCGAATTGTCGTCCAAGTAAGGAGTGTCGAAAAGTTTTAGTTTCCCACACTATGGCGAGTAATTCCTTTTCTATCGCACTGTAATTTAATTCGTGTTCATTTAGTGTTCTGCTAATGAAAGATATTTGATGACCGTTTTGGGAATGAACGGCACCAAGGGCTACGTTACTAGCATCTGTGGTAAGCACAATTTTTTTTTCAAAATCGGGGAGTTGTAAAATTGGTTCGCTTATTATCAAGGCTTTTAGTTTCTCAAATGCATCTAAATAATTTTGATTTTTGTGTCTATTATCATTCCTTTTTTAAGACATTGTGTCAGAGGTTTTGCTATGTCAGCGTAATTAGGGATAAAGTTGCGGTAATAACCGGTTAGTCCAAGAAATGCTCTGATTTCTTTTACTTTAGTTGGGTATTTAGTTGGGTAGTTGGGTAGTTTAATTGGGTATGAAACTATAGATTTTACTTTAAGAGGGTTTGGTTTAATTCCATTCGGAGTTACAATATGACCAAGAAAACTGGGTTCTTTTTTTAAGAATTCGCATTTGTTTAATTGCAATTTTAAATTTGCTTCGGACAATTTAATAAAAACCAATTGTAATGTATTTAGATGTTCATCAAGCGATGAAGAAAAAACAATTATGTCATTCAGGTAAACTAAACAATGCTTATAGAGCAGTGGTCGAAGAATGTTATTCATACACCTTTGAAATGTTGCGGGTGCGTTTCTGAGACCAAATGGCATCCGAACGTATTCGTAATGTCCGCTCTTGGCGGAGAATGCAGTTTTCTAAATTGAATCCGGGTCCATTTCTATTTGATGGAAGCCTTTCGCTAGATCTATTGTTGTAAAATATTGACACTGTCCTAGTTTACCAAGTATTTCGTCTGTGTTTGGCATGGGATATGTGTCCTAAAGTCATTTACAACTCGGTACTTCTGTTCACCCGAAGCATCGAGTTTTTTTGATACTACCCAAGTTGGGCTATTATATGGTCAATTACTTTCTCTAATTAAGCCTTGCTTAAGCATTTCTTGTACCTATTTTTCTACTTCTATTTCATGCATATGAGCAAGTGGATATTGCTTTGAATAAATAGGAAAATTGTGTTTTGTGTTTATTACATGTTTTATTACTTTAGTGAATGTTAAAGAATCTTCTTCTTGATATTGAAGATTCTTGAATTTATTTAATAATATTTTTAATTTAGAATTTTCCTCCTCATTTAGATGATTTAATCGAAACAATTTAAAATCTATTTTTTTTATTTTTGTCGGAATTAATTTCTCATCTGATATTGGTTTTTTTTGTTTATGAATTTAAAAAGAATGATTTTTATTTGGGTCTGAATTAACTAATGGGTATACTTTATTATAAATTGAAACTGTTGAATTTTTATAATTTATAATGGATTGTCCATCACTGAGTAATTTTCTGCCAATTAATAAATTATAATCTTCTGAGAAATCATGTAGATACAATTGTTCAGGCTTGTTAAAAATAATGTTACTGGGTATGGTAATAGACTTGTTTAATATTATGGCACCGTTAGATATAAAAACTTCGCATTTAGTGTTTTGAATTGGGAGACTAAAGATACTTTCTCTTATCATGTTAATGGTTGATCCTGTGTCAATAAGGCATTTGTATTTATGACCTTTGTGTGTAATTTCTATGTATTGGTGTTGTCCGAGGCTGGTAACCGAAAATTCTCGTTAGAATGGGAAATATTTTCATTTAGTTCGGATGGCGTCATAAGTTGGTTACTGTCAGCCTGAGTTTGGTATTGATTGTCGTCAAATAACTCTTGTTCATAAAAGTGTTGATTACAGTTTGGATCAGTTGGTCCATATTCTAGTGCATCTTGTAGTCTAAGTTCGTCGATAGACATTCTTGCTGTCAGCTGGTCTAGGACGTTTAATAGTTTGTTTAATGTTGGGGTTATGGTTGTTAGTTATAGTTTGTTGCATTTGTGGAAATGGATTCATATTAAAATTAGGTTGTGGGTTTGCAAATCTCGCACTCGCGTCTGCGCGGTACCGTATTTGGTGTGTTTTAAGCTATTTTATTATCTACCCAAGTAAGGTACTGTGCCCTATTTATTTCTATTCCCTTTTTTTACGTTTACTGCAATTTCTACTTTTGCAATAACTCTCTCTCCTAGTTTGCGCTCTTATTTTCCCATTACCTCTTAATAACAAGTGCTCTTATTAACAAGTACAGTGGTTCAAGGCTACTAGTTTGTCTAATATTAATTATTTGTTGTTTATTTATTTCTTATATTTCTATATATATAGCGCAGATGCTATCGTGCAATAAGCCGATTTCCGCGTCCCAGCCTAGCATCCCCTGTTGGCTGTGTGAAAATGTTGTGCATACGAAATGTGCAGGTTTCACCGCCTCAGTTTCGGATGCAATCTCTAGAAACGCTGGTTTCCACTTTTGCTGCAGTGGATGTCGCGCGGTTCAAAAAGAAATGCGAACGTTCATGCGGCAAACTAAAAACGGTTTTAAAGAGTTGATCGGTGGTTTCCGTAAAATCAACGACCAACTCTCTGCGCTGGATTCCCAATTTAGCAGCCTACAGCTACTAAATGAATCTCCAAAGCGTAAAAAAACCGCTATTAGGGACTCCGTATGCACTGATATCGCTATTCAGCCCGATCAGCCGACGACCATGCAGCCGCTCATAACTCTTACTACCCCAAGAGCAGGAGTTCGAAACACAAACGTGGTTTCGGAATTTGACTCCATGGTTGAGCATAACTCGTCTGAAATACCACCCAGGGTATCACTCCAAGTGATTCCTCCGGCACGAGTAGAGTCGACCCCCTTAAAATCCACTGCTAAGGGTAAACCACCGTCCGGACCCCCGGTACGGACTGATGTCGCGGTCTTACCAACCGCAACACCAAAGCCCTTACAGGTGATTCTCCCCTCTAAACATATATTATTATTATTTATTACATTATTTCACGGCTGGCCCCTGACACCTCAGAGATTGATATCTCGGCTTATATCCATGCCAAATCCAAGGCCGTTGTTAGAGTGGAGGACATCAGGAAATTTAAATATTCTTATTCAAGGCTTACGTCATCTTTTAAGATACGTGTACCTTTGCCGATGTTCGATACGATCTGCTCGCCCAGCTTTTGGCCGGAGAACATATTCGTACAAGAACATCAGCCGAGTACAGTAAAAAAAAAGGTTAATAAGCCTGTGGGAGTTAAACTCCCAAAGCCTAAAAACCCTGTACCATCTTCGTCTCCCTTACCTAAACCTTCATCCTCAAAAAACTAACAACATCTTACATATCCCTTACCTATCAAAATACTAGGGGGCTTCGGAGTAAGCTCCCTAAACTGTATTCTGATAGTCTATCTTTTGCATCCCAGATTTTAGTTTTCACAGAGACCAGGTTAAAGCCGGAGATTTTCAGTTCGGAAATTTTCCCAGACAGGTACACCACTTACAGACGGGACCGACCACTACGAAGAGGAGGAGGAGTCCTTATCTCTGTGGACTCCGACTTTGCTTCTGAAGAGGTTAGGTTACCGAATCTTGGTGATAATGTGTCAAAATCACTGTGTCGCTTCAATCAATATTCATAACATGCTCATATTTACCACCTTCTTCGGAACCACCTACATACTGGCACCACTTATCTGCCATTCAGCTGGTTTCGAACCGCATGTCTGACAGTGACCTATTAGTGACTCTAGGAGATTTCAATTTACCTGAACTTATCTGGTTAAACATCGAGAATTCACCATCTATAACACTCTCAACACATCACGATTTTACTGAGGGTATGTTCGACATATCCCTTGGTCAAATTAACCACGTAAGGAATTCTTTAGGTCGGCTTCTAGATCTATGTTTCGTTTCTGACCCAGATGGAATAACCGTTTCCAGAGCCATGCCACTTTCGCTCCCAGAAGATCCTTACCACCCAACGCTTGAGGTTTCGATTGAAACCCTTACTGCTAGCAACCTTCAGTCTCGCCATGGAGTTCATAAAACTCGCTGCTTTCGTAAGGCTGATTTTCAGAGACTAAGCAATTTAATTTCTTTATTTGATTGGTCCGATCTCTGGGAATGCACCGATATTAATATCGCTTTAGAAACATTCTACAAAACGGTTAACGCTTTCTTCGACTCTTGCGTGCCATGGAAGTATCCATCCGCCTCGACCGACCCTCCTTGGTTTACAAGGAGCCTTAAAAACTTAAAATACATTAAAAATAGACTCCTTAAGAGACATAAGAAAACTGGCTGTAATGTAACTTTCTCAAGATACTTAGTAGCTCGGTCAAATTTTACCGTGCATAACGCTGAGTGTTATAAGAATTATATATACCGCTGTCGGATTCAGTTCACTCAGGATCCGAAGCAGTTTTATAATTTTGTTAACACTAAGCGTAAGCAGGTATCTTATCCCCCCTAATTTCGTTTGAAAATGTATCTGCGACTACTGATCAGGGTATTGCCGATCTATTCGCAACTTTTATATCAAACAACGTACTCATTTTCTACAAGTATGGATCAGCCTTATTCATATAACATTCAATCAGCTAATCTTATTTTCAGACCAACTTTCTGCGAAAGCACTGTGTTATCGGATCTTCTGAAGGTGAAACCAGTCTATTCGCCAGGTCCTGATGGTGTTCCTGGCTGTGTACTGAGAAACTGCGCTAAGCCATTGTGCAGACCCCTTCTTAAACTTTTCTCTTTGTCTCTGGAAACTTCGATTTTTCCCCAAATGTGGAAGGAATCCTATATAATTCCCCTACACAAAAAAGGGAAAAAATCGGATGCTGCAAACTATAGAGGAATCTCTAAATTGTCGGCAATTCCAAAGCTTTTTGAAAAATTGGTAACACCACATCTTCAACATCTCTGCAGTTCAATTATTTCTCCATGCCAGCATGGTTTTATAAAGCGTCGCTCCACCACCACAAACCTCTTGGAGCTGACCTCCTTTATTATAGATGGCTTTCGTAAAGGCCTTCAAACAAATGTCATCTACACTGACTTTAGTAAAGCATTTGACTCTGTCAACCACTCACTCCTTTTGAGTAAACTTAGTATCCTAGGATTTCCCTCAGACCTTCTCACGTGGATTTCTAGCTACTTAGCTGGGAGAACCCAACGTGTTCTTTTTAAGGATGTACACTCTCGTCTTGTTAGTGCTACATCGGGAGTCCCCCAAGGAAGCCATCTTGGGCCACTACTTTATCTTTTATCCACTACACTATCTTTATTAACGACCTACCCCCTGCCATAACGAACTCTCTGGTTCTTATGTATGCAGACGACGTTAAGCTTTGTCTTCAATACAAATCCCCTTCTGCCCAATATAAACTTCAGTCAGATTTGGACAATTTTCAAAAGTGGTGTTCCACCAATCTCTTAAAACTTAATGGGTCAAAATGTAAACTTATGTCTTTCTACCGTTCGGGCCCTAACCAGGCGACATACTTTCTCTATGGGAATTCCTTAGATAGATTAACCCAGGTTAACGATCTTGGTGTCCTATTAGATGATAAACTTAAATTTTCCGAACATATTTCCACGATGGTTAATAAACCCAAGGGCGTGGTTGGCTTCATTGAAATATGGTCTAAGGAATTTAATGACCCTTATATTACTAAAACTTTATACGTATCTTTAGTACGTCCAATTCTGGAGTACGGGTCATGCGTCTGGAGTATCAGTATGGGGTTCATCAAGATCGCATTGAATCCGTTCAAAAGAATTTCTTGATGTGTGCACTTAGGGAACTCAACTGGTATGCAAATCTTCACCTCCCATCTTACTCTAACAGACTCATTCTAATTAATTTACCTTCCCTAACCAATCGTAGAAAGATGCTGGGGGTCGTTTTCCTTTATAACCTTATTAATGGTAATGTAGACAGCCAGCATCTACTAACACGACTAACATTTAACATTCCAAATAGACGTACTAGAAATTTTAGTCCCCTATTCCTAAGTTGTTGTAGATCTACGTATGCCCACCATGAGCCTTTCAGGGTTTTATGTTCTGACTACAATGACTTATACTCTATTACTTCACTCTGCACGGTCACTTCTATCAAATCCTCAATTCTCACCTACCTTTCAGAGCAACAAACGAACCCTACTTTTTCGTCGTAATCTTTTATAAACTTTAATCTCTCGGGTCTATCCCCGCGATCCGAGCCGTACGATAAACGGCAGCGCCCCTCGGTCGGTTGGGCGGGAGGTGGGCTGTACGTTATGCAGAGGGAGCCGCGCGAAAAAAAAAAAAAAAAAATCTAAGTGTACCGAATTGATTTTGTCCAGGTCTCATGAATGGTCTGTTGAACATTCGTCGTTGTTGAGTTTGCATGGGTGGATATTGTGATTTGGTGGATTGATTGGGTGGATAATGGTATGGATTAGGAAAAGGCTGTAATGGTTGTTGATATTGTGGGTATCTGGATTGATAGTAAGTTTGAAAGTTTGGATTCATTTTGCTTGTACTTGCATGGGAAGTATTATTTTCAATTTTAGTTTTAATATTTTTTTCGAAATTTTGCTTAGTATAAAAATTTGCGTGTTCTTCATAAATCCCCTCATTTTTTGCTACGAGTATATAAATTAGGGTTCTTAAATCAGGAATTTCATGATGAGCCAAAATACAGAACAAATTAGTTGGTAATTTTCGAATAAGTGCCTTAACAGAGTCGCTAATTGCTTGCAAATAAATGATGAGGTCGGTATTATTACCTTCTAGATGTAGTTTACATATTAAGAGTTGACGCCTACTTTCAGCTTCCTCGCAGAATGCTCGTAAATTTCCTTTGTATGGTGTCTCTCGGTGATTTTCCAGAAGTTTGTAATTTGGCGTTTGGGGTTTGTATTCAACAATTAACCTTGACCTCAAGGTTTACCAGTCCTCGATGTTTGGTAGTCCCAATGATCTTATTACTTGTCCATCTATGTTTCGTTCCACAGCTCCGAGTAGAATGCGTTGTTGTCGCAGGTCGTTAGTTGGGTAGAGTTCTAAATAGAAAATAAATAAATAAATAGAAAAAAATAGAGAAAAGCACACCAAGCAATCAAAAAATACATACTTCTTTATTGCTTGATTTTTTTATATACAATAAAGATAAATGAAATATAAAAGCCTCGTTTTTATCGAATTTTTCTTTCGTAATAAATAGAAGTCGCAGTAAATCGAATTACTGAATTACTGTCTAATTCGTAAAAAATGCAATCCCTTTGCCATTTCGAATTATCAAGAATCGACTGTACTTCCTGCCCTTCCTTAATAGATACAGGCTTTGCTCTCAAATTATATTGGGCTATATATTGCGTTCATAAGTGCGATATACCCTAAGGCAAATAAGTTTTCGGAAAGTGTCCATTATGCCTTTATTACGACGCCTCAAGTAAGCGCGATCTGAAAACCAGTTTGTTTGCAGCAGCTTTTGAAATCACATATTTTCGTAACAGTGGCTCCCCAAGCTGAAAAAATTCTTTAAGCAGCCAGCAAAAAGAGCCGGCGAACAAGGCTGAGGCCACGAATGGAGAGTCACGGGGTCGCGTGCCACCCGGCGGATACTCATCCGGTGGCTTTTGGTAAAGGCAGGGCTGCGAAGCATTAAATGACTCACCATACCCACACATCCTTAGCATCCTTTAGCATATGCATGCATAAACCTACACGTATGTGTATATTTCGTTTATAACATACACACACCCGTATTCACAAATACTTAAAGGCCCATTGATTATACTTCTTGATTATAATTTAAAAAGCTGTCAATAAGTTCTTTACTCGTAAGTCTGTTCTTCATACTCGTTCTCGCTTAAGCCAAATCTTTAAATCGTCTAACGCTATTGTTAAATTATATATTGAACGTGATTCCGCCCCAAAAATGAAAAAGAAACCATGGATTTTTGATTATAGATTGACTGCATCAACTTTACCATCTAAATCATTTGTACTTAAGGTGTCAAATCAAAATTCGAAGTCTGTATTTCGGTTAAAAATTAATCCTTTAATAACCGTCTATTTTATATATAATTTTATATATTATTTTATTTGTATCTTTGAAACTTAATTCAGGAGGTACAAATTTAGTGTGTATTCTTATTGTTGTTGAGTTTTTGTGGGGATGTACCGTTTTATTTCTAGTCTGTTTGTGTAACCGGGATTCGAACCCGGACCGGGCGGTACCGGTCAGGATCATGTCAGCCATCTATGTTTTTCAAAATATAACAGCTTGTTATCTAGTCCAAATAATATACGATATGGGGAACATGCTAATGATTGGAGTAGTGCGGATTTAAGCGAACATGAAATACTTATGAGGTGAATATCCCATTTTTGTTGATCCTACCACATCACTTAATAAGTCCGTAAGATGACACATAGATGACGTTGCTATGTAATAACCCATATGCTTTTTAGAAAGTACTAACATTAAAAAGATATCTGTCAAAATTTAATGACAATCGGGCGGTTAGTTTACAAGTTACACAGGTTCAAGTGACGTTACTTTTGTGTTTTTCAAAAAAATGAATTGAAATCAATTTCGTGTGTTGATTTATCATTGCTTTTTAATGGGTGAAAATACCATCACAGCCAAAGCATGGCTTGGTAAGTGTTATCCGGACTCTTCCCCATCGAGGCAAACGGTGGCGAAGTGGTTTGCCGAATTTAAACGTGGCTGTACAGACACTGACGATGCTGAACGCTTTGGAAGGCCGATTGAGGTGGTTACACCGAAGAATATCAAAAAAGTCCACCAAATCGTTTTGGAAAACCAAAAAGTGAAATTGTGTGAGATAGTTAACACCTTGAGAAAATTCTCGCTGGAAAGAAATTTGGCTCAAATGAAGAGGTGATCGCCGAAACTGAAGCTTATTTTGAGGCCAAAGCCAAATCGTTTTACAAAAAAGGTGTCGAAATACTAGAGCGGCGTTGGACTGATTGTATCACTCTTGAAGGGATGTATGATAAAACCATTTGATCTGTCTTTTTTTTAAAGTCCTGTTTACTTTGGAAAGCACCTTGTATATATAATTATATAACTTGGTTTATTCGTAAGTAAAAAAAATATAATTTTATTTTTACCGAATTTAATTTTACCAGTTATTTGTATTGAAGAACACCGACCGAATAGTTTTAGGTCTCAAACTGAACTTAACTTATTGATCTGGATTGATTTACGATCAAGCCTCGGTCTCGAGCTTTTTGAATATGGACTTTGGACTTAGAAAGAGAAGAGAATTTGGAGAAAGCTTTGGAGTTCTTAATTTTAATTTACTCTTGGATTCCAGTGCGTTTGCTCTTGGATACAAGTGATCTTTGATTTGGTCTTCCGATCTTGTAATCTAACACTTTTGTTTTCGAGTTTAACGAGTCCGAGCTTTGAACGTGGGAACGTGACAATTGGGTGAAGACTAAAATGTTTAGTCTACCAGTGGGTGAAATGTTTACATCCTGTTTTGGATTTTTGGGGTTTTTTCCATTTGGTCTTGTTTTGAGGATTCGAATGACAGTCTAATTCTTTTTGGGGTTTTTCCATCTGGACTTGTCTTGAGGATTCGAATGACAGTCTGGTTCTTATCTGGTATTGACTGGATGGCAAAGGGTAACATAGGGTGTATTGGTTTAATAGTGTAGGGTAGTGTGGGGTATATGTGGTATACATTTTTTGTGTGTACTTATATAGTAGGCGTGTGGTTTATGTAGGCATATGCTAAGTGCTTAGGTACTGTGGATACAGGGTGCGTTATGAAAATAATGCATTTTCTAAGAAAAATATATTTGTTGATCCAATCAGTACAAATTATTAAAATTCTTTAAAATAGTCCCCTCCTGCGTCAATCTACTTGCGGAGACGTGTATGCCACGCCTGGAAAGCACCCTGAAACTCCTCGACAGAAATGCCTTTCAGGAACCTTGTTACGCGAGCTTGGATGTTCTCCACCGACTCCCAGTGTTTTCCCTTTAGCTCTCTCTTCAGTAGGGGGAACAAAATAAAGTCGCACGGAGCTAAGTCAGGGCTGTAAGGAGGCTGGGGCACAACTGAGATCTTCTTCTGGGTTAAGAAGTTGGTGACGACGAAGGCCGTGTGGCTGGGGGCGTTATCGTGGTGGAGCATGTAAACGTCTTTGATGTCTGGCCTGACGCGTACGACTCGGCGTTTCAGTCTCTTGAGTACCTCTTGGTAAAAGGCTCCGTTGACAGTTTGTCCTTGCGGTACAAACTCAAAATGGACGATTCCTCGGACGTCAAAGAAGACAATCAGCATTGTTTTGATACGAGATTTGCTCATGCGCGCCTTCTTGGGTCTGGGAGAAAATTGTGTGTGCCACTCGGAGCTCTGTCGTTTGGATTCTGGATCGTACTCGAACATCCAGGATTCACCCCCAGTTACAGTAAAATTTAAAAAACCTGGATCATTTCTAATCGATTCCAACAATTCTTCACAGCGCAAAACTCGAGCTCCATCGCACCGTGACATAACAGAAAAAATAACTTCGCTCTACGACACGTCCTACCACTTCTATTGCTCAGAGCGAACTGAGACCGAGCGCGTTGGAAAGGAGAGACTCCGCCCCAAATTTTCAGACAGGTCCGAGCGTGCTATGACAGGTAGTTACGTGACAATGAAACCATGCGCATTACTTTCATAACGCACCCTGTATGTCACTATATATATATAAATAGTAGATAACAATTCTTATTAGTACATACGAACCTAACTGTAAGATTTTTGTGTTTCTTAGGATGTTGAAGCATATGAATAAAACAGTTGTTAAATCGAACTCATTGGAGTAAGACCTATTTTTGGAGCCTCTCTTAACACATGCAGTCTATGCGAACAAGTGAACTTAAACTGCTGAAATCGAAAAATTAAGCGATCGAGTCTAGCTGCGACATTTTGTTGGCGCATGAGACAAAGCAGACTGTAATGATCTTTGAGCACCTCAAATGCTTGCAGTTCGAGATAGCAGTGTAATTTCTCAATGGCGAGATTAACTTCACAACATTCTCGTTCTGTGACGATGTATTTCTTTGCTAGCTGCACTAATACTGTCCAAGTTCCAAAGTCGCTTGCATCGCAATGAAGATAGAACTTCCTGGTAAAATCCGAATTAGTAAAATTGGAGTTTCTCATAGAAAAACTAACACTCAAAGAATATCCATTTTCCCTTGTTGATTTCTCGGTTACACTAAATGTCTCTATAGAACTTATAATATTAAGAGGCATTTTAAATATTTTCGAAAAATCGTGACCTAATAACAATCTCTACTTATTGCTAGGAATTATATACAGCTTGATCAACCGTTTATGTTTTTTATTATGCATTTACAGCTTATATTTGCGCCGGTGTCTATAAATTCCAGCTCTGTAAAATCCAAGAACCAAACTTCGGCATAGCTACGTAGATCTGTAGAGATATTAATTATAGGAGAGACTTGTAAATTTTGAATCTTTTTAGCTTAATACGGTTTTAATCTTAATAGACTTAGCTTACTAGGTTTATATTTACTATTACTAAAAATTCGATTTCTGACTTCATTATTATTTTCTAGTCTATCTTGATAAGGAAGCAGTCGTAAAGGGACTGCTTGAGAAGAAAAAGTTGATTTGACTTGCTTCAGAGGAATACCAAGCATCAGTGTGACCTCCATTTTATGGTGTTCATTTCTATGGCATTGGGGGGATCTGGTTAGACGCTGTTCTTTTGAAACTCTAATAGATGCCTTATCGATTATAGTCACTACTGTCGCAAAAAAGGCAAAAAGGATTCTCCGAATTTTTGTTTGCGGGCTCCAATTAGCTCCATACTTATAAAGTCGGAGCACATGGTTGCGGATTAAATGTTGACATGACTCGTTTGCTCGATCATTCCTTGAATAATTTTGTAGTCTACAGGCTGACTATGAGTATTGTTAATGGGTTGTTTCGATCTCTTCGTTCGTGGTCTTCCTTCACCAGTTCTCTTCACCACAGCTTCGCCCTGACTAGTGCTCTGGCTAGCGTCCAAGGCTGAGGTGTTAGATCCAGTTGCATTTTCTACTGAAGGTTCTGTTGGTCTTATCGGATTCGAGGGCTCTTCTTTGGCAAAGTTTTTGGTTGTCATACCTCGCATAGCTGAGGCGGGATGCGACGTGACAAGCGGTAATCTCGCTGAAGAGCAATTACAGCTCGTACCTCTTCTCTTTTAATTGCGATGTTGCAGGTAAAACATACCGAATTCTCCGACAAGGATGGGTGTTATCCAAAACCGTTGCACAAAGGCCACATTGATTATCTGGGCTTGCCGATCATGTGAAGGTGCGTTAATTACATATGTCGGAGCGATTGATTTTAATACTTTGCAGACTAGTGTAGTTCTAGTATTTTGTTGACCAGTGTTATAGATCCGGTGTACGTGGCGCCGTTGGGGTCAGGCGACACCCTGGCGGCTTGTGCCTGCATACGCACAGCATTTCCATGGAATGGTAAAGGTATAGCAACAGATGGACTCTGTTGCTGAGTGAGGTCTCATCGTTGGCCGCGGTCTGAGAGAGAGAGAGCTTTGAGTGAAAGGAGTGAGTGTGAGGGCTGGTCAGGCTCGGTGCTCTCGAGGGGGCTCAGTTCTTGTAGCGGCACGGAGACGAGCAGAACTTGATGTGCCTTCTCCGACACATACATATATACATACATACATTATATTGGCAACAAAAAAAAAAATTTAATTTACCCGATTATTTAAGTATTCTGAAAGGCTTTTAATTAAGTAAAGCCTAAAGCTCTCTGAAAATTTTAAGCAAGCAAGGCATTGCAGCACTTTGGTTAATAGTTTTCGTCACTTGATAAGAAATAAAAAGAGTGCCATCTCAACATCGAGTACTGGCACCTGTGCTTAGCCGAATGCGCAATATTCTCCAAAATTATTTTGTTACATTCCTACAACTTGACTGGGGCTATTCGTAAAACAAACGAGTAGTTATTTTGACAGGAAAGAATATAATTTCTATATCAAATAAGATCCTCGTTTGTTATTCAGTTCAAAATAATTTAAATTCGTAGGCCTAAATAGATCTTCCTAATTTAGAATCGTATGATGGGGTATTAAGACTTTCGCAGTCTTATATACTTCAGCAGATATGGAACTAAAAATTGGTAAGAAAACTACTCTTAAAATTCGGGGTGCTATCACAATAATACTTCATAATTGCTGTTTTGCAAACGTAGCATTGGCACCATCATGAACTTAATAAAGAAGCTGTTGCCTGTCTGATCTCGACGGGTCTCAAGTAGACTTATGCGTGGCTTTCTAAGGGGCGAAACGAAGTCCGGGAATAGGTGTTTCTGTCCCTAAAGTTTTCTTATAGATGCCATTTACGTTGGTTGACAAAAAAGTTATGTAATGGTCGATGTTCATAAGTGGACAAGTATTTTTAATATGAATATTTTTTTTATTTGTCTGTTTGCTTAATATCTAAATTATATTATACAAAAAATTAAATAAAATTGTTATTTTATTATTGTTTTTATTTTTAGAATGAAATAGTGTATCTAAGTGCAGTCTGCCAAAAATTGGGTTTCTATTTGGGATGTTTTGAACTGCAATTTTTTGAACCTAGCTGCCCGATTCGCACTTTCTTTTTTACTGTGCTTCAACTGGCCGAGGGCCCGGACGGGGTTATTGAACCCTTACAGCTGTGTGATGAAGAGAATCCCTCTGCTCAGCTGACTGATCAGGGCCACTGTGGTTGCCGATACGATCAGCCGGGCCTTTTGTTTTTTTCCAGGGTTTTATGTTTGAGGTGGTGGTATATAATTAAACGAATTTCCCGTGCACTTAATGATTTGACACAAAGGAAGAAAAAAAGGAAATTAAAAGCTCAGAGAACATTGGCTGAGAATTGTACTTTTATTACTAATGCAGCGAGAAGCCGAGTTCAGTGCCCTAGGCGGATTATCCGTATATGGAAACTAATAAGCTCTCACTTGTCGCGAAAGCAGCATAATCGTTTATGCCAAGTCGACTTATAAAAAAAATCGCATAATAAAATCTATGATACTTTGTGATAGCTGTCACACTGGAGATCACGTGCACGAGAAAACTATTATCTATTTTTCTGCTGTGCAAAACAGTACGCATTCTAAACTTTGGATTCTGCCTTGCAGAGTCGGCATTTGGACAACAATAAAACAATAGTGGGAGAGGTGTGATAAGCTTGATACGAACAAAAAAACTTCTAACTCTCAGCTTAGTAATAAGCCGATTAATTATTAAGAAATGCGGTAAGTAGCTGGTAAATCTAGAGCTCAGGACGGACCTATTAAATAATCAACGCTTTTCATGTACTGAATCTGTTAACCAAAGCACAATAACTAAGACGACAACATTTACAAGTCCTTCTTGCAATACCACAACTACAACAACTGCAGCAATAGGTGGGCCGAGCTCTAGAGAAAGAGCTGCTACTAAATTGTGTGATGCGCAAAAAATTCTGACGAGTGAGAGGAAGAGGAAGACAAATTTATTACCCAACCATAGATCCAAAAGAGCGGTCAAAGGCGCGAAGCTGGAGCCATATTCAGCAAAAATTAGGAAGGCAAACTCAAACAATAGGTATGCCATGCTAGACATGGAATTGGACAAAACCAGTGATGGTATAGAAATTCCACAAGTTTGTAATGACGCCGCTGCCACCTTGTGTGCATCGGTCGCTCCGAATATTCCCAATGATGACTGTGTACCAAATGAGACATCCAACAGCCCACAACAGAATACTGATAAGCAGAATTCTTATAAACAATCAAAACCACCGCAAATAGTGCTGAACCTTACCAACCTTAATGATCTCTTCGAGCTCATTACGGAGGTCACTAGTCTAGATAATTTAACAGTTAAAGTCAATCAAGGGGAAACTGTGAGAATATTTTCCAAAGACGCTGATACTTATAGAGCCATTGTTAATATTTTGGATAGTTCGGGAATTGAATTCCATACGTACCAAATGAAGGAAGAGAAGCCTTACAGAATAGTAGTTAAGGGCCTCCACCATAGCACCTTAAACCACGAAATTATTGCCAACTTTAAAACAAATGGCTTTGATGTTCTACAAGTACATAACCCAAGATCCAGGAGTAATAGAGAAGAAAAACTTAATATATTCTTCATTAATATAAAGCCATGTGCAAAAATTAATGACATATATGATATTAACACACTATGCCGACAGAAAGTACGGATAGAAAGAATGCGTAAATCATCGGAAATTGCTCAATGCATACGTTGTCAGGGATACGGCCACACAGCTAAATACTGTCGTCGTCATCCCAATTGTGCTCGCTGTGGCGAAAATCACTTAACCAAATTATGCACGCTTCCCAATGATCAACAGCTTACCTGTGTACACTGTCGAGGAAATTACACGGCAAGTTACAAAGGTTGCCAGTGGTACCAGGAGTATCTTCGACGATCAACAGGCACTGTAAAGAGGCAACAACCTAAGCAATCCAGATTAGATAAAAGAGCAGCAAACCAGCAACAACTCCAGCGAAAACAGCAGCATGCAATAGCTAGCACTTACAAAGCCCATACTGGGAGCTTGTCCTACGCAGATATTGCAAGAAATGGCAATACAACAGCCCAGCCTCGTTTACATAATGTACAATTAAAGGGATTTAATATTGAACAGTCACACCAGCTTGACGTTCAGTCAATATTGGCACAGCAGCAGGAACAATTTATGAATTGGCAGCAACAGGTTCAATAACAACAACAGCAGCAATTCCTATCGTGGCTACAGCAGCAGCAACAGGAGCAACAACAACAAAACAAGCTGAATAGTCAACGACTTGAACGGCTGGAAAAAATGGTTTTTGAAATGGCCAATATATTGACACAACGGACTGGGGATACATCGGCTCTCCAACTCCGTAGTAACGCTTTACTCTGAAGATTCTTATCTGGAATGTAATTGGCATTTCAGGTAAAGCCAGAGAAGTTGAAATCTTCGCTCACAACAACTGCGTTGACATTCTTCTCCTAAACGAGATCAGACTCAACAGAGGGAACACAGTTAAGATACATGGGTTTTTATCCCGCTTTTATCCCGCATACAAACCTTCAAGACATAATCACGGAATGGGAGGAGCAGCAGTACTGGTGAGGAGTTCTCTTCGTCATTTCCCGCAAAGAGTTATTGAAACGAGAATTATTCAGATGTCTTCAGTTAAGGTCTCCACCGGGCTGGGAGATATGGAATTTAGCGCAATATACTGTCCACCAACAAATAGAATTGAAGAAAGGCACTTCAGTGACATACTTGTCTCTTGTGGCCAAAGGTATTTAGTTGGTGGGGACTGGAACGCCCGACATTGGCTGTGGGGTGATACGTACAATTCACCCAGGGGGCGAGAACTAGCAGAAGCCATTTCCGCCAGAAGCACTTATATCCTTGCAACAGGTTCGCCAACTAGATACCCACATGTGACCAGTCACACACCTACCTGCATTGATTTTGCTGTGTACCATGGGATAAACTTAGACAGAACAAGTATTTGCGAAAACTGGGATCTAGACTCCGATCATGTAGCCCTCGTTGCTACTCTACAAACAGAAGGTGCCTATGTTGGGCTAATCTCTCGGTTAATAAACAGCCGAACTGATCTTATGGTTTTCAGACAACATTTGGAAAACTCTTTTCAATTAAATACGGTTCTAAGCTCTAAGGAAGATATCGAGAACGCAGTAGACATTCTAACACAGAATATACATAGAGCTGCTTCTGCTTCTACGCCGTCTGAGCCTGAGACATGCCCCAGAAGTTATGGTATTATACTAACAAGAGAGGCCAGAGAACTAATCAGAACTAAAAGACGTCTTCGAAGAAGAGCAATTCGAACTCAGGATCCTTGGGACAGAATCTTGTGGAACCGAGCAGCAAAGCAACTCAAAATCATATTAAAGGAACTCAGAAATGATTTCTTTGAGCAAAAATTATCTTCCATGGACTACACCGTTGATGCAAACTATTCGCTGTGGAAGTGCACAAAAGCACACCAACGACAACCACTTCGATGGGTACCCGTACGTTGTCCAGGTGGGGAAACTGCAAAAACTGAAGTGAAACAGGCTAATGCATTCGGCTACCACCTAGAGGATCGATTCACTCCTTATGACTTCGTCACGATAGAGGATATAAGAGAGACTCACCAGTACCTACAAATGCCATTGCAGATGTCTTGACCTATTAAGCCAATAAGGATAGAAGAAATATCCGAAATAATCAAAATACTACCGAAACATAAAGCTCCAGGTATTGACAAGATTTGCCATGCCACGCTAAAGGTTTTACATATAAAAGCGATAATCTGTATAGCACTAAACTTCAATGCTATTTTAAGGGTCCAAGTGTTCCCAAGACAGTGGAAACTGACCGTTATTTTGATGATCCACAAGCCTGGGAAACCAGAAACTGATCCTGAGTCGTACCGGCCTATAAGCCTCTTACCCTCCCTTTCTAAATTATGGGAGAGACTTATTGCCAATCGGATCAACGACATTATAAAACAAGGTAATATCTTGCCGGATCATCAATTCGGATTTCGAAAGGGACACGGCACTATAGAACAGGTCCACAGACTGGTGAAACACATATTACAGGCTTTTGACGACTGCGAGTACTCCAACGCTGTCTTTATAGATATGCAACAAGCCTTCGACAAAGTATGGCATGTTGGATTGTTATGCAAGATAAAGATCCTACTACCTGCGCCCTACTTCTGCATTTGAAAGTCATATCTGGAAGGACGAGAATTTAAAATCAAGGTGAGAAATAACTACTCCTCTATATATCCAATGAGAGCTGGAGTCCCACAGGGCAGTGTTCTCGGACCGCTACTATACTCCTTGTACACTGGTGATATTCCCTGCCCGAGTTTCGAACACATGGAAGCACCGAACAAGGCTCTTATGGCAACCTATGCAGATGACATCGCAGTTGTATATAACTCTAGGGACAGCAGAGAGGCAGCTAACGGACTACAAAAATATATTAATGCTCTGGCAGCCTGGTGTAAAAAGTGGAACCTAAAAATAAACCCACTGAAAACATCAAATCCATGCTTCACACTGAAAACGCTCATCCAGAACACCCCTCCAATCCGACTAGAAGGAGTTACTCTAAATCAGCCGCAGCAAGTAACATACCTAGGTATCACCCTGGATACCTAGGCCTTTGGGCCGCATCTCAAAAACACAGTAAAAAAATGTGGTCACAGATCACAACAGCTGAGATGGCTTATAAATAGAAGAAGCACTCTTTCGCTGAGGTGCAAAAGAGCTGTGTATGCGCACTGCATCGTACCGATATGGTTATATGGGATCCAGATTTGGGGAATCGCAGCCAAAACGAATTATAAACGCATCCAGGTGATGCAAAATCGCGCACTACGACAAATAACCAACTGTCCCTGGTATATACGTAACTCCACACTTCCTAAAGATCTCAATCTTCACACAGTTGAGGAAAAAATTGGAAGACACACAAGTCGGTAAAGCGACAGACTACAGAGACATAGGAGTCTCCTTGCAAGACGCCTTATCCCCGCTCGACCTTTGAGACGACTCAAACGGCATGGCTTCGCCAAGACAATTGGACAACAGTAAAAACTTTTCAATTATGTTCCAACTTCACTTATGTTGATATAGTGTTTGGCAATTCTTAAGAATATTTCTGTACCCTGTGTATGTTAAGGTACAATATTTTGATGTACGGATTCTTCACTTAAATATATATATATATAAAAAAAAATAAATAAATAAATAAAATCTATACTACTTCTGGAAAATGTCGTTACCTATATATTTTTATTGTTGCCTAGTCCAAGACAAGCAGCAGGAGGTCAGTCAACCTTCGCAATATAATCCTAATATAATCCACGGGGCCACAAGCACAAAATTGGATGCATCGAGGACATTTTTTTGGAACACCCTTATAATTAATAATTGGGGCCCAAACATTAGAAGAATCTACGATACAAGATTTAAAAATATTAGTTGAGTGTTTAATAGTACAGTGTTTAATAGTAGTAAAAATTAAACTTAAAAAATTTAATTTAAAAAAATTGTAAATAAAAAAATTATTTAAAATTTCAATTTTAATTTCAATTCAATTTAATTTCAATTCTCTTAGTTACTAAAATTCGTGCTTTTTGCCGATTATAACTAATCGGCCCAATAAAATCGTTTGTGTAAAGTGTCAACTAGGGAAGTTAAAATAGAATACGACAGTGACGACGGTTGGGAATTGCAATTAGGTTTTCAACAGCGCGAAAGGACACAATAAAACAGACACTTCTCAATTACAAGCCATAATATCAGGGGCCGTTAGACAGTCCCTGCTCAAACCCAGGCTACAGAAAGCAGCATAAACAGTTTGTACAACAGGCAGAAGAGGCGCGGTCAGAGGATAAAATCTCCATTTTGTAAGCAAACCAAAGAATCACAACCAGGAACAAAATATAATAAAATATAGTTTTATAATAAATAAAATTTAGGAGGAGTCCCCAGAACCTCGTCCAGGTTCAAACAGCTTAGTAATGTTTATGTAAAGTAGAGTAGGTGGACAGCGACGGTAGCACAACACAGGTTGCCAGACCTGGCAACGTCGATCGGCAGTCGTGATTGGGCAGTCGTCGTGGAGCAGTCATCGTTGAGCGGTCGTCGTAGAGAAGTCGTAGAGTTGCAGAGTTGTCGAGTTGTAAATCTTTGTGTTATATACTTTAATAATAATAATAATAAACCGGAAGGCTAATGGAGACTAAAATCCAGGAAAATGCAGGAGAAAAGGTAGAAAGTAAAAGTCAAAAAATGATTAATGAATACCAATGATAGAAGTACCCATATTCCCGGGTGCGTCCAAAGATTGGGACCATTTTGTAGAGCTCTTTAATGGGCTAGTGCACTCAAGGGCCGACTTAAGCTCATCATCGAAGTTAAGCTACCTCAAGAGTGCCTTGAAATGAGAAGTTAGGAATGATGTTTCCCATTTATTGGGCAATATTTTTGGCATCTTGGGAACTGCTAACGAGAAGGTACGAGAATAATAGAAACATATTTTCGGACCAGTTAAATCGACTAATGGAGCTAATGGAGCTAAAAATCAATATGGACTCATATTGGCATTTAAAAAATGTTATTGACTCTATTAATGAATCTATTTATATGATGCGCCTCAAAGCAAATGTGACTGAAGAATCAGATCGCATTTTTTCGCACATCATTATTAAACAAATTTAGTCAAGACGCTCTACAGCAATATAAGTGCATTGTAAACAAAATTAAATAAAATCCATACACAGAAAGATGTCATAGAGTTTTTGGATCAACGGTTTAGTTTAGTGCCGAAAGAGATCGCGGTAAAAAGTATTTCACAATGACAAAAACGAAATAAGATACCAAATGCGCAAAATGCCCGCTAATGCAGCTAAAAAATTTAATTTATGATTTAAATTTTTAAAGCCGCATTATCCATAAAAAATGTATAATCAAGTAAGGTAGCAGCAGTCGAGTTTTCCGATTGCAAAATACCCTGTACCCTTAGACATGCTTACAATTTATTTATTTAGTATCAATAAATAAATGAAACAATATTCTATTAGAAAAGAGTACCATAACAATATAAATTTGGTATGATTTTGGTTATGAAAATAAGTTTCGTGTGTCATAAAGCCATACACATTTCGCTGTCAACGTCGCAGTCGGCGTCGCGCAATGCGTGTTTTGCTGCGCTTCTGCTTCCCTTGCCATAGATTTTGCATGTGGCATAACTTCCGTGTTTCTTATCTGATTTGGTTCAAACTAAAAAATTAGATAGCTTTTATAAGCACCAACGCATATGCCGAATTGCATAGCATTAGGTTAATAATTGTGGGCGTGGCAGTTTTTTGCGGTTCGCGGGGGAACGGGGGGTGATATCAAAAGTAAACAACAAACTTGTACTGCGTAACGTAATTACAGCTCTTGTTTTCTGAGATCTAGGCGTTGATACGGACAGACAGACGGACGGACAGACGGACGGACAGACGGACGGACAGACGGACGGACAGACGGACGGACAGACGGACATGGCTATATCGACTCGGCTGTTGATGCTGATCAAGAATATATATACTTTATGTGGTCGGAGATGCTTTCTTCTGCCTGTTACATACATTTGCACCATATTATGATACCCTTTTCACCCATTTTTAATGGGTACGGAGTATAAAAATGAACTACTGAGCTGTCATGTTCATATTCTCATAAAAATCACCATAGCGTTAAAACATTAAAACAGGAAATGTAAATACATCCAAGACTTCTGAACAAGCGTGATTAGCCACCGCTTATGTCAAATAAAAGTCAGAATGGAGATTTTAAAAATTTCAGAGCCTTCATTTACAATGGGTCACAAAGTAACCTTATTTTGGAGGAAGCTCAAAAATTAAAGTTGCCGAAAATTAAGACTCACATTGAAATCAGTGGAGTATCCTCTACAAGTATGTGTTTATCAAAACACAAATTAGATATATAGATTAGGAATATTATTTTTTTAAAAACATAAATGTGGGGGCAATAATTTTACGAAAACTAATGAAAATTATTCCCTCAAATTAAATACCCATTAATAAATTGGATTGGGAAAAATATTGCTTAGCCGATCCAGATTTTAACCAACCAGGTCGAATTGATTTAATAATATAAGCTGATTCAAACGCACAAATTGTAGTGCCCGTGATCCTTTTTAACTATTCCTGGTAGTTAAAAAGGATCACGGACAAAAAACAATCTTTCAGTGGCGATAGAACTATTGTGGCAACCAGTATCGAATTTAAACATATGGATCGATATTGGGAAATGGAAGAAGAGAATACTAATGATATAGAGTCCGAAATTTGTGAAAAGAATTTCCAACAATCAACTAAAACAGATTTCAGCTAAAAATATATTGTCTCAATTAAAATTATATAATCTATTATAAATATATTGTATATTTGACGCTTCTCCTGAAACTACAAACAATAAAAGCCTTAACGACTACGAGTGCAAAAATATATTTTTGATACAATTATCAATTGGCGTAAGTATTATGGGGAGAAAGCCCAATGAGAGTATAAGCAAATATAGGGGAAAATTGTCAAAATAAAAGGATTGGAGAAATAATAAAAACATGACCTTTATATGGATGATCTTATGAGAGGAGCAAATTTAATAAAAGACGCTAGGCTTATAGTTCCATTAATATTAAAATAATTATCTAGTTCTGGGTTTAGATAACGAAAGTGCAATTTAAATAACTAAAAAAGAACGAATTTTTATGGAAAATAAAGAAGATACAAATATAATTAGCATCAAAGCAGATGAGTGCAAGAAAAGTCTAGGGCTACAATGGGACTCTAGTATGGACGAGTTTAAATTCACATTGAGTTGCTCAAGTCCAAAATCTTGAGTAAAAGATTTCTTTTTTTTGTAAATTTATTTTCATCAAAATCAATTCAGAGCCTTCTGAATAATAAAACTTAGAATGAACTAAGCAAACCAAAGAATCACAACCAGGAACAAAATATAATAAAATATAGTTTTATAATAAATAAAATTTAGGAGGAGTCCCCAGAACCTCGTCCAGGTTCAAACAGCTTAGTAATGTTTATGTAAAATGGAGTAGGTGGACAGCGACGGTAGCACAACACAGGTTGCCAGACCTGGCAACGTCGATCGGCAGTCGTGATTGGGCAGTCGTCGTGGAGCAGTCATCGTTGAGCGGTCGTCGTAGAGAAGTCGTAGAGTTACAGAGTTGTCGAGTTGTAAATCTTTGTGTTATATTCTTTAATAATAATAAAATAAAACCGGAAGGCTAAACCTTCCTTACATTTATATGTCCCAAGAGATTTGGGATCAAGCCAATGAAGACGAGTCCACATATGGTGATGAACCATTAAATTTTTTTAGGGAATGCTCCCAGCTACCGTTCATTAAACGCCAGTTGGTTGGGAGAAGACTAAAAGTTCTCATCGATACCGACGCGGCCAAACATTATGTCAAGCCCGTAAAGGAGTTAAAAAACATATTTACGGTCGCAAAGCCTTTCACTGTGACATAAAAAACTGGGACAAACAAAATTAATGTCTTATAAACATACTAGAAAACCCGGCGAACTCCGTTTTGCCACCAGTTGGCTTCGTTTTATGTACAATTTTGTTTTGTGATTAAAAGATGAAGAAACATATTTTTTTGTTTTATATTTGAAAATAAAAAATTTTATTTCATTTCACATTTCATTTCGATTACAAAAATAAAAGTGAATCCAAAGTAAAAACTGAATCGAAGCGTTATACGTGTCCGCAAATTATCCGTTCCATTGAAATGTTCTTTGGTAAGCCACATTTTTTGTTTTTTGGTCCAACGTTAACACAAACAAAGCGGATGGTTTCCCAACTCGTGAAAACGCAAAGTATAACTGTGAAAACGTGCCCATGTGAAAAAAAAATTCAGTCAGAACAAGCATAATTCTGATAATTCTCATTAATGTTTAAAACATTTTCAATAAGAGCTAATTGAGAGTCTACAAATCGGCAAAAGTCCTTGGTAAGAGAAATAAATCCAGATGTCGCATCAACTGGGACTTTTCCATTTTTAACAGCTAACAATTGTTTGGAAAATTGTGCAGCACTACAACAACTGCAGCAATATCGACAGCCCGCTCTACTTCGCCATTGGCTGCACCCGCTCACGCTTTTACTGAGGCAGCGAATGCAAAAACAAAAGCCCAAGAGCCAAACGGCACTGCTGCACAACTAGCAAAACAAAATGCAAACAAAAAAGTTGGGTCGGCCTCACAGACTGGACTGGACCGCTATATAACAATAAAACGGAAGCTTAGCCCTAAAACTTCCGATACAGAAAACAAGCCGAAAAATATACGCGACAATTCTACCTCGATCAACAATGAAGCGCCCGCAAATAGCAACAGTTTCGCTTTGCTGGCAGATACCAACGAGGACGTGCCACTGAAATCCACCGATAAGGAACCAAAGAAAATAAAGCCCCCCCCAATTTACATCCGCGAGAAGAGCACAAACGGTTTGGTAAATTCTTTAATTGGCCTTATTGGAAAAGATAGCTTTTAGATAATACCCCTAATAAGAGGTACGATAAATGAAATCAAACTTCAAACGAGCACGGAGGTAAACTACAGAAAAGTCACAAACCATCTTACTGCAAACAAAACCTGCTTTTACACCTACCAGCTGAAAAGTAGCAGAGCTTACAAGCAGTACTGAAGGGCATTGAGCCTGATGTAAAGCCCGAAGAGATAACTGAGGCGCTAAAGGATAAGGGATTTTGCGTCAAAAGCGTACACAATATCAAAAACAGAAATAGGCAGCCGCAACCACTCTTTAAGATTGAGCTGGAACCAGAAAACAAGCACCTAAAAAAAAACGAGGTTCATCCAATTTATAAACTCCAGCTCCTTCTGCACCGTAGGATTACAGTAGAAGAGCCGTATAAACGTAACGCTCCTATTCAATGTATGAACTGCCAAGAATACGGCCACACGAGATCGTATTGCACACTTCGCCCAGTGTGTGTAGCCTGTGGAGATCTCCACGTCTCCACTCACTGCCAAGCTAACAAAGAAAATGCAAGCGCGAAAAAGTGCGGTAACTGTGGGGGTAATCACACAGCAAACTACAGAGGCTGTCCAATCTACAAAGAGCTGAAAACCCGTCTCCACCAAAGAATGAACACGGCACGGGTACACCAAGGAACAGGTACGCTGATACCATCGGAAACAAATCCAGAAGTACTTTTTCCGAAACCAACAAGTATTGCTCCCTGGACTAGCACTAACAAGATAAGTTTTTCAAACGTTTTAAAATCAGGTATGACACCTCCAATCCAAAACTCCCAAACCTCACACGAAGAACACACAAAACTGGACACGCAACAAAACTACAGGCCATCTGAGCAGCAAGAAACGAAAACAGAAGCTATGATCCAAGCCTTAAAACAGAGCATGACGGAATTCATGACGTTTATGCGAACCACCATTCAAGACATGAAGCGTAATCAAAACCTATTGATCCAAATGCTTGTCTCCCAACAATCAAAATAAATAATGGCTACCTTACGCATAGCTACGTGGAACGCCGATGGCGTCTCACAGCGCAAACTTCAGCTAGCTCAATTCCTACATGAGAAGCATATCGACGTAATGCTTCTCTCGGAGACTCATCTTACAAGCAAATACAACTTTCAAATAAGAGATTACAACTTCTATGGAACAAATCACCCCGATGGTAGAGCACACGGTGGGACCGGCATTCTAATTAGGAACCGTATGAAGCACCACTATTACAAAGAGTTTGCTGAAATTCATCTACAGGCCACATCTATCAATATACAGCTGGAGGACAACACTCACCTCACACTAGCGGCCGTATACTGCCCCCCTCGTTTCACAATATTGGAAGACCAATTCCTGGATTTCTTCCATGGACTAGGACCACACTTCATTGCAGCAGGCGACTACAATGCTAAACATACTCACTGGGGATCGCGCCTTGTGAATCCAAAAGGAAAACAGCTTTACAAGGCTTTAATTAAAGCCACTAATAAACTTGATCATGTTTCCCCTAGGAGTCCCACATACTGGCCATCAGACCTCAATAAGCTGCCTGACTTGATTGACTTCGCAGTTACGAAAAATATTTCTCGCAGTTTGGTTAGAGCTGAATGTCTACCAGATCTGTCATCTGATCACACGCCTGTGCTAATTCATCTCAGCCGGTATGCAGAAAACGTAAAACCACCCTACAGACTGACTTCGCACAAAACGAACTGGCTAAGGTACAAAAAATATATAAGTTCACACATTGAGCTAAACCCAAAACTCAATACTGAACCTGATATAGAGAGCTGCACAGAAACACTGGAATCCATTCTTACGGAAGCAGCTCGAAATGCAACACCTAAAACCACAAACGTTACAATGAATCCGAATAAGACTAACGCACAAATCGAGCAACTCGTCCACGCAAAACGACGCTTACGTAGAGAATGGCAATCCTCCAGATCACCATCTGCAAAACAAAAGCTAAAAATAGCCACACGGAAGCTGACCAACGCTCTGAACCAAGAGGAAGAATACGCCCAGAGCCGATATATAGAGCAACTTTCACCAACAGGTATCAAACAAAAGTCACTGTGGAGAGCCCACCCAACCCTTCGCCCACCGACTGAAACCGTTCTGCCCATAAGGAATTCCTCAGGCGGCTGGGCACGTAGTGATTCAGACAGAGCCACCACATTTGCCGCTCACCTACAAAATGTATTTACGCCAAACGAGGCTACTAGCACATTAGAGCTACTGACTTCAAACGAAAACGGCATCCAGCAACACACCCCAATTGTGTTTCGTCCAAAAGAAATATCTAAAATAATTAAAGAAAATCTCAGCCCGAAAAAATCCCCCGGCTACGACCTTATTACCCCGGAAGTGATCATCGAGCTGCCACATTCTGCAGTTCGGTACATAACGCAGCTCTTTAATACCATCACAAAACTTGGCTACTTTCCACAACGATGGAAGAGATCGATCATCATAATGATTCCGAAGCCTGGTAAGGACCACACAGTTCCTTTATCTTACAGACCAATAAGTCTACTCGCATGTATATCGAAACTATTCGAAAAATGCCTGCTAAGCCGACTGAATCCAAACCTGAGAGCCCACAATATAATCCCAGCCCATCAATTTGGCTTTCGCGAAAGCCACGGAACCATCGAACAGGTGAATCGAATAACGGCGGAGATAAGAACTGCATTTGAAAACCGAGAATACTGTACAGCCGTATTTCTGACGTATCCCAAGCAATCGACAGAGTCTGGCTAGACGGCCTAATGTTTAAAGTTAAAACATCTCTACCCGAAAGCACACACAAACTTCTAAAGTCATACCTATATGACAGAAAGTTTGCAGTGCGGTGCAACACTGCTACTTCCACTGACCACGAAATTAAGGCCGGAGTCCCCCAAGGCAGCGTTTTTGGGCCAACTTTATACCTCATCTATACCGCTGACATTCCTACAAATAGTCGGCTAACAGTGTCCACGTTTGCCGACGATACAGCTATCCTTAGCCGTTCAAGGTCCCCAATCCAAGCTACAGAACTGCTGGCATTGCACCTCATAGCCACTGAGAAGTGGCTCTCTGACTGGCGAATAAAAGTCAACGAGGAAAAATGCAAGCACGTGACATTTACCCTGAACAGACAAGATTGCCCACCACTTTTGATGAACAACATACCACTCCCGAAAGCAGATGAGGTAACGTACCTAGGAGTACACCTCGATAGAAGACTTACATGGCGCAGACACATTGAAGCGAAAAAATTCATCTTAAGCTCAAAGCGAACAACTTACACTGGCTCATCAACGCTGGCTCTCCGCTAAGCTTGGACCACAAGGTCTTACTCTACAATGCAGTTCTGAAACCAATTTGGACCTATGGTGCACAGCTATGGGGCAACGCCAGCAACAGCAATATCGACATCATACAGAGAGCACAGAAAAAGATCCTGAGAACTATCACTGTGGCACCGTGGTATGTTCGAAACGAAAACATCCATCGAGATCTAAATATTTCAACAGTCACCAATGAAATCAAAGAGCTTACGAAAAAATATCATGGCAAGCTTTCCTCGCACCCCAACCACCTAGCGAGAAATCTAACCCACCTCAGCAGTCGCTCCCGTCTCCGACGAAAGGACCTACCAACCCAGCGAAGAAATCATTAGGGACGCTTTATCACGGAACAGTTGGATTAATTAAAACGACTGTTTAGGAAAAAATTGTATTAGTTAAGATTTTTAAACTTATTGTTAGCTCTTATTAAAGAGGATCCAATAAAAAATAAAAAAAAAAAAAAACTTTGATCATTTTTAAGTTGAACTCTCATATTAGTGGTTAGCGATGATTTTTTTACGTTTTTCCATAAAGGTGATGCCTTCAGGCAAGCATTCAATTCATATGCAGGCGTACCACGGGGAATTACTGGCAACGTCTGCCTAAAATCGCCTGCGAACGATATCATCAAGCCGCCAAGGATGTTGTTATTTCGCCGAAGATCCTTCAGTGTGAAGTTAAGTGCTTTAAATGATTTCTTATGTGCCATTGTGCACTCATCCCAAACAATGAGCTTGCATTGCTCCAACAATTTTCCCATTGCACTGGATCGGAAAATTTTTCATGTTGGAGTATCAATTGTGTTATATTGAGTGTCAACTTAAACGCAGAATGTGCAGTACGACCGCCATCTAGAAGAGTCGCCGCAACTTCAGATAATGGTAATGTCAAAGCTATGACACATTGATCGAATAGTGGCCAAAATCAATGAAATGAAAATTTTTTTTCCAGTTTTTCCAGGTGCGTCTAGGAAGAATAGACCACCAGTATTATTGTCCCCCGCATGCATTAATGTTTCGTATACTTGGTTTTGCTGTTCATTTAGCAACAGCACATTATTTCAAAGGAATTTCTGCAATGTATCAAAATCTTATTGCAGCTCTCGATTTAATTCTTTGTTGCATCGTGCATCGATCGATTGGCGCAATCATTCCTACTTCAATCAGTAGCTTGTTTGCAATAGTCAAGCATTGCGCAAGCGATGCAAGGCATCTTCACACATGTCGTCTTTGTATTTGTTCCATAACTGAATTGGTTGTGAAAGAAAACATGTGGTGATGATAATTGCGAACAGCGTTCGTATTCGGTACGCATTTGATGAAACAACTGAATCCGCAAATGTTAAAACCCAATGAGAATCGTTCTTCAGCAAACCCAATAGTTGAATGCTTCTCGATATGTTTGGCATTGGTGGCCATTCACAGTTTTCAAATGCGCAAATGATTTTGGTCCACGTTCATTTACCAACAGCAGTCCCAAATAAAAACATTCATAATTTCTTCATTAATTTCCGATGTCAATCTCTTGATTTTGAACTTTCACTCTGATAGATTGACTATTATCTTCTTTTGAACGCCGGTCGAGGATATCGTTGCACTTTCCATCAGCCATGCAAGGCGATAATGTATTTAATGCACCGCCAGTCCATGCACCATCTGTGTCGTCACAATGTCGTGTAGATGGGGATCAGTGACTGGATCAGGAATTTCAGCTGATATGATGCCATCCACTTTATTTTAATCTTTTTTGTTCAGCAACCAAATTAGGATATGAGCATGCGGTAGTCCACGCTTCTGCCATTCCACCGAGTACATATAACAACGTGTCACCAAAAACTTGATACTTAGTAAGCACATAACCTTGAGTTTTTGCTGTAATACTCTGGCGATTATGTCATGGCGATCTTGCGGTTTTTGGCCCGGCTCTAATTCACGTTCAATTTCCGTCCACTTCTGACTGCATGTGAGCGTAATAAATAAATCCGGAGTTTCATAATTTCACACGTACGTCATAGCGTCTTGAGCGTATTCTCGCATGTGGCGTAGGCTTCCAATATAAGATGATGGGAGAATCGTCGGACGTCCAATATTCTGAATATCTTCATCTGCATGAATAGCATTACGCAAGTGTATATAGTTCTCAGATCGTAGCATTGCCTGATTGAATCGGATGAACGCTAAACGTTCGTTTTCGGCTTTGACAAACATGTCGACAGCGAATTTCTGGAATAGCCGACGGCACTTCAGAATGACATTCGCCCCATGTGTACGAATCATCATACGATACGCCTAGTAATTCATTGCACTTAGAATTTTATTCGTTGATACGCCTGAAAATGCATTGAATTAAATGAATTGTTAATGGAAACCAATAATAGCACTAATTAGTATTTGAATATTGTACCTGTAATTGGATCGACCATCTTCAACGTGATGTCGTATCCGTCTTGCCCTTGCCAATAAATGATTGGATATTGTAACGCATCGTACAAACGATGTGTCGTTTGCACGATGCATGATATTGCTTCTTTACTGAACGGTAATGTCTCGCGATTGAGTTGGATCGCCAACAATAATTGCAGCAACATCATTAACGGTGGGTGCATTACATCTTCGCATATGTTCACCTGTTGGGGTACAATCCGCTCTTATGACAAATTTGTGCGTATCCGATGGCATTCGTTTCAATGCTGTTTTGAACATATCGTTATTAGCATGAGAAATGCTTCCAACTGTTCAATAATTCGTCTCTTTAGCTGTTGTGTTCCCTGTATATTGCACCGCACATTCAGCTGATCCACCATCGACGAAATAAAATATATTTGCAGAAATTGATGCGGTTAATCTGGTGTTAGCATTAAACCATGCATATGATATATTTGTCCTTGGATCTGTAATAAGTATGTATATGTAGTTTTTATGTGTTGTTATTGTTTTGGTGTGAGTGATTGGTTATTTGTGTTGTATATTTTACCTTGCAAGTCGGCATGAAGCCGCCTTCTCGAATTATATTAGCTCCAAAGGAAGTCATGCGAAAGCAGTTATTGTATTCAAGGATGTGCTTTCATAAAAAAATGGTCTGGTTGTGGTGGTGTAAGTAATGGATGTAGTTTGGCTTTTCCACCTGCTCAGCACAATCCAGCCGTTTCTTTTTTGGACTTTTACGCATTGCAATATCGGCATATAGTCGTCATCGGTCCAATATCTAAATTTTTATATATATTTTCATTTATATTGGAATGCCAAGCGATTGTATGATGCCAATGATCTTCGTGTGCTCACGCGTTGTCTCAATCGGGCATTTTCTCTTATTATATTTTGTCTTCCCTCGCTTAAGTTCTGTAAATACATTTGTTGCTGGGTTGCATGTCTTGTGCGGCGGCCTTTCGGACTATGGACAAAGTGGACAAAAGTTTAAACAGTTCAACTTAAAGACAAATGCCGCTGTTGAAATTGAATAAAAATTGAAATGTTAGGAAACGAATAACTTATTTTTTTCACAATAAACACAATACCGGTTTGCCACATGAAATTAACTGAGCAGAGAACAATAAGTAGCTCTCAAACAATGTATCACACACCGCATGCTATGTATAAGAAATGGCGCTGTATGTGAAAAAAGATTTCCCCGCTTTTTTGTTCAAAATTTTCCTGAATTTTCTATATAATTCTATAATTTTCTATCTTGCTATAAGCCTTACGGAGCCCGAGACCTTTCCATCGAATGCAAAACCGTCAAAGTCGGTTGGTGCGTTCTGGAGTTATAGCGTCAGGAAGGAAAATCCGACTTATTTTTATACCCTTGAAAAAGGGTATTATAATTTTGTCCAGAAAAGTGTAACGCATCAGCATCAACAGCCGAGTCGATATAGGCATGTCCGTCTGTCCGTCTGTTTCTATGCAAAAAAATAGACAGTACTTTTAAAGCTAGCGTTTTGAAATTTTTACCAGATCATTATTTTTGTTGCACGCAGATCAAGTTTAAGAATCGCTCGGATCGGACCACTATATCATATAGCTGCCATACAAACGGCCGATATGAAAACTTTGTATGGAAAACTTTTTTGTTTTCCAACCTATTGCAACCGAAATCAACATTTATTCATTTGACATAGCCACACATGATTTGTGAAAGTTTGGTCTGGATCGGACCACTATATCATATAGCTGCCATACAAACGATCAATCAGATTTCAAGTCTTTGTATGGAAAACTTTTTTGTTCTCCAAGCTATTGCAACCGAATTAAACATTTATTCATTTGATATAGCCATACACGATTTGTAAAAGTTTGGTCCGGATCGGACCACTATATAATATAGCTGCCATACAAACGACCGATATGAAAACAAGTCTTTGTATAGAAAACTTTTTTGTTTTCAAGGGTATACCATCTTCGGCAAGCCGAAGATAACTTTTCTCACTTGTTATATATATAGATTTAAACAAACGAGTCCATTTATTTTAGTAGACTCACTCAGTACATTTGATGCCAGGTGTCTTTACACCGATCGAATCGAATTTTTTTTTCCCTGTGGTTATTGGTTTTCGTTGTTTCCATCGGAAATAGGACTAGTTTCCAAAAGCAGGCCATTGCATATTATAGGATCTAATAAATTTATTATGTTTAATTATTCACTTGCTTGCAATTTTGTTACCTAAAAAATTCCCGTCAACAAAACTAAAAACCAGTAACCACCCTTACCTGAAAAGCCTTTTATTGTTTTTTTTTATATAAATATTTATTAAAGCAATCGGGCTCACCAATGACCTTATTATAGCCTTACTATCTGACTAGCTTATCAGTAGTAAACAACTAACAATATAACTAAATACATATATAAAATGGACAAAATAACAGTTTAAAGTCGTTGTCTACGGGATCGACCCCTTGGGGATCGTTTTATCAGGTCTTAAAAAATACATTTTTTATAAAAAATATTTGAATAAATATATTTAAATATGTTGTTGCATATTGTATCTTTTCACTCCAAATCGATTGGAATCGATAAAAAAATATTTTGGGATATTTTGGATTTTTTTTTTATTTCAATTAACCCCGCATAATTACAAGCAAAACAATTTTATCAGGAAAGTGAAATCCCTGTCAACAAAAAACCTGTTACCAGTTTACATAAACTGATCCTTTTTAATCACTTCGCTGAAGTAGACATAGTTATGAGTTAAAGGTGGCGGTGTAAATAATTTTCTTGTCCTTAACAGGATTTTGTGTTAGGGGGAATGGGTGGTATTGTATAATTGTCGTAGATGTCGTAGAAGGTTCCAACGGGACCCGAAAAAATTAATTCTTGTTTTTCTTTTTTATTGGATATATCCCCTGGTTTCCGATGATACCAAAAAATATATCACAAAATTTTATTAGGATGTAGGAGGCTTTTACAAAACTTTGTGATTTTGTTTTGATATGCTCCTTTTTCACAAAGTCTCTAGTACTGCTTTGTCATGGAAATGTTAGATTTTGTCACTGTTAACGGCTTTGTTGCCCTTATTAAATATTTATCGTCCTTTAACAAATTGAAAGTTATTGTTGAATGTAGTAAATTTGTATGTGGTTTTTTTTGGCTTGCGTAACTCAAAAAGTATCGATTATATTCCTTTGCTAATAAAATCCGATTTTAGGGAGAAAAATTTCTTAACACCAAAAAAACTTTCGTGTTAAACAGAAAAAAACTTGTGTAAGTGAAAACCGGAGTAATTCAGGCGTATTTATTGTTTAATTTTTTCACATCTTTTGATATTTTGAGTATATGCAAAATTTGGACGATTAAAATAAAAAATGGACTTACAAAAATGCTATTTACATTTTTTTTTAAATATATCTACGTACGTAGAAAGAAAGCTATATTTTGTTGTATAATTATCTTTTTTATACCCTTGAAAAAGGGTATTATAATTTTGTCCAGAAATGTGTAACGCATTAAAGGAAGCATCTCCGACCCCACAAAGTATATATATTCTTGATCAGCATCAACAGCCGAGTCGATATAGCCATGTCCGTCTGTCCGTCTGTCCGTCTGTCCGTCTGTTTCTATGCAAAAAATAGACAGTAGTTTTAAAGCTAGCGTTTTGAAATTTTTACCAGATCATTATTTTTGTTGCACGCAGATCAAGTTTAAGAATCGGTCGGATCGGACCACTATATCATATAGCTGCCATACAAACGACCGATATGAAAACAAGTCTTTGTATGGGAAACTTTTTTGTTTTCCAAGCTATTGCAACTGAATTCAACACTTATTCATTTGACATAGCCATACATGATTTGTGAAAGTTTGGTCCGGATCGGAGCACTATATCATATAGCTGCCATACAAACGACCGATATGAAAACAAGTCTTTGTATGAAAAATTTTTTTGTTTTCCAACCTATTGCAACTGAATTCAACATTTATTCATTTGACATAGCTATACATGATTTGTGAAAGTTTGGTCCGGATCGGACTACTATATCATATAGCTTCCATACAAATGACCGATATGAAAACAAGGCTTTGTATGGAAAACGTTTTTGTTTTCAAGGGTATACCATCTTCGGCAAGCCGAAGATAACTTTTCTCACTTGTTTTATAATACATTTTGAATCTTTGAAGTATATTTTAAAGACTACTTCCATAATGCGTTTGCAATGTTAAGCTTATGTGAATGGGGTACTTTAAGGCCATAGTTTTTAAAATATTAAAAAAAAAAAATAAAATATTATTATATTATTAATATTTTTTCAGAGTTTCGCGGAAATACGAAAAAAATAAGATGTCTGTTTTCAATCTGGGCGTGGTGTTCGGACCAACTTTATTGCGACCGCGGGAAGAATCAGTGGCGTCTATATTGGATATAAAGTTCAACAACATAGTCATAAATATATTGATTGATAACTATGATCGGATTTTTAAAAGTAACCCTAACAATAAAAAAACTTCATCAGAATCAACTAACGCGCTTAAAATTAACCATATCGATAGGCATAGCCCACCAACGCGTATGCCCCGATCTTCTCAATTACAAAAATCTTTGCCAGAAGATATATCAAGTAGTGCAAAGTATCACTCCAAAACAAAAATATATCGTGATGTAATGAAACCGGAATATACAGAACCTACAATTTCTTCAAGTTTGCAAAGCATTCCAAATGTTGTAAAATATGAATATAACTCGGGATGTGCGGCAATTACATCAGGTGCTAATTTATCAACTCTGCACAACACAAACGAATTAGGACAATCAAAAATTGGAGTTGTAGTAAATCCCAATACAATGACACAAAGCGATAAACATTTATTACTTCAACGTCCTGTTACCAGCTCAAGTACCGATAATGTAGTTTCGTGCTCTTATGGAGTCACTAACAGTGACATTAAGCCTCAAAGGCTTCGTGCATTTTCTTCGGGTGCAAATAATATGCGTCATTCCGAATATGAAAAGACCGCATCATTAATAGGATCTCATTCTACCCCTGGCACCCACTTTTTTGCAAGCACTAGTAGTACAGACACGATACCAAACAATTTATCAAATCAAAAAAGTTTACCCACACCTCTAAAAAAAACCCGAACAGATTATTTATTGGATAATGATGCGGAGAATGTTGTTTCTGGTTCACAACAGAAACCTCCCAACAAAAGCGGCCTCTACTCACACGGGTTGGTCAAAAATTATCCATCTCTGATGACGGCTTCTACATCTAGCTCCAATGAGAGTGTATCCGACTGCTCAAACAATGGTTTGGGTAGCACTAATAATGAAATTCGGCATTTTCCCTGCCACAGCACAAATGAGCTTCTATTAACCATTCCACAAAATTTATCATTATCCACACTATTTGGAACAACCTCAAATGATACAGAAAAACCTAATTGCACTGTAAGCGAAACATCGACAGGGAATTGTATTCGCAATACGAATACTACAACCAATGATGACTCTATGTATCTACTACCTAATAAAATGCATCGCACGCGTGACATGAACCAAATTAAAAGGGATTTGTCGACAGGCACTGCGTAAGTGTTCAATATATTAATCTATATATTAAATCTTTATTATTATGCGGTTAAGAGATTTTCTAAAACTTGTCTTTACATTTCATTTTCTTAAAGCAAATTGTTTTTAAATACACCTATAATCCTTTTACTTTTTCAATAATACTTTTTCAAGGATTTTGATTAATTTTGTACAGATGTTAAAGAACATAATTATTTCGTTCTTAATCCAAAGATTTTAAAAGGTTTTATATGTACGGTAAATGGTAATGTACGTTTTGAATAAATAATTTGACATTATCAGTATATAAGTTTAGTAAATTGTCTGGCGGCAGGCAATTAGTCCATCTCATGGTCATGCGATTGTTATGTAACTACTTAATGTGGGTATTTTTTCTTATGACACGATCTCACGCAGGTTCTTATATTTTGTACCATTGATGATTGCGGAAACGAAAGATAACGATGTGTGTTCCGTTTGTAATGATATTTGTTTCATCGTCTCCACTAACTCTGTACTCATACTCAACTTACTAAATGGGTTTCAGGTGGCTTGGCTGAGTGCGTCAGGAAGATGGGCCGCTAGCAGGCAGTGCTCGTGCATAGGTATAGTGTGCTGTAAACTTACAAACGGATGGGATTGTTGTATTTAGATAGTACGTCATCTTTGCGTTCAACTATAATTTCATCTTGTAGCAGTGTGTCATGATCTGATACTGGGAAGATTGTGACTATGGTGGAAATCAATTAAATTGTATAAGGCTATGTATATATGAATTGTGTTCTCGGACTCTAGGATGCTTCGTCGATACTTCAGTTAGACTAACTATGGGATCTCTACGGGGTGTTCCTTTTTCTCAAAATCTCCATGAAAAAAATAGCGTTATTTTATTATGTAAGCCTTAACTACTAACTATGAGTAATTATCCTATTTCTCGATATTAATTTTTAAGCTCATGCTATTTTGACTTAATTCTCATTTATCATGTCTGTAGGATTATTAAAATGTTTCTGTGTTTCTAGACTTATCAATATATGCCAATTGTTGGCATGGATTCCGACCACAAAACTGTTTAAAAATGGACCGCATATAGCTTTTACCTAAAGTGCTGAGCCTGGGAAATCCAAACATACTTGTAGGATAAAGAATAATAAAGGATGTTGTGCGCTTAAATATTTATCTTAGCCTGTGCGATTTTTTCTTGGACCGCCCTCGCTTTAATAAAAAAAAAACGGGTCTACTTAAATCGTGTCCTGTGTGCAAATATATACTAATATTTTTCTTATTTCCTTATTATTGTTTTTGCGAAAAATTGTTCGCCTACTTCAACGGGCTCTACTTTGCCCGTTCGGGTCAGATCATGCAAAGCTTTCATGTTGAGCTTTTGCAACTGTGCGTTGAGTAAATAACATCAATCGGGGTTTGACCCAGTGTATGTGTCGATTGTAGGCTATTGTTGCCCTCAAAATTAACTCTGTTTCACTAGATTTTTTTTCTATTATTTTTCTGTTATAGTGGTAATTTTGCAAGTGCCCAGACAATGGGCAACATCTCAATTTTATTTGTGGCAAAAATTTTTTTTTTTTCCAATGTTTTTTCTTATTTATTGAATCTTCCCTTTTACTTAAGAGTCTAACAATAAGTTTTCAAATCTTATTCTAAGCTAACTAAATATCATTTTATGAAATGATTCGTGCTGTGTGGCCTAACAAATTTAACGCTGGGCTGGTTGGTCGTTCCGGTGCAGTCGGCTTTGGCTGCATACTCGAGTAAGTTTTCTTGCAAGAGGATTTGGATGTGAGGCTAGTTTTTCATTACATTTAACTTTTTTCTCAGCTATTGTCTCAATGACAAGTTTTATTTGTAAGTCCCTGTGTATATTCTCGTTCCGAAGATACCATGGAGCTCCAGTAATGATTCTCAGGATCCTAGACTGTGCTCGCTGGACTATGTCGATGTTGCTTCTCGATGCGTTGCCCCATAGCTCGGAGCCATAGGTCCATATGGGTTTTAAGACGAAGTTATAAAGGAGGACTTTGTACTCCAAGCTTAGGGGAGAGCGGACGTTTATAAGCCAGTGTAGATCCCGTGCTTTTAGTCTGAGGTGCGTCGTCTTGGCCTCTATGTGTTTCCGCCAGGTGAGCCGCTTGTCCAGATGAATGCCTAGGTATGTAACGTTATCGGCTTGTGGGATGCGCGTGTGGTTCATTACCAAAGGCGGGCAGCTTTGTTTGTTTAGGGTAAATGTTACCTGTTTGCACTTTTCTTCGTTTAATCGTATGTGCCAATCTGCAAGCCAATGTTCTACACAAGTTAGATGGCGTGCTAGCTGCATCGTAGCTTTTACTGGGCATCTGGATCGACTTAGAATTGCAGTGTCATCAGCGAATGTGGATATCGTTAGCTGGTCGTTTGTTGGGATGTCCGCCGTGTATAGGGTGTATAGAATTGGGCCCAGAACACTTCCTTGAGCCACTCCGGCTTTTATAATAAAATCGTTTGAAGTGCTTGAACTGCATCTAACCGCGAACACTCTTTTATATAGATAAGACTTTAGAAGCTTATGTATGTTTTGAGGCAGCAGTTTGATTATTTTAAACATAAGTCCATCCAGCCATACTCTATCGAATGCTTGTGCAACGTCTAAGAATAGAGCTGTGCAATATTCTCGATGTTCAAAGGCAGTGCGAATTTCTGTTGTGATGCGGTTAACCTGTTCGATGGCTCCGTGTTTTGCCCGAAAACCAAATTGGTGCGATGGGAGTGTGTTGTGTGTTTTGAGGTGGGGGCTGATGCGTAGTAGCAGCACTTTTTCAAATAGCTTGGATAGACAAGTAAGTAAGCTTATTGGCCTGTATGATGATGGCTGTGTTTTGTCTTTCCCAGGCTTAGGGATCATAATAATAACTGATTTCTTCCACTTTTGAGGGAAGTATCCAATTTTAGTAATTGCGTTGAAGAGCAAGCAGATTCGTAGAACTGCACACTTCGGGAGCTCGATGATCATTTTCGGGGCTATTAAGTCGTAGCCAGGCGATTTTCCAGTCTTAAGTTGCTCTTTAATGACTTGCGTTATCTCGCTTGGCCGAAATTCTATAGGATCTTGTGGTGCTAAGTCAGATGCAGTTAAAGGCGGGAGAGTAAATGAGTTAGTGGCTGGATTTGGTTGAAATACTTTTTTAAGATGATCAGCGAAGACTCTTGCTCTGTCCGTGTCACTGCGAGACCAGCTTCCGGTAGAGTTACGGAGGGGTACAACCGTTTCTGTTGGTGCCTGTAGGTTCCTGTGGCTTTTCCACAACGAGTTCTTTGTGCCTGTGGGCGTGAGATTCTCGATGTACCTTAGTTGTGCGTCCGCTTCTTCTTTCTTAAGCGCCAGGTGATCTGTGCTCCTGCCACTCTCTTCGAAGTCGTCGTTTTTCAAGGACAAGCAGTTCAGTATCTCTACTTGTCTTGTTGAACTTTGTGCTGCATACATAATTGTCTTGTGGAGTTGACGCTTTTGCTGCTGCAACGAGTATTGATTCTATGTTATCAGTAAGCTGATCAATGTCTTGCTCGGTTTCCAGGGGGCTAGAAAAGCCGGTATGGGAACAAACATATTTTTTGTACCTCGCCCAGTTGGTCCTGTTGCTTGTGAGCCTATGCGGTCGCTCGATGTGTTGTAGCTGGTACAAGAGATGAAAGAGCACCGGACAGTGATCAGTTGAGAGTTCTGGAAGTGCCTCAGCTGTGATCATGGATTGGGGTATCCTTTTTGTGATGGCAAAGTCGATCAAATGTGGAAGCTTCATGGGATCTGCTGGCCAGTATGTAGCGCTCCCGGGGAAACATAGTTTAGTTTGCGTTGCGGATTAATGATTGCGTTGTACAGCTGTTTTCCTTTAGGGTTCGCTATCCGAGATCCCCAGTACATGTGCTTGGCATTCCAATCGCCAGCTGCAACAAACCTTTCACCAAACGAGTCAAAAAGTGAAGAGTTGTGAATTTTTCTTCGGAGATTGTGAAGCGAGGTGGGCAATAGACAGCAGCCAGAGTGAGAGCACCGTTGTGGCATTGGAGGTTTATAGAGGTGCATTGTAAGCAGTCTTCTTGCCAATTACCAAGAAAGTGGTGCTTAATTCGCAATCGTATTAGTATGCCAGTGCCTCCATGGGCCTTGCCATCCGGGTGATTCGTAAAATAAAATTTTTATCCTGGTATTTGGAAGTTGTACTTTTCGGTAAGGTGAGTCTCTGAGAGTAGCATAACGTCAATGTTTCTGTCGGCTAAGAACTGAGCGAGTTCTAGCTTGTGCCGCGAAACGCCATTAGCGTTCCAGGCAGCGATTATTAAGGGAGTCATTATCCTGATTTAGAGGAAACGAGCATTTCAATAAGGGTGTTTTGCTTCCTCATAATCTGTTGCATAGTTTCTTGCATGAAGGTCATGAAGTTGTTCATGCTTTGCTGCATCGAAAGCATAAGCCCTTCAAGGCCAATTGGCTGCTGTTGCATGTTCTGTGTGTTTATTTGGTTAATTTTATGCTGGACGCTGGAGGTGACTGCTGTTGGTACTTGGATCCCTGATTTTAGTACACTTGCAAAGGAAGAGTTTGGTATTGTTCGGTGGCTGGCAGACGAAGGTATGTTAGTTGTAGTCGGTTCCATTTCTTTGTGAATTGCTGGTGTGATACGATTACGAGCTGAATCCACTCGTTTGTTTAGGCGACTCTTGAGTTCCTTGTAAACAATGCATCCTCGCCAGTTGGCTGTGTGTTTTTCGCCACAGTTGCTGCATAACTTAATTGAACTGTCGTTTTTATTCTTAGGACAGTTTACAGTCCTGTGGGCATCGCTGCAAACGACGCAGATGGATTTTAGGGTGCAGTACGCTTTGGTGTGTCCATATTCTTGGCAGTTGGTGCACTGCACAGGTTGCCTGCGCTTGTGTGGCTTCTACGGTTATTCTTCGGTGCAGTAAATACTGTAGCTTATATATAGGATGTACTTCATTTTTGTTGTTTTTCTGTGGCTGCGGCTCTTTGTTCCTGTTGAGGATGTTGATCACCGTTTTGGCATTGAAGTTGTTTTCCTTCAGTGCCGCGATAATTTCGGATGAGGTCACGGATGACTCTATTCCTTTGATGACAACCTGCAATCCTTTGGCACTTTTCAGCTGGTAGGTATAGTAACTCTTCCCAGCTTCGTCTAGGTACTTGGTTACTGACCGGTGGCTAGACTCATCCTGAGTCTGCACTTTCGTTTCTTGTATGTTGCCCTTAGTAAGAGGTATAACATGGAACTTGTTCTCTCCAATAATTGCAACTAGTTTGATAATCAGCGCATTTGAGGTTTTCTCACGTATATATATTGGTGGCGGCTTTATCTTCTTCTGCTCCTGTTCCTGCTCTTCACAGTCATCCAGTAGTGCAAACCTATTTGAACTTGGCGCGTTGGCGCGATTTATTTTTGGCTGATTACCAGCCTGCTTGTGTTGCGGGCTTAGCTTTCGCTTTATTTGGATGTAGCGATCCAGCCCTGTTTGGCAAAGTTTTTTGTTTTGTTTTGGTTCTTGTCCGCTTTCGCTTTCAAGAGTCGGTGTGAGTGCTTTTGCATTCGTTTTTGTTGATTCAGCGGAATTGTACACCGCTGTCGGTATTGAGCATAGAGTTGTTGTTGATGTTGTTGCAGTTGTTGTTGCTAAAGGTGCGGTTGCAGTAGATATCGTGATTAATGTACTGGTAGTTAAAGAACTTGACACCGTTTGGGATGGGGAGAGGGTGAGAGAGACGCTCTCAGTGCGTTTGGGTTCACTTCGTGCAGTCAGAAGCATTGGTGAGCAAGACCGCGATCGTGTGCTTTCTGCAGGTGCTAGGTCATTGACCGGGTGGGTGGTTTGGCACTCGCGGGCGTTAGACACGACGGTGAAGTATGCATTGTTCCGCTGCAAGGAGAGTCGTCGCTCGTCTTGCTCTTTTTGCCGCTGAGCGCGCAATTCGCGTTGGCTCATTTTAGAACGATTGATTTGTTTGTTGTCTATTTGTTTTTTTTTTTTTTAGTTTTACTTTATTATTCCACACACAGAAAGTTTTGTAAGATAGCAATTTAACATTGCCAATAGCGTCTCTTTCGCTTTCGATTTGTGTATTTATTTTGTGTTATTAATTATTCGCTTTACTAAAATCAGGTGGTTTTATACGGAGCTCGATGAAAACACGTCTGACTTCGTTGACGACCGAATTGGTAAAAAATGTGTTGTTTTTTTCGCACGGCTCCCGCAGCATAACGTACATCCCTCCTCTCATCCACCGAGGTTGGTGCTTTTAATCGTACTGCTTGAATTGCGGATAAACGCGAAAGAATAAAGTGTAAGAAGTAATACGAGGAAGAAGAGAACGTATGATAAGAATTGACGATTTGATAGTGGAGGAAGTGCAAAGTGAACTAATGCCATAAAAGCCTATAGTCTAAACACAGTACTTTAAAAGGCTCATGCTGGGCATATGTAAGACTACAAGGGCTTAGAAATAGATGACTAAAATTTCTAGTCCGTTTATTAGGAATGTTATATTTTAAGCGTGCTATATGCCATTTCCATTACCAGGAAAATTACACCCCGCATCTTTCTACGGTTTGTAGGAGATCGTAAGTTACTTAGTAAGAGACTGCTAAGATAAGAAGAAAGGTGAAGATTTGCATCTCAGTTGAGTCCCCTAAGAGCAAACATCAAGAAATTCTATTGTACAGATTTAATACGGTCTTGACGAGTATTGAGGGCTCCAGACGCATGACCCAAACTCCAGTATCGAACGGACTAAATATATATGAAAGCCTATAGATATATAAGGGGCATTGAATTCCTTAGAGCATCTTTTAATGAAGTCAAGCACACTCTTGGCTTTATTAAACATCGTGCAAATATGGCCAAGAAATTTAAGTTTCAATCTGAAAGACACCAAGATCATTAACTTTATTTAATCTCTAAGGGAATCCCATAGAGAAAGTACATGGTGAAGGCTCGAGCGAGAGAAAGACATAAATTTGCTTCTTTCGAACACCATATTTGGAAATTATTCAAATCGGACTAAAGTTTACATTGGGCATAAGAGGATTTATATTGAAGACATAGCTTAACGTCGTCTGCATACATAAGCAACAGAGAGCTAATTAGATTAGGGGGTAAATCATTAATAAAAATAGTCGAAAGTAACGGCCCCAGATGGCTTACTTGGGGGACTTCGATGTAGCTCGGACAAGGCGTGAGTGTACGTCTCTAAAAAGAACAAGGGCGACGCTTTATAGAACCATGTTGGCATGGACATATAATTAAACTGCAGTGGTATTGTAAATGTGGCGGGGAAATTTTTCAAAAAACTTTGGAATTGCTGACAATTTAAAGATCTCCTTTTAATTGGAAACATCGGATTCCCTTTTTAGGAATTATGAAAAATTCTTTCCCCATATGGAGAAAAATTGATAATTCCAGATATAAGAAGAAAGTTGTAGAAGCGGTTTGCACAATGGTATTGCGCAGTTCTTTACCACACAGCCTGATACTCTATCGTGGTCTTGCGAATAGATCCTATAGGAAACTGCAACTTCACAGCAAGATGGTCTAAAAATAAGATCGGGTGATTGAATATTATATGAATAAGACTAAGTCGTAATTGGAGGAGGTTAATACGTTGCTTGAAAAAATGCTTTGAATAGTTTTGCAATAGGCTAATCAGTAGTCGCAAATTGTATACTTTCAAATAAAATCAAGTAAGGGGAATAAACCTGTTTACGCTATGTTTACGCCTGTGTGAATTGAATTAGGCTGGGGTAAATTAAGTATTATACTTAAACCGTTCAGCGTTGTGCACGACAAAGGTCGAACGAGCTACAAAGTAGCTTAAAAAAAATATATCGCAGCCAGTTTTTTTATGTATCAGTAGGAGTCTGTTTCTAATATTGTTTAAGTTTATTATAGTCGCCTTATAAACCAAAGCGTAAAATTTGAAGCGGACGGATATTTCCATGGCATACATGAGTCAAAGAATATGTTTAAACTTTTATAAAATATTTCTAAGGCTATATTTACATAAGTTCATTCCCAAAGATCGGACTAATATAAGGACTAATATAAATTAAGTTAGTTAGTCTCTAAAAGTTAGCCTTACAGAAGCAACGAGTTTTATAAACTACATGGGGAAACTTACGGTCGATACAACTAAGGTCTTCCAACAAGGGGCCAAACAAGGCGATCAAACAAGTTCACGTATTTTAAAGGATGACGGGAGCTTCGAGTAAGAATATGTAAACCTCCTAATAGTGTCAACTTTTGTTTCGACCTTCGGAGGACATGTCCTTGGGAGGTCAAATTGAGCAATTGCTTCCGCTTTTGGGGTAGCAAGAGATATGAGCGGTTGCATGGTTTCTCGTCATATACGGCATCCCCAACAGCGAATTTTTTACGTTTTGGAGACTCATTTAGAAGCTGAAGGCCATTTAACCCATTATTAGTCTGTCGTTTGAAAGTTCGCATCTCATTCTGTAACAGCAAAAGTAACAACAAAAGACTTTCTTTTTTTTTTTTGCATTGTGAAAATTTTTATTATTTAAGTTAACATGTTTACTGTCAAAATTATGGAATATTGAATTCGAAAACTGAGGAAACCGTTTTTACGCAGCTCCAGGGGAGGTCAGGCGGGAACGCGGAAATCGTCTTGTTTCACGATTTTACAGCACACACATAATAGTATACCATTATAGAAAAAAATTGAAATAAATGAGTATACAATATCAGTTTTACCGAACATTAATACAACTTTAACCACTGTACCATATAGTTAGTTAGAAAGTAACAGAGCGGAAGTGACAGAGATGCAAGAAGACCACAAACTATACAAGGTAAGGCAATAGAGTAATATAGAAAAGATAACTGCAAACCGAAGTTCAATAGTTCTTTGAAAAATGCTCTTCGCAATTTTTCAATCCAAAAGGTAGACAAAAGAACTCGTTGTTTCTACCGTTTACCGAGACCGCCGTTTTTTTCGTAGTCCAGTTCCGAGACGTAAATGTGTTGATACCCCGACTTAAAATTAATGGTTGCGTTCAAACATTGAACATGTAGGTATATAAAGAATTAACAAAATAAATGTAAACGGTTGGACCAACAAACAATCTACTAGATCAGATGTTTTATGACCGATTCCTTCAAACAAAAGCACTGGAAAGGGGCACCCAGCAATATAATAAAAATGGATTTCAATGACTGATTACAAATAATAAACAATTACAATAAATTAAAAGCAACAAGTGAGAAAAGTTATCTTTGGCTTGCCGAAGATGGTATACCCTAGCAGATCTTTACAAAATTACAATAAGTACTCATGTATAAATCAGAAGTCTTTTCAAAATTATTGGTATGGCTATGTCAAATGAATAAATGTTGAATTCGGTTGCAATAGCTTGGAAAACAAAAAAGTTTTCCATACAAAGACTCGTTTTCATATCGGTCGTTTGTATGGCAGCTATATGATATATTTTTTCCGATCCGGACCAAAATTTTACAAATCGTGTATGGCTATGCCAAATGAATAAGTGTTGAATTGCAATAGCTTGGAAAACAAAACAGTCCATACAAAGACTTGTTTTCATATCGGTTGTTGTATGGCAGCTATATGATATAGTGGTCCGATCCGGACCAAACTTTTACAAATCGTGTATGGCTATGTCAAAAAGTTTTTCATACAAAGACTTGAAATCTGATTGATCGTTTGTATGGCAGCTATATGATATAGTGATCCGATCCGACCGATTTTTAAACTTTATCTGCGTGCAACAAAAATAATGATCTGGTAAAAATTTTAAAACGCTAGCTTTAAAACTACTGTCTATTTTTTGCATAGAAACAGACGGACAGACGGACAGACGGACGGACGGACAGACGGACACGGCTTTATCGACTCGGCTGTTGATGCTGATCAAGAATATATATACTTTGTGGGGTCGGAGATGCTTCCTTTATTGCGTTACACATTTCTGGACAAAATTATAATACCCTCTGCAAGGGTATAAAAACTATATACACTATATAATTTAAACTGACATATTCAAGCCTCTAGGAATTATCCATCTACTATCCTATAAATACAGTACCAACTTAACTAAACTTATTTCTATCATAAATTTTTTACCTAATTTTCAAACTCGACTTTCTGACACGAGCCAACTCCACTGAATTTTTTAACTAAAAAATTTAAATAACAAGAAATAACTATAATTCACCATTCTATCCTGTTACTAGTAGCTTCATTCCGCCAAAACAAGTCAAACTATTAATAAAGCACATAAGACTAATGGTATTTAGCTTTGAGAAAAATTTTAATTTTTCCAATATTATAAATTAATTGAATCTTTTCGCGCGGCTCCCAAGGCATAACGTACAGCCCACCTACCGTCCAACCGCCAGAGGGGCGCTGCCGTTTATCCTACGGTTCGAATCGCGGGGAAAGACCCGAGAGAATAAGAGTAGGTGAGAATTGAGGATTTGATAGAAGTGGACGTGCAGAGTGAAGTAATAGAGTATAACTCATTGTAGTCAGAACATAAAACCCTGAAAGCCTTATGCTGGGCATATGTAGATGTACAACAACTTAGGAACAGGGGACTACAATTTGTAGTTCGACTATTTGGAATGTTAGTCGTAGACGCTGGCTGTCTACATTACATTAATAAGGTTATGGAGGAAAACGACCCCCAGCATTATCTACGATTGGTTAGGGAAGGTGAATTGATTAGAAGAAGTCTGTTAAAATAAGATGGGAGGTGAAGATTTGCATCCCAGTTGAGTCCCCTAAGAGCAAAAATCACGAAGTTCTTTTGAACAGATTCAATGCGAGCTTGATGAACCCCATATTGAGGGCTCCTGACGAATGACTCGCACTCTAGAATTGGACGTGCTTAAGATACGTATAATGTTTTGGTAATATGAGGGTCATTGAATTCCTTAGACCATCTTTCAATAAAGCCAAGCACACACTTGAATTTATTAACCGTCGTAGAAATATGTTCGGAAAATTTAAGTTTAAAGTCTAATAGGACACCAAAATCAATAACCTGGGTTAATCTTTCTAAGGAAATCCCATAAAGTATGTGGCCTGGTTAGGGCACGAACGATAAAAAGACATTAGCTTATATTTTGACCCATTAAGTTTTAATAGATTGGTTGAACACCATTTTTGAAAATTGTCGAAATCCGACTGAAGTTTATATTGGGCAGAAGGGGATTTGTATTGAAGACAAAGCTTAACGTCGTATGCATACACAACAACCAGAGAGTTCGTTAAAGGAGGGGGTAAGTCGTTAATAAAAATAGTGAAAAGTAGCGGCCCAAGATAGCTTCCTAGGGGGACTCCCGATGTAGCTCTAACAAGGAGAGATTGTAAATCTTTAAAAAGGACACGTTGGGTTCTCCCAGCTAAGTAGCTAGAAATCTATGTGAGAAGGTCTAAGGGAAATCCTAGGATATTAAGTTTACTCAAAAGAAGTGAGTGGTTGACAGAGTCATGCTTTACTAAAGTCCGTATAGATGACATCTGTTTGAAGGACTTTACGGTCAGAAATGAGCATCGAACAAAGGGCCAATATTAAATATTGTTTTAAACATGGTACAAATTTTACCAAAACTCATCAAATGATGAAACAAGTTTATGGCGATGATTGTCTATCCCGTAGTCGTATTCATGAGTGGTTTAAACGTTTTCAAGAGGAACGGGAGGACTTGGAAGACGACGAACGTTCGGCCCGGCCAAAAGATGTTGTGAATGAAAAAAACACGAAAATTGTGCGTGAATTCATTAAAAAAGAGCCGAAATCATAGCTTAAATATATGGAATCGGAATTATCTATATCCACAGCGTCGATTTATCGTATTTTGACAGAAAATTTGGGCCTCAGAAAGGTTTGTGCTCGATTTGTCCCGCACACTTTGAAACAACACGAAAAAGACCTCAGAATTCAACATTCAAGAGACATTATTAAAGAGGCCAAAAAGGACCCAAACTTTTTGTATTCGCCTGATATGGCACCCTGCGAGTTTTATTTGTTCGGAAAACTACATTTGGCCATGAAAGAAAACCGCTATGCTGACGTTGATGCCATCCAAAAAGCGACGAACTTCATCCTCAACGCTATACTGATAAACGACCTAAAAAAGTCATTTGATAACCTTCTTGAACGTGCAAAACGTTGTATTCAGGCAGAAGGAGACTATTTGGAAGGCAACCAATAAATTTAAAAAAAAAAACAAATAATATTCGTTTTTTAATAAAAGTCCTGGAACTTTTAATTACACCTTGTACGGTAGGCGGGACTGTTCCCTAAAAAATGCAGTGAGTCTGTCGTACAGCGACTTAGTGTCTTCTTTAATTTCAATCATAGCATCCTCGGCTGCTTTTTCGTATCTTGGTTTCTGTCTAATACGCAAAAATGCTCATAAAACGACTGCAGTTTACACATTTAATAACATGCCCATAGAGAATTTTCAACAGGAGTCGCTGATCTAACGGTGTACAGAACAGGGTTCAATGTGATGCCACCTATGGTTTCACTTTATCCGAGCTGGAGTGGATACCGATATTGGAGAGTGCTCTTAGACATGCACCTAATGTAGAGTGGTAGAAGACACAGCTTAAGCAAACAGTGAACATCAAACGCCAAACAGTTTTCAAGGCGCTCATAACTCTAATTGTACTCAAAGCGAAAAATTAAATGTTTTATTAATTAAATGTAAGCAGACCGAGCCGACGAACGTACCAAACAGAGACAATCTGGTGTTGGCAATGCTGAAAAAGACCCTTAAGGACGATAGAAATTACATCGAGAAAAAATATGACTTGCACAACAGAAGGAAGGAAACATGAATCCCTTCACGCCGATTGGAACAAACACTGCTCATCTAGCTACAAGATAAATCCTACACGCAGATCTTACTTGTTTTAATGGAATACCAATATTTAGCACCATGTACGAGAACAGCTGCGCATTGGCCGGCTTGTTGTTCTAGAAGTCATCATTACTCCTAAAAACTTTTTTAGGCGATCCGAACAAATTATCGATCGATTGATTAAGATCCGTAAGAGAAACAATTGGATTTCGAAATCGACTTTGACGGTTCGCAACGCTTGACCTACTACACATATGGACACATATGCTCGTTCGTAAGCTCAATTCAACACAAATTAAACTGGGCAATGTTGCGAGTCAATTTCGGTTGTAAAAGCCTTCAATGACTGGCTATATAAACTTAACTAGAAGCAGTCTCCGCCGTACTTCCCGGACCAAGCATAAGGATTAGCAGCATTAATACTCACTAACAAACTGCCCACGGATCAGAGAATGAACCAACTCCAGAGATCGATCGCCAGCAAGATGGCAAGTCCATCGTACGTAATATCCATCTTAATTGGCCGGCTTCTTATTGTTTACAGCTATCAGAAATTTAAATCGCAAACTGTTGCAAAAAGACAGCGTGTAGTAAACGAAACACGTGCTAGCTATCGACGTCTAAATACCCATTGCCGCGAATGTTTTCCTAAGCTCGACAGTGTTCTCGACAACTGTCAACCACCGCATCACCCTCCACTAAACAAGGATACACCTCAATCAAAGCTATTTTTGAAGGAAGACGCAACGAATCCATCGCCTCAAAATGTACTTTAGTATGAAGCATTTTGGGAACAAACAAGCAAAATGGACAAGGCTGTTAAGGATAGCTTTTATGTAGATCCCTTAACTTCTTAGAAGCTTCACATAAAAAAACAATAGGAATTTTGAGGACACCTGATTAATGGTTAATGGCAACTATAAGGTTGGTCTTCTGTATCGCTCATGATGTACGCGACAAAAATTCAGAAATTAAAAATATAATTCTGCGGGAAGATGAGTCTATAACAAACTACTAACTCCACACCACAATTAAGAACACTACATAGACGACCTCTCTGATAGCTATAAAAACGATTCCAAAGCAGTGTCTAAAGCATTCACATTTAGGGATATCGATGCTTAAAAACGATTCACATCAAAAAACTGGGCCTCAATCTCATGCGTCGATTTCCACTTGGGAGAATAATCCATAATCCCAATCAGCTAGGAGGAATTGAAAATGTTCTCGGTATGTTAGTGGGGTCTTGCACTAAGGACGTTTTCACGTATATCCTAAGATTTACAAGTCCTTAAATAGGGAAACTGCCCCAACCAATCGAGAACTGCTTATATCAGTATTCGATCCGCTGGAGCTACTATCTTGCTACACGAGTGGCCTAAAGATGTTACTTTAAAACGTGTGGCGAGGAACTTTCCGAGGCTGATTTCCTTTTGGATGCAATGGAAAAACGTACTGCTACAGGACGCTAAGGCCGTGATAGAGTCAGGATAAACAAAGAGGATGAAAAATACGCGATGTCTATATATCGATAACAGCGCGTATTGGGTGATTATGAAATTGTATTTCAGTTCTTACTATGGATCCAAGAAATGTCCAATCCTTTTTCATGCATCAAGTAGTTGAAAATAAAGACAGAACGACCCGTGGCCCTGGGTCCCAGCAAAGGAAAACATAGCCAAGTCTACAAAGTTCCTAAAAACTCCGGATACTTCACTATCAACGGTCCGCCATTCCTTGTTAAACCAGAAGACCAGAAATCACTATGCCCATCACGATATTTTAACGATGAGATTTTACGAAGTGCTTTAATGAAAACGAACACTATTTTAAATTCGAGTCTAACAATCTTTGTCTCCCTAAAGTGAAGAGACTTCGAGGCACTGACCTAAATTCACCTACTCATGGGATCCTCGACCGGCCTTTGAGAGAACACAACACTACCTGAAGCTTGTGCTGGATAAGGAAGTACACGCTTTTATTGACCAGATGTTGCAAGAGGTTCATCAAACGTCCGGCAATAGCCAACGGAGACACCGTCGTCACTGTCGCCGACCTCTACCCAGAAATTTGTGGTCTTAGGGGCGTATAACAGATGTTGTGCTCTCCAAGGACCGCCCGGTTGCCAAAATAGCAGTCTTTGACGTTGCCAATGAAACGAATCATATATTTTTATAACGGCTATGGCCGGACCAATATATTAACGAAGCTGTGCTTCGGTTAAAAGCAAATATAAAAGCGAACTACAAGAAACGAGGTAAATGGCGGAAACCGAAATACAAAATATTGTTTATGCTAAGATAGAAAAAGTAGCGTTTAAAAATAATAGCAAACCGACTCTTCACACCACGGATGGTAACTTTGCATTTGCGACGCCTGCAAGTGTCAGGTTAATCTGTGTAACTCTGGTTGGGAGCATTGGACGGCAGTATACGAGCGAGGGCTGATACTAAATTTTCGTGTCAATTTACACATCAACATTTAATTGTGGGAATAATTTTATTATGTCTAGCGAAACATTACAATGGTTCTGTGTGTCCACAGACATGCCTTTATAGGTTTGAGACTTTTTTTGCGTCCCAATCAATATCACAGTTACACTCGGTTTTTATTAATTTTTAACGCGTCTATCCAACTCATATACGAGTACTCATGTATAAAAAACAAATTCTTGGCAACGGCTTAAATTTGTTTTAAAATGAAAATGTTTAAATTACGTTTTTTGAAATACCTTATACTTAAACGACATACAATACGATAAAATTATTAAATTTGATTATTTTATTTCTTAATTTATTTTTTAATAAAATAATTTGACACCTTCGAAATCAAATATGCTGTTGTCAGCATTGATTGTTTAATTTGCGGCTAGTTCGGAGAAAATTCTAAACGAAATTACATGGTGTTGAAAGTCGATTAAATCTATCTAAGGGTGAATCCTCGAAGCTAAACCTTAAAAATGGACCAATAATGTTAAGAGGAGTCAAAATAAAGATGTTACTTCAATAAGTTCCGTTAAAAAAAAACAAAGTTTATTCATATAATTTCAAATACTCAACTACTCAAATAATCAACTATTTATATATTTATGCCCCAGCGACTTCATTGCGTTAGTGTGTGCGCTGGCGGCCTAAGTTTTTGTGACCCTTTCACTTGCATGGCGGTATCACCTTACGCATGCGTTTACATGTGCGTTTTTTAAGGGATCGGTCATAAAATGCATCTATAATATATTGGTTGTTGGTCCGATCCCATTTTCATTCTTTTTATATTTTAATATATGTACATGTTCAATGCTTGAACATCCTGCCAAGGACCAAAAAAGTGTGGATTGTTATAAATTTTTATTACCTTTTACTTTCGATAACTTTTCAATTTTTAAGTTGACAGTATTTTATTGATTTGTAAAGTGTTTTGAGTTGTTCAATTTTATACATGTTCAACTTAACATTTAAACATTTTCCCAAGGGCCATAAAAGTTAGTTTTTACTTTGAAATCTTACTTCTTTATATTAAAAGAACTGTATCTTATTCATATTTTGTATAGGTACATTAATTTCTCATGTTGAAGTTGGTGCTTGATCATCCTGCAAGGGCCAGGGAGGTGTTACATTTTAGTTATTACATTTTTTTATACCCTTGAAAAAGGGTATTATAATTTTGTCCAGAAATGTGTAACGCATTAAAGAAAGCATCTCCGACCCCACAAAGTATATATATTCTTGATCAGCATCAACAGCCGAGTCGATATAGCCATGTCTGTCTGTCCGTCTGTCCCTCTGTCCGTCTGTCCGTCTGTTTCTATGCAAAAAATAGACAGTAGTTTTAAAGCTAGCGTTTTGAAATTTTACCAGATCAATGTTTTTGTTGCACGCAGATCAAGTTTAAAAATCGGTCGGATCGGATAACTATATCATATAGCTGCCATACAAACGACCGATATGAAAACAAGTCTTTGTATAGAAAACTTTTTTGCTTTCCAAGCTATTGCAACCGAATTCAATATTTGTCCATTTGACATAGCCGTACATGATTTGTGAAAGTTTGGCCCGGATCGGACCACTATATCATATAGCTGCAATACAAACGACCGACATGAAAAAAAGTCTTTGTATGGAAAACTTTTTGTTTTCAAGGGTATACCATCTTCGGCAAGCCGAAGATAACTTTTCTCACTTGTTGTTACATAAAATTGTATATTTTTCATCTTTATTTCATAAGTTCTGTATAAATGTTGGCATATTTATAGCCAACAGTTGATTATTTGATTTTAACTTTTTTACATAATATATGATTAGAATGATTGTAATTATTATCCCTAAAATCAGTGAGCTATGGACCGACACATGGTAAAAATTTAGATTTGCAGCTCTATGTTTTGTATTTTTAATTTCTTTGCCAGTTGAGCTTTTTGTGTCATATGATTAATAATTGAAGCTTTAAGGGGTTTCAATCAATTTCCGGAATTTCTTGTGTTTTTTGTTTTTCTAATCTTGACTATCCAATAATTTCTAGTTTCTAATAAATTTTAATAGTAGTGACATACTTTTAATAACTGGGGATATGCGGATCTACGTACTTTGACTTGCACCTGACTTATTAAGTTCATTAACAAATTCTAGAGATTTCCTTTTATTTAAAGATCTTTATACTAAATTGTCCTTCAACCTTGGTGTGACTACTCTAACTTAATCGTCTTTACCTTAATGGAATTGTTTTACTTTTTTCAAAGTCCACCTAGTTAGGTGACGGTTTCCTTCCTTCAATAATACGATTAGGTCTTTCTAGATATTTTTAGATTCCTTTTTTATTTGTATCTTTGGTGTAAAGTGTTTAAATATTCATCTTTCCATTTACCCCAAAAATAATTTTTAATTTTTTTAATCTCCATATAATCCAGTAGTGGTATTCCAATTAAGGGGGAAGCTGGTCTAGAATTTTAAAAAATTTGAAAATAATTTTTTTGTCTTAAAAGATGCTTAGAAATAAAGGTCTTAGAAATAACATAACAAAAGATGGATGCCGGCAAAAATGTCTAAATGCCCAAATATTTCATTTGACGGCAGTGCCTCGCAGGTACTCGTATGCCCCGAGTGCCACTTACGAGACCGGCGTGCGCTGTAATTTTTTAAATGCGTTTTTCTCGAATTAACTTTTTTTAAACTGGCCGCAGACATAACTCGAACAAATCTTCACCGATTCTTACGAAATTTTGACAGTACATTCGGAATACCGTTTTTATACCCTGTACCCATTAAAAATGGGTGAAAAGGGTATCATAATATGGTGCAAATGTATGTAACAGGCAGAAGGAAGCATCTCCGACCCCATAAAGTATATATATGCTTGATCAGCATCAACAGCCGAGTCGATATAGCCATGTCCGTCTGTCCGTCCGCCTGTCTATCCGTATCAACGCCTAGATCTCAGAAACCTCAAGAGCTACAGGTAGGTAATTACCATACGCAGTACAAATTTGTTGTTTTATTTTCATATCACCCCCCGCTCCCCCGCAAACCGCAAAAAGCTGCCACGCCCACGCTCCCCCGCAAACCGCAAAAAACTGCCACGCCCACAATTATTAACCTAATGCTATGCAATTCGGCATATGCGTTGGTGCTTATAAAAGCTATCTAATTTTTTAATTTGAACCAAATCAGATAAGAAACACGGAAGTTATGCCACATGCAAAATCTATGGCAAGGGAAGCAGAAGCGCAGCAAAACACGCATTGCGCGACGCCGACTGCGACGTTGACAGCGAAATGTGTATGGCTTTATGACACACGAAACTTATTTTCATAACCAAAATCATACCAAATTTATATTGTTATGGTACTCTTTTCTAATAGAATATTGTTTCATTTATTTATTGATACTAAATAAATAAATTGTAAGCATGTCTAAGGGTACAGGGTATTTTGCAATCGGGAAACTCGACTGCTGCTACCTAACTTGTTTATATTATATAGTTTTTTTTAATCAACAATTTTGTAACGTTTATTATAGTGAAAATTGTAACTTTTTGTTCAAATGTGCACCATTTCGCGAAAAAACAAACTATCGAAAAAATTCTACGTTCGTCTCTTGCTGTTGTAATATAAAAACTAAAATAATTTTATATTTTTGATCCAGAACAAAAATTAAGGAGTTTACATCTTCGGCCATGGACCCATTAGAAAAAAATTCGTCTTCGAAGAAATGCTGGACAGCAGCCATTTTGAAGTTAATTCACTTGAAAATTTTTGTATTTGTACCATGGAACCTATATTATTAAATTTTTTTCACGGATGTTGGATTGATAAAGTCAAATTGATTGATCAGTTGACCAGTTGACCAGATTGACCAGTTTTTCCCCTTAAAAAAGTGACCAGGAGATAATACTTCATTATCGTTAATAATATATCACAACCGGGTGTATATACCGGTCTTGAATTTAAAACGGCTTCTATCCGGCATGATAATGTTAAAATTTCTTTGTATGTTAATACATTGGATATAATTACGCATTACGTTTCTATCTTCATGAAGTGTGTTACTATGTACATCTCTTTATACCCTTGAAAAAGGGTATTATAATTTTGTCCAGAAATGTGTAACGCATTAAAGGAAGCATCTCCGACCCCACAAAGTATATATATTCTTGATCAGCATCAACAGCCGAGTCGATATAGCCATGTCCGTCTGTCCGTCTGTCCGTCTGTTTCTATGCAAAAAATAGACAGTAGTTTTAAAGCTAGCGTTTTGAAATCTTTACCAGATCATTATTTTTGTTGCACGCAGATCAAGTTTAAGAATCGGTCGGATCGGACCACTATATCATATAGCTGCCATACAAACGACCGATATGAAAAAAAGTCTTTGTATGGGAAACTTTTTTGTTTTCCAAGCTATTGCAACTGAATTCAACATTTATTCATTTGACACAGCTATACATGATTTGTAAAAGTTTGGTCCGGATCGGACAACTATATCATATAGGTGCCATACAAACGACCGATATGAAAAGAAGTCTTTGTATGGGAAACTTTTTTGTTTTCCAAGCTATTGTAACCGAATTCAACATTTATTCATCTGACATAGCCATACATGATTTGTGAAAGTTTGGTCCGGATCGGACAACTATATCATATAGCTGCCATACAAACGACCGATATGAAAACAAGTCTTTGTATGAAAAACTTTTTTGTTTTCCAACCTATTGCAACCGAATTCAACATTTATTCTAATGACATAGCCATACATAGTTTGTGAAAGTTTGATCCGGATCGGATCACCATATCATATAGCTGCCATACAAACGACCGATATGAAAACAAGTCTTTGTATGGAAAACTTTGTTGTTTTCAAGGGTATACCATCTTCGGCAAGCCGAAGATAACTTTTCTTACTTGTTTTATTATAATAATGTTGAAATATGACTAATGTCCAAAATTATAGGATGCTTTACTTCAAAGATTGCTTTTGAATTCTGCAATCTTCCTCCTATCAGAAGTACTCCATTTGATTTTTTTTATAACATTCTTAATTTGTATTTAAAATCTGTCCAAGTGGACAATCATTAAATGGTTTGGGGGAGACCTTGACTTAAGGGAGGTACATGGAATGTATATCTTATGAGGTTGACTTAGGTGTCTATTGGTTGGGGAGATCAAGCGGGTGTTTCCTTTTCAGGCGTCTTGGGGATTGCCTATTATCTAGGAGGTTGACGGCCAGGTGGTTGGGGTGGTTATCCAGTCTTTTTATGTGTGTTCCGCTGAGACGGGTGATCTCCTTAGCTACACATCTAATTCCAAGCTCTTTATGGATTATTGAGTTTTCGTGGTACGGATGGGCGTTCGAAACTGTTCTCAGGCATTTATTCTGAAATCGCTGGATTTTGATGCGGTTCGAACAGCTTGCCGTGCCCCACAACTGTATCCCATATGTCCAGATTGGCTTAAGCACTACCTTAAAAATAAGCAGCTTGAACTTTACTTTGAGCTTGGACTTAATTATTATTATTTCCTCTTATTTCATTTCTCTTGCTGTAATAAACTTAGGGCTAACATATTTCCTTGTTTTCATTTTTATAAATGAAATTTAAAATACGTGTAAACCATTACACGTATTAATTTATGCAAGCAAGAGAATTTATTTATCAATTTGTTGATCGCGTCTTCTTTGATTACGACTAAGGAATTCAATACCAATGTTTCTGACCCAGTTGACTATTGCGGCCATTGATATTTGGCCACAGATAACCATTTTGGACCTTTCCACCATAGAACGCAATTCACCAACTGACTTGTGTTAACTCCTCTGGACGCTAAGTCTGCAGGATTATCTTGGGATTTAATATGGTTCCATTAAGTGTCCTTCAACTTTAGAAATTCATCTGTTCTACACCTAATCAATTTCATCTTATTTAAGCCAATTTGAATCCAAGCTAGCGTTATTGTTGAATCACTCCATGTATAAAGTTCTACTTTATAATTTTGCATAGCCTATCTTATGCGCATCATTAACTACGCAGGTGTGCTGCGCATAACTCTAATTTGGGAATGGGTTTTCTATTCTTTAATGGGTTCACTCTACTTTTACTGGCTATTATAGTAACGTTCGTTCCCACTTTCGCATATACTACTGGCGCACATGCGTCTGCAAAACCATGAATTTCTATACATAACTCGAATTTCACTCTTATTTGTCCCACCGCCTCCAATTCTGATTTATGTATATGCCTCCAATTCTGTACTATACTCTTTAACTAGTTCTTGATCCCAATTGGTTCAAGCTATCCATAATTTTTGCATAACCAACCTAATGGGTCAAATATTTTTAGCAACGTGGATAAAATAAATCTTTTTATTCTCGCCTAAGCTCTCGTATGAGTAGGACGCGTTTTGTTTTTCCGGTTCACCTATATCTGTACCGCTTCAATAAAGACTCACACTGAGTTGCTTATATGAACAAGTCCACGGTTGTGGCATTATTCGTATTAATCTGCGAGTGCAGAAAGTGCAAGCAAAGTGATTTAGTTGACTGTGTCATTTATATTATATCATCATCTATATTTGGTCGCCGCGCCTGCTCTCTGATAGCCCGCGTGGCGATCAGCGTTTAAAGCTTAAGCTTTAAGATCGATCGATCGGCCTATATAGCTCTTGTGCGTGCTGGTACGCAAGCCCATTTACATAATGGCGGGTCACGCGAACGCCCAGCCATCTCTGCCCCATGGGATCTCACAACCTGTACTACCACTAGTACTGCCTCTCTCCTCCAAAATAACCCGTAAATAGGCAGTCCCTCGTCAGAAAAACATTATCCGCACAAATCGCTTCCAGGCTTTAAGCGACAATGAATACACCTCGCAAGCAGCGATCGGTCGTGCCGAAGAGAAGCGTAGAGCCAACCAGAAGCCCGCAAGTATTAATCCAGGCGCCCCCTCACTAACTCGACGTCAATCTAAAGTACCAGTACTAAAGAATCACGGTCCCCCGCGTGGTTAACTTTCCGGAATTCGCCAACGAGCTGTACGCCCTCATTGGACCCACCTTCTCAATAAAAACATTAAACTTATTTGATTGTGCTATACAGTGCAACTCATCTGACGACTATAGAACTGTGGCCCGTCACTTCCGCGATAAGGGTACACTAGGGTTCGGCTTATTTGCGAAAGTGCGAATTCTCAGGTTCTCATGGTCTCAAATTGTTCGTTTTGGTGTAAAACTAAAATTTGTAAAATTATAGCCCGATCGGATAATGTTTAGAGGTGAGCATTTAAGGTTTTGGGTCGCAAATTGCTCAAATCAACTTTATTCTAAGTAGTACTTTAGTCCATTAGTCCTTTAGAAGAAAAGGAACCACTCGCAGGTGCAGAGAAACCATTCGTGTTACTAAAAGTGTAGACAAAGGTAGCCATGTTGATTTATTTCACGGGATCTTTAAATAATAACAAAGATTGTATTACAGATTGTATTAGATCTTCTTTTTTTTAACATTCTTATTTTGTATTTAAAATCTATCCCAGTGGACAATCATTAAATGGTTTGGGGGAGACCTTGACTAAAGGGAGGTACATGGAATGTATATCTAATGAGGTTGACTTATGTGTCTATTGGTTGGGGAGGTCAAGCGGGTGTTTCCTTTTCAGGCGTCTTAGGGATTGCCTATTATCTAGGAGGTTGACGGCCAGGTGGTTGGGGTGGTTGTCCAGTCTTTTAATGTATCTTTCGCTGAGACGGGTGGTCTCCTCTGCTACCCATCTAATTCCAAGTTCTTTATGGATTATTGAGTTTTCGTGGGAGTTGAGTTTGAGTACGGATGGGCGTTCGAAACTGCATTCTCCCCTGCGTAGTGCGAAGGTTGTATGTGAGGATTTCTCCGCGTTTACCACGACGTTCCATCGTTTCAGCCATGGATCGAGAGCATCCAGTTGTCTCTGGACGATGGCTGATGCTTCCTGTGGATCTGTGGCGGAGGCTAGGAAGGCGGTGTCATCGGCATAAGTGGCTACTGTGAGGTTCCGGGAGGGGGTGATGGGGAGGTCAGCTGTGTAAAGTGTGAATAAGATAGGTCCAAGAACACTGCCTTGAGGTACTCCTGCTCTTATGGGCCTAGGCGTGCTGCTTGATGACTCACTCTGAATTCTCTTCCCTCTGTGTATGACTTGAGGAAGGCGAAATGGGAACTTGGGAGGTGGGATTTAATTTTGAAAAGTGTTTGACATCAAGCATAACGGCGCAGCAGTAGGCCTCAATTATAGTCTCAACAATCCGGTGGCATTCCTCAGGTGTTCCATGAAGGCGTCTGAAGCCAAACTGGTGGTCAGGGATCAGACCGGCCTCTTCCAATACTGGCAGTACTCTACGTAAAAATACTCTTTTAAGTATTTTGGAAAGGATTGCCAGCAAACTAATCGGACGTCTTCAGGTTTTCCAGGCTTGAGGAGGACAATTACTTCCGCTCGCTTCCACTCTTTAGGGAAGTACCCTAGACGGAGGCAGCTGTTGTATATGTTCGCCAGCCTTTGGGAACAGATTAGGGGCAACATTTTCAGTGCTGTTGCATCGATACGGTCAAGACCCGGTGACTTGCCATTTCTTAGGTAGGCGATCTCCTGCGGAATCTCCTCTGGTTCGACGGGCTGTATTGACGAGCCAGGGGCACTTGGGCTGTCTACAAACTTTATGGTGGCAGCTCTCTCTTCTTCAGTGCATCTGTCGAACTGTGAGAATGCATGTAGATGGTCAGCAAAGGCTTCTGCTCTTTCGACCTCAGACCGACACCAGGAACCGTCCACTTTTCGCACGGGTGATATCTTCTTTGCAGGTCTTTTTATGTGCCTCGTGACATTCCACAGGCTGTGCTGCGGGTCTCCAGGTTCCAGCTCCTCAAGGAATCTATGAAACGAGTCCTTCCGTAGGATGGATAGCACGTCCTTCAGTTCCTTGGTGGCACGATTAAGTGCTGTCTTGTCCCTGGGGTTGCGCGAGGAAAACCAGACTCTTCTGAGACGCCTTTTTTCGGCCACGAAGGCTGCGATTTCCGGAGACCACAAGTGCACGTCTCTTTCAGGTATTTATGGGGTAGTCGGAGGAGGTGGATTCGCAAACTCAGCGGATTTGTGCATCTCTTTGGTTAGTTGTTCGATGGCCGCATCTATGTAGCTTGGTGTGGAAAAACGGGGATCTAAGTTCAGGGAGGAAAGCATACAGCACGTAAACAGGGTTCCTTTGAGGACGGGGATGTTTAGGAGCAAGTTTACTGCTCCTGTGGTCGGATAGCAGTTTATCATAGCTTGAGCATGTTATCTTAGAGTGTCCTATGCCCTTGGAGACGGCGAAGTGCAGCAGATCCGGCTGCTTTGAAGGGTCGTAGGCCAGTGTGTGTGATCTCCAGTGCAATGGCAGTCCAGACTTTTCCGCTGCAGGTACTTATAGAGCTTTATGCCTTTGGGGTTGTTTGTGCGGGACCCCCACCAGGAGTGTTTGGCGTTAAAGTCTCCGGCTGCTATAAAGCGAGGACCGAGGGACTCGAAGAAGTCCTGAAGGTGGGTCTCGGTTATCGAGTGTCTGGGTGGGAAGTAAACCGCTCCAAGGGTGATATCTTCCTGTGGGCTAGAAATCCTGGTCTTTGTGCCCATTCCGTGTGCAGAATGCCACTCCTGATGAGCATAGATGCTCCTCCGCGTGCTCTGCCAGATGGATGGTTGGCGTTTTTCAGTTCGTACCCGCTGATGTGGAAGTATGATCTGGGACAAAAGTGGGATTCCGAAACTAGAAGAACATCGATATTGTCTGTTTTGATGAGGTGCTCCACTTCGGCTTTGCTTCTCTGCAGGCCGTTTGCGTTTCAAAAAACTACGTTGAGACTTATTTGCATTATTTCCTGTTGAGGAGGGGAGCTATTAACTCCAGCATCTGCGAGACTATCTGCGTAACAAACTTTTCGATCCTCTCAATCGTCCCTTCCATGCGGGCAAGCATCGTTTTAAGCTGGTTGGGTTGTGGGGCTTCGGGAGTGGTATGAGGGGTTTGTTGGGAATTCGTAGGCTGTGTCACTTGGTTTCCTAGAAGTGCGTCCCTGTAACTCATACTATTGATGATAGTTGGTATCTGGCTGAGAGGTGGTTTTTTGCTACTCTCAAAGGGTCTGGCTTTAGGAGATTGCTGCGCCTTTGCCTTTTTGTAGGCAGGTCATCCTCTGAACGACGCAAGGTGATCAGCTTGGCAATGTAAACAGCATGCTTTCTCGTCATCTTTTTTGGTGCATGACCTAGAGTCTTGAGAATCGCCACATTTCACGCAGCGATGTTCCAGGGAGCAGTAGCGCTGGGTGTGTCCGAACCCTTGAACCCATCTGAAACATTGTGGAACATCGTTGAACTTCAGTGGGGGCTCTACGGTGACGACTGATTTGCAAATCCTCTTTATTTTGAAAACCTCTGTGTTGTTGCTTTCTGGTTCTAGATTAACAATAAAGATCCCCAGAGGTTGTTTGGATTTCCTGCCAATGGGATTGTGCAGATCCCTCACAGTATGGCCGTATTTGTGGAGTTCTTCTTTAATTTCAGTCTGGTCCGTTGAGTGGTGAAGTCCCTAGATGACAGCCCTGTACGCTCTCTCCAGCTTGAGTCTCTGCTCGAGCTGCACTTCCTTGCTTTGAGGGCCTTCTTACAGGGCATTGTTTTGCCAAGCTTAATGGCACGCGGCGGGGCCTTCCAGTCCATACTCTAGGTTGGCGTTCAATTAACGTTTATGCAAATAATTAGTCGCAGCAGCAACGGCAGCGAAGGGGCAACGGACACAGTGGGACTCTGCTCTTGGCAGCCCGACCCGGCCCCTAAAATGCGCAATCCACCAAGTCCCAACTGCGGGAATAACAAAACACAAAAATCCGAAAAATAATTCAATTTAAAACCGAAAACAAAGCTCCTTTTTGATGAGCTTAGATCTTCTAAAAGTGACAAAAACAGTGATGCTTTGTCTGCTGTTCCAGAAGATATGGACATTTCAAGTTCAAATTTAGAATTATCCTCTAAAAAAAGATGCAGGAAAAGCTTTTTAACATCCCGAGTTTTTTCATCGTTGGACAAATGGCAGATTTCCAATAATCAAATGCATTGCTTTTGATTTCTGCGGTTGTTAAAGCTTTGGGTCATGATGTCGACGAATACGCATTCAATACCAGAACCTTGCAGCGACTGCGAGAAGATAATAGGAAAAAAATATCTGATTCAGCGAAGAAAAGCTGTAGACTTGGTAATTACCTTGCAACTCTTTGAATGTTCACATTATTTTGGATAAAGTTGAATTTGGCATTTTAACTGTTAATTTTAGATGACTGCAGTGGTACATTGGGATGGAAAAATGTAGTCATAGATCCATCGATGTGGCATGATCACGAAGACTTTAAAAATGCTGTTGAGATTGTACGAAAATTAAAAGTTGTTAATGATATTGTCCCACTGAACATGAGATTCATCGACCTCAAACAATACGAAGGTAACAACCTCCTAAAAGACATCTCTGCTGTCTGCAGACATAAACTTCTGAATGCAAACTCGGACCGGACGATCCTAAATGCTGCTATCACTATGGCAACTCTCACGCAGCCAACTTTAAAGTTTGCAAAAAATATCTTCAAATCAATTTTAAAAATAAGCAGCTGCAGAAGATTATTCCATCACCTCTACCAAGTACTACCCCTACCTTTGGTAAGCAAACTTACGCGAGCGTACAAAGACTTGTTTTCATATCGGTCGTTTGTATGGCTGCTATACGATATAGTGGTCCGATCCGAATCAAACTTTCACAAATCGTGTTTGGCTATGTCAAATGAATAAATGTTGAATTCTGTTGCAATAGGTTGGAAAAAAAAAGTTTTCCATACAAAGACTTGAAATCTGATTGATCGTTTGTATGGCAGCTATATGATATAGTGGTCCGATCCGACCGATTTTTTAACTTGATCTGCGTGCAACAAAAATAATGATCTGGTAAAAATTTCAAAATGCTAGCTTTAAAACTACTGTCTATTTTTTGCATAGAAACAGTCGGACAGACGGACAGAGGGACAAACGGACATGGCTATATCGACTCGGCTGTTGATGCTGATCAAGAATATATATACTTTGTGTGGTCGGAGATGCTTCCTTTAATGCGTTACACATTGCTGGACAAAATTATATAACCCTTTTCAAGGGTATAAAAAAAAATATATATATTTTTGTTAATTTGTATGGGTGTATCTTTTGTATGGCTTATATTCGCATATGTACAATTTTGACAGACACGTCCACTTAGTCCATTAACGATTAACTAACGATTACTTTCGTTCATACGAAAAAGTTAAAAAATTGGAGTTATCACCTGTAAAAATAAGCAGTCGCGGAATCCTCATTCTGCTTTAAAGATAAGCGAAAGTTGTATATAACGGGGGCTAGTATTTTGAAAAGCATGTATGAAACCACTATTTTACAATAAATCCTCCAATTAAACAAAAAACAACGAAACCAAAGTTGTACGCATAATATGTGCATATTGCATTGATAATAAGAAGAAAACTTAAATGACGAACTCCTGTTGCATTCCGATAAAAATATTGTTAAGCGGAGGTTAAACAACTCCACTTTTATCTAAATCTAAACTTAATATAAATCTATGATCATAGCCTGGAAATCTGTAGAAAACATAACTAAAATATTAAGGAAAAATACAAATTACTTAAAAAAATATACCTACAAAAGCTTATTAATGGATTTTTTTTTATTTTGTCTTAATTAAAAATTGTTTAAACAATAAGTAGTAAGTGGGGGATTTCGACTTATTTTTTATTAGAACTTATTGAAGCATTAATAGTTATAAAATTATAAAATTAAAAAATGTACCTTTTTTTAAGTGAAATCGCTTTTTTTTTAATAATAGATCGGATCAATCTATTAAACATCACTTTCGTTGTAGCAGTGAAATTGTTCCAATGTGTACATATAAATACATTCGTATAATTCGTTGGATTTCATTTTTATACCCTGTACCCATTAAAAATGGGTGAAAAGGGTATCATAATATGGTGCAAATGTATGTAACAGGCAGAAGGAAGCATCTCCGACCCCATAAAGTATATATATTCTTGATCAGCATCAACAGCCGAGTCGATATAGCCATGTCCGTCTGTCTGTCCGTATCAACGCATAGATCTCAGAAACTACAAGAGCTACAGACATGTGCCATATATCGTTGGATAGGTAATTACCATACGCAGTACAAGTTTGTTGTTTTATTTTGATGCCACGCCCACGCTCCCCCGCAAACCGCAAAAAACTGCCACGCCCACAATTATTATTTTTGAACCAAATCGGATAAGAAACACGGAAGTTATGCCACATGCAAAATCTTTGGCAAGGGAAGCAGCAAAATCATACCAAATTTATATTGTTATTGTACTCTTTTCTAATAGAATATTGTTTCATTTACTTATTTTTTTTTTTTTATAACATTCTTAATTTGTATTTAAAATCTGTCCAAGTGGACAATCATTAAATGGTTTGGGGGAGACCTTGACTTAAGGGAGGTACATGGAATGTATATCTTATGAGGTTGACTTAGGTGTCTATTGGTTGGGGAGATCAAGCGGGTGTTTCCTTTTCAGGCGTCTTGGGGATTGCCTATTATCTAGGAGGTTGACGGACAGGTGGTTGAGGTGGTTATCCAGTCTTTTTATGTATCTTCCGCTGAGACGGGCGATCTCCTTAGCTACACATCTAATTCCAAGCTCTTTATGGATTATTGAGTTTTCGTGGTACGGATGGGCGTTCGAAACTGTTCTCAGGCATTTATTCTGAAATCGATGGATTTTGATGCGGTTCGAACAGCTTGCCGTGCCCCACAACTGTATCCCATATGTCCAGATTGGCTTCAGCACTACCTTGTAAATAAGTAGCTTGAATTTTACTTTGAGCTTGGACCTTCTTCCCAGGAGCCACTGCAGTTGCTTAAGCCGTAGGTTGGCCTGGTTGCGCTTGTTGATTAGGTGTAGACGCCATGTGAGCCTGCGGTCCAGGGTCAGCCCTAGATATTTGGGAGTGTTATTAGTTGGGATGGTTTCCCCGTGGAGTGTGACGGGGGGGCATTCTCCCCTGCGTAGTGCGAAGGTTGTATGTGAGGATTTCTCCGCGTTTACCACGACGTTCCATCGTTTCAGCCATGGATCGAGAGCATCCAGTTGTCTCTGGACGATGGCTGATGCTTCCTGTGGATCTGTGGCGGAGGCTAGGAAGGCGGTGTCATCGGCATAAGTGGGTACTGTGAGGTTCCGGGAGGGGGTGATGGGGAGGTCCGCTGTGTAGAGTGTGTATAAGATGGGTCCAAGAACACTGCCTTGTGGTGCTCCTGCTCTTATGGGCCTAGGGGTGCTGATTGCTGTGTAAGACTGATGGAGCTGTTGCCCACGTGCCTCGTGCGACCATATTTTCCACATGCGCTTTCCTTTGCCGCTTTTCGAGTTGATATCCAGCTTATATTCTCATCCGATTTGGTTAAAATACGAAAGTACGATAAATCGAATACGATCCAAAACACGTGCTAGCAGGGCAACTGTCATTAAGTGAACATTTAAAATGGCCGAGCTTGTCGGCATAAGTGACAGACATGAGTGCCAACATAACGCTACAAAAAAAACGGTCGTTTGTATGGCAGCTATACGATATAGTGGTCCGATCCGAATCAAACTTTCACAAATCGTGTTTGGCTATGTCAAATGAATAAATGTTGAATTCTGTTGCAATAGGTTGGAAAAAAAAAGTTTTCCATACAAAGACTTGTTTTCATATCGGTAGTTTGTATGGCAGCTATATGATATAGTTGTCCGATCCGGACCAAACTTTTACAAATCATGTATGGCTATGTCAAATGAATAAGTGTTGAATTCGGTTGCAATAGCTTGGAAAACAAAAAAGTTTCCCATACAAAGACTTGTTTTCATATCGGTCGTTTGTATGGCAGCTATATGATATAGTGGTCCGATCCGACCGATTCTTAAACATGATCTGCGTGCCACAAAATCAATGATCTGGTAAAAATTTCAAAACGCTAGCTTTAGGACTACTGTCTATTTTTTGCATAGAAACAGACGGACAGACGGACAGACGGACAGACGGACATGGCTATATCGACTCGGCTGTTGATGCTGATCAAGAATATATATACTTTATGGGGTCGGAGATGCTTCCTTCTGCCTGTTACATACATTTGCACCATATTATGATACCCTTTTCACCCATTTTTAATGGGTACAGGGTATAAAAATAGAAACCTAAGAATATGAATGCAGATGTCATTAGAACAGAAGAAGATTTAGAATTCTAAAGCAAATGACCTTTAGAATAATACAATGGAATATAAAGACATGAACAAACTTCTACAACTAACGACTTATACTCATTAAAAACATAATCATCTCACTTCAAGAGACATATATACAACCTTTACCATCTGCCGACACCAGTAAACTACAACGTACTAACAAACATTGCATCTAACAGATTTGAAGCGGTACCCCCTTAATCTACAAATGAAACATCAACGAAGACGTAGAAGCAATAGCAACGGAATCCAAATCAAAACAAACCTTCATAATCAACACTATTTACATCACACCCAACAAAACCTCACCTAAGAACCACTCAAACGCGAGAGGTAAAATTATTGGCATTTATAAAACAATCACAAGTCACTTTTTTAAATAACAACTAATCAACACACTTTAGCATACACACCACCTTCACCCACATCGACCTAAGATTCTGCTTGTCCGTTTTTACTCCAGTTACCAACTATAGCACATTCGATGACCTTCGTGGAAGTGATCATATTCCTTCTCCGTCAACATATTTCTTAAGGACCAAACCAACGCAAAAAAAAAATCTTTTAAATTAAAGGAAGTTAACTGGAACAAATTTATACCTCACACCCCCACAACAATAACGCATTATACCCGTCCTCCACTAATAATCAATATAAAAGTTCCATTATTTAACAAAATAATCATTATACACTACAGAGATGCCAACGCTCTCTTAAAAAGAGAAGCCAAGACAAAAAAAGGGAATAACCAAACTTAAATCAACAATACAAGCCAACACAACTTCAACAAAACTATGGAACAACATTCGCCAAATCTGTGGCTCAACCCCTTTAAAAAAACATTTACTGTATCACAACGAACATACACGGAACCACCACATATAAAGAACAAATAGCCGCATTATTTGGACAATACTTCTCCGACCAATCAAAAGACATAACTTTCAACCACTGATTCATGTCACATAAATACAAATCAATAGCCCTCAATTACACTCCACTTATCACATGCAACTAATATACACAAAGAACGAAAGCACATTTAACAACTGTTTAATAACATCTTCAGCAAGATATCCATGTTAAAAAAATATCAACAACAACAACAAAGGCGCCGGCGCGCCCTTTGGGTAAATAACGCACAAAAACTGAAAAAACATGGAAGTTATAGCATTTCCGGATATTTAGGATATGAAATCCCGACCGTTCCCACATACAGGGTGCGTTATGAAAATAATACGCATTTTCTAAGAAAAATATATTTGTTGATCCAATCAGTACAAATTATTAAAATTCTTTAAAATAGTCCCCTCCTGCGTCAATCTACTTGCGGAGACGTGTATGCCACGCCTGGAAAGCACCCTGAAACTCCTCGACAGAAATGCCTTTCAGGAACCTTGTTGCGCGAGCTTGGATGTTCTCCACCGACTCCCAGTGTTTTCCCTTTAGCTCTCTCTTCAGTAGGGGGAACAAAATAAAGTCGCACGGAGCTAAGTCAGGGCTGTAAGGAGGCTGGGGCACAACTGAGATCTTCTTCTGGGTCAAAAAGTTGGTGACGACAAAGGCCGTGTGGCTGGGGGCGTTATCGTGGTGGAGCATGAAAACGTCTTTGATGTCTGGCCTGACGCGTACGACTCGGCGTTTCAGTCTCTTGAGTACCTCTTGGTAAAAGGCTCCGTTGACAGTTTGTCCTTGCGGTACATACTCAAAATGGACGATTCCTCGGACGTCAAAGAAGACAATCAGCATTGTTTTGATACGAGATTTGCTCATGCGCGCCTTCTTGGGTCTGGGAGAAATTTAAAAAACCTGGATCATTTCTAATCGATTCCAACAATTCTTCACAGCGCAAAACTCGAACGTTTTTCTGCTCCTCCGTCAACACCTTCGGCACAAGCTTCGCACAGACCATGCGCATTACTTTCATAACGCACCCTGTATTTACTGCATGCAAAAAAAAAATTGAGTTTCTCAGTGTTAGACACTCCTCTTTATTTTATGATAAATATAAGTTGTTAAGGTAACAAACCTTTGCACAAATTTGTTTAGAGAAACATTTTATTGCATAGTTTTAGGTATTGCTGAAGTAGCGAAAATTAAAGAGCCTATTCAAAATGTCCGTAACTTCTTTAAAAATTTCCTATTTGGATGATTTTTTGTTGTTTTGTACAGGGTGCAGCAGCATAACTTCCTTTTTTAAAATGCGCGCCATTCAGTTAGTTGATGTCATAGCGGAGCGCTAGTGGTCCCGTTCAAGAGGGGCTACTGCAAAGTTTTGTCCCGACACGGTTCAGTCGCTATCATGCGTTCGAATAGTGAGGAGCGTGCCTTTGCCGTTGAGGCCTACTTTTCAAGCGGATGTTCGGTTATTACAACACAGCGTGCATTTTGGAATCGCTTTAATAAGGCCCCGTTTGCTCCCGTCCCAGACCGCAAATTAATTGTTACATGGGTCACTACATTCAGGCAAACTGCAAGTGCGACAAAACGAAGAACTGGAGTCCCTCGACCCGTTAGATCACCTGAGAACATTAAAGCAGTGAGAGCGTCAATATTGCGATCTCCACGGCGTTCTGCGCGCAAACACGCATCTGCCCTTGGACTATCCGATCGTTCTGTGAGAAGACTTCTTCATGATGATCTTCAATTTCATCCGTATAAGATGGCGATAGTAAAGCAACTTTTAGAGCGTGACTTCAATTCTGGGATGAACGCGTGTGAGCTTCTTCTTGATGTCATTCCCGAGGATGCTATTGTTTTTTTTAGTGATGAAGCCCATTTTCATTTATGTGGGTCGGTTTTATATGGGGTTTTTTGAAATCCCGTTAATAACTTCTTCTTTATTTAATCTGACTTGGTTTTGTAAGTTAATATCTATCTCTTCATTAAAATAATCATCATTCTGAATGAATATGACATGTTTGAAATTAAGGTTAATCTATTTATTTTATCTTTCAACTGTCTATTTATTATTCTGGTCATTATTATTAGAAATTATATCATTGAGATTATTTTCTATCATCAAAAAATCATCGTGGTCTGGGCTCCCAGAAACATTTTTCCAGACAGAACCAATCCAATTGATTAATCTCAATATCGGTCTTTAAATGTGAGGGTACTTAATGCAGACAAACACCAAATAACATTGAACAGGCTAAGACTAGGCCACTCAATCATAAGCAATGCCCACTACATTGCATTTGTCAATAAGGTTGTATTGTATTTTTGTATTGTTAGCTTTGACTGTTTTAATTATTTATTTTTGTCAAGAGATGAGTGAGGTATGCTTCAGCGATTTCGTTATGAAGTGGTCTGCAAAAAGTAGGCCGTCAAAAGTATTGTCCAGTATTTTAGCAATGCAGCAGTTAATTGAGATAGGCCGGTGGGAGGTTATTTCGGTCTTCTTCCTATTGAGTTTCAGAATTGAAATGAGTAGGCTGTTTTTGTTTGCTTAAGGTACATATGTGGTTGTTAAAGATTTTATTGATTATAAAGATTATATATTATTTATTTTATAAAGATTTTATTATTATATATTCTGTTAAGTAATGTTGGTGTGCGGCTTCTTATTATAGGGTATGAAATTCTGTTATTTTCTGGCGTTGTTTCTTTAAGTGATCTGAGAGCAATGGTTAGTTCGTTTTGGGTTTGTCTATTTATATTTCGTATTTTTATGGAGTGTGATTGAGGGCTATTGATTTGTATTTATGTGACATGAATCAGTGGTTGAAAGTTATGTCTTTTGATTGGTGTGAGAAGTATTGTCCAAATAAGGCGGCTATTTGTTCTTTATATGTGGTGGTTCCGTGTGTGTTCCTTGTAACACAGCCACAGATTTGGTGAATATAGTTCCATACTTTTAGTAGGTGTGTTAGCTTACATTGTTGATTTGGCTATGGATTCTCTTTTTTTGTCTTGGCTTCTCTTTTTAAGAGAGCGTTGGCTTCTCTGTAGTCTATAATGTTGTCTTGGGTTATGTGCTTTTATAGTTTTTTCCATGCTTTTTATCGTATTTGTTGTAGGTCTTAAAGTTTTTTTTTCCACCGAAGAAATTCGTATTTGTGTTTAATTGGTAAAGTTTGTAATATTGCATGGTGTGTGCTTTAGATGATTATTTTGTTAATAAATGCTGCTTCTTTATTGATAGTAGTGAGGGCGGGTATAGTAGGTTATTCTTGCGGTTGTGAAGTATAAATTTGACCCAGTTAGCTTCCTTTAATTTGAAGAGTGTATTTATTTCGTTGTTGGTGTTAAGAAATTCAGAATTCGGTCAGTAATATGTTGACGTAGAACGGGAATTGACCACTTCCGCAAAGGTTATTGAATGTGTTCTAGTAACTGGAGTTACAGAGGGCGAGCAGAATCTTAGGTCGATGGAGGTGTTGTGTTGTGAAAAAGTGTGTTGGTGAGTTCTTATTTAAAATAGTAAGTTGTGATTGTTCTATAAATGGCTATAGTTTTAACTCTCGCGTTTAAGTGTCCCCATTTTTAATGAAATACCCTGTTATCATTACTATTTTACTGTTACTGTTCAAGGTATAGTTCGGGTTGTTGCACTAGAAGGTTTCTTTGGGTAAGATGTATATAGGGTTGATTATTAAAGTTTGCTTTGATTTAATTTCGCCTGCTATTGCTTCTACCTCTTGGTTGTTGTTTATTTGAGTATGTTGAATATATTTGTGGATTAAGAGGGTAACCGCTTCAAATCTGTTAGATGCAATGTTTAAGTATGTTATAGTTTACTGGTGTCAGTAGATTGTTACGATGTTGTATATGTGTCTTTTGAAGTGAGATGATATGATGATTTTGGTAGCCCCAAAGAAGTTCTCCGCCAGCCCGTTAAGGTAGTTGGTGACAACTGTTTTCAATGCCGTCCGCTTCGCTCTGCGTCGTGAACGTCTGTTCGGCCTTTGCTGAATTCTCTCCACCACAAACGGACTTGTTGAACAGACATGCAGTTTTCTCATACACTGTAGTCAATTCTCGATGAATGTTCACAGGTTTCATTGTTTTCGCATGGAAAAAAACGTAAAACAGAGCGGATTTCACACTTGGCGGCGAGAGCGATCGGATGATCCATCTCGAATGGCTGTCAAGCCGGCACTGAGCGTCACAGAGACTCAGGGTACGGTGTTGCCAAATGTTGCGTAGCACAGCTCCTTGCGGAAGTTACTTTTTACATACCCCACGTATATATGCGTTTTTGAATGCATAGATAATCATAAGTCTGTCGCTCTGGTTACTATGAAATGCGCTTTTGTATCATTTCTACTCTATATGAGGCCCAGCACTATGGTTTATGGGAACATTTAGACAATTGGATTAAACGCATGACCATTTTGGCATGAAACCTTATAGCCGAGTGTTTATTCGTAAATTCTTTTTTAGCTCCAAACTCTTGCTTGAGTTAATCAAGAACATGAACTTTTTTAGGTACTTAAACATAGAATATATGAGTTTCGCCAGTGAATACCGCGCGGGTTTCAACGACCGATAAAGTGGGAGTGGTTATGTTGCAGTTCTGGCAGTCGTTGAGCAGTCGACGGGGAGTAAAGTCGAAGTAAAGTCGTAAAGCAGAAGCAGTGGCGCAGCATCTTGTCGATCGTATCAGTCGTATTAAACTTACATTTCATACACCTTAACCTTTTTTTGTGTTCTATTCTTGGAATGAACATAAAATAGAGATAATCACTAATACAATTTTACATATTTATGTTCTTATTGTTACATAAGGCAACGTCAACAAAACAAAACTGCACAATAAAAATTTACGACGTCATAAAAAAAAAGGTATCACTTACATAATTAAGCTTACCAATCACCCAAATCAATTGGCAAGAAAATGATTACGAATCAGAATGGAGTACGGGCGAGATGACGCTTCAAAAGACTTTAACTAACCGACTTAGGAAACAAAACATTAAAGCACTGTATGAATTCATCACATCACATTTAGCACATCACACGGACTTCGTTCGTAAACATACACATCAAAATTGGCTGTTATGTAAATATTTGTATACAAATTGCAGAATAAATGATCACTGTGGACGGTAGTCCACGAAGGTGACGAACCGTACGCCGTAGTGTGTTCTAAGAAGCTACTATATATAGCCGAATAATTAAAATTTTGCTTTTCTGTCCGATCCAAATAGGTGACATCAATTGAAATGTGTTGTGTAAATTAGTACATTTTTCTTTCACAATCTGTCAGAAGTTGTTTAGTTTTGGAGAAATTGCGATAAAAGTAGGAAACCAACGATTCGTTAAATTGGGGCTGATAGGGGCGTTGAAGACATCAGACAAAATTAGGTTAATCGAACCGAATTCTGAAATGCGCGTCGATTCGTACTCCTATCATCTCGTTTCACTCCGTTCCAAACTAATTAAAAAAATTAATTTTTTTCCAACGATTTCAAAACAAAAAATCCAGTCAATGTCGCCAGTCAATGTCGCCAGTCAATGTCGCCAGTCAATGTCGCCTCTTTTTGATTCCAGACGTCATCATGTTGAAACCAGTAACCATCTAGACTTTCTCACGCATTTGCGGGCAGACATAATAAGCCAACATCCACCGATATTGATTTCCATCGACAGTTTCGTTTTCCTTAAAAAGAAAGTGGTGGTTTTTGCGCAAATCCCGGCCCGTTCCCCAAATTCGGCAATTTTGCTTATAAACGCTGCCAGAGAGGTTGAAATTGGCCATTAAAATGTTCTGCCAAAAATTTGAGCGATTGTTTGGCCGTATTCCAAGCGGCGTGGACAGTCTGTCGATAATTCTTTGTGTAAGTTGCACTTTATACGAAAACAAAATCAAATCATTTTTCAAAATGCGCCATATAGTGGTTTCACCGACGCGTAAATGCTGAGCGAGCCGACGATGCGACACCGTTGGGTCCTGAGCAACACTCTCTCATACTGCCTCAACCAGGAAAATCACCTCTCAACCTAGTTATCAACTGTATCAATACCTGTAGTCATCCCGCTCCCCGCATTTCTGGAGCATTCAGCAAAGCGCTGCTTCTGGAATCCACAAGTGGCACTTTATATCTTTCACATCTGCGAAGCAGCAGTGCGCCAACCCCAAGTCCCAAATCTCAGTCAAAGAGGAAGGAAGGAACTACATTATCTACTGAAGGTCTATTCAGCAGGTCCCGTTGGAGTTCCCATGCTTATGTGTATTTCGGTTTACAAACCCAACATTAATGATTAACATTTACGTCTTTTGTAGCCATTTTGGGCCCTCTGCTATAACAAACTTTCGTGTACTTATGTACGAAGACGACGTAAAGCTTTTTCTTTAATATCCTCTCGCGAAATCGCTTACGCGAGTCTGCAGTCAGAGCCGACTGAAGCGCAAAGACTCTCCAGCTCAGCAAAGAAATCCTAGAGCCTTCTCTAACTAATACAATTATTTCACATTGTAAACAAGCTAAGTTATATAATAAGATTTAATTAATAATTATTGTTAGTCTCACAATAAGAGAATATCCAAAAAATAACGAAAATACCATAAAACTTTATTGTTCCATTTGCTGCTGTTTTAATATTGTTCTATATGAACATTCCGCCACTTTGCTCCACAATTGCAATGTTGATCGGTTCGGAATTGAAATCTGAAGATCAGCAGCTACAGAAACCGGAAACCTCCGACCCATCCGAATACGATTTTCTGGTTGCCGGGAATTACACCGGGCAGAAGGATTTTCCCGAAGACGTCGGCGCCGAGTACCAGGGACACGGTCCTTGGCTCGAAGAAGGATTGATTCGCCAGTATAGGAATATAGTATATATGAGGAATGCCTCCTTGAGAGTCTCTGGAATGTTTCTGAATAGAGTGTGTATTAGGAGCTGGGCCTCGGTTTTCAGCACCACTGCCAGAGAGATTGATATTGGCCTCTTCAGTCATTTAAATTTTCTGCCAAAAATTAGGCTTACTGCCAACCATTCGAGCGATTGTTCAGCCGTATTCCAAGCGGCGTGGACAGTCTGTCGGCAATATTCTTTGTGTAAGTTGCACTTTATACGAAAACAAACTCAAATCATTTTTCAAAATGCGCCACATAGTGGTTTCGTAGTGTTGAGCGTGGCGAAAATACGACACTAAATGAGTCTTGACCAACACTTTCTCTCACTGCCTCAACCAGTTCATTGGAACGTCATGACTTTTGATAAACGACATGTTGACGATCTCCTACTGTCCCGTGTTCAATACAATTCGACACGGTCCTGACCGAATCGAAGCATCAGCACTAAAAATGTTGCCCCTACTCTGTTCTCAAAAGCTGCCTCCGTCTTGGGTACTTCCCGAAAGAGTGGAAGCGTGCTGAAGTAATTGTCCTCCTCAAACCTGGAAAACCTGAAGCCAATCTAGCCTCGTATCGTCCGATTAGTTTGCTGGCAATCTTCTCGAAAATACTTGAAAGAGTATTGCCCTGATCACCAGTTTGGCTTCAGACGCTTCCGGAACACCTGAGCAATGCCACCGGCTTGTTGAGAGCATACTTAAGGCCTTCGAAAAGAAGCATTACTGCTGCGCCGTTATGCTGGATGTCAAAAGTACTGCCCTGATCACCAGTTTGGCTTCAGACGCTTCCGGAACACCTGAGCAATGCCACTGGCTTGTTGAGAGCATACTGGAGGCCTTCGAAAAGAAGCAGTACTGCTGCGCCGTTATGCTGGATGTCAAACAGGCGTTTAACAGAGTCAGGCACCCTCAACTCCTTTTCAAAATCAAGTCCCACCTTTCAAGTTCCCACTTCGCCTCTTAAGTCATAGACAGAGGGAACAGAATTTCGAGTAAGATGCGGACCTCAAGGCAGTGTTCTTGGACCCATCTTGTACACACTCTGCACAGCAGACCTTCCCATAACTCCCACCCGGAACCTCACAGTAGTCACATATGCCGATGACGCCGCCTTCCTAGCCTCCGCCACAGATCCTCAGGAAGCATCAGCCATCATCCTGAGGCAAGCTGTTCAAACCGCATCAGAATCCAGCGGTTTCAAAACAAATGTTTGAGAACAGTTTCCAACGCTCATCCGTACCACAAAAACTCCATCATATATAAAGAACATGGAATTCCATGGGTAGCAGAGGAGATCTCCCGTTTAAGCGAAAGGTACACTAAAGGTACTGGACAACCACCCCAACCAGCCCAATCACCTGGCCATCAACCTACTAGACAATAGCCAATCCCAAAGACGCCTGTAGAGGAAACACCCGGTTGACCTTCCCCATCAATAGACACAGTTAACTTCCATAAAAATACATTCCATGTACCTCCTTAAGTCAATGTCACTCCCAAACCATATAATGATTGTCCACGCGGACAGATTTTAAATTAGAAACAAGAACGTTACAAAAAAAAAAACTATTTCAGCTAGTTGTTTCGGTGTGAAGTGATCCATGGCAAAAATTTTAGTAAATTGACGTTTGCAAAACATATCTGATGCAATCGCTCAGTTGTAAATTTTTTCACTGTGAACTTTGTTCACAATGTGTGGTCGATAATGCTTGTTCAGAAGTGATGTTTTAAATTCTTAACAATATAATATTTAATGCCCGGGCAATTTTCACCTGACATCCATGACATCTCTTAGTGTCTCTTAAGCTGGACTTCACTTGATTTTTAATATTGCTCTCATATTGTTGCAGAGCCTCTATACTGCATTTACTGATTACTCTTCGGTCAGGTTGGCTTTGTCTCGCATTATATAGACTCATTAATTTTTGTAATGCCTATCTGAATTCATATTAATTTTTGAAAGTTCCATTAGGATATTTAATTGCTGCGAGATATTTTCCCTTTTTTCTCGTACTTTTTCGTTAGCAGTTCCCAAGCTTCATCATAATTATTGCCGAAACCCAGAAATAAATGGGAAACAACATTTTCTGCTCCCCCTTTTAAAGCACTTTTAAGGTAGCTTAAGCTTAAAGATGAGCTTAAATCTACCCTTAGTCCTTAAAGAACTCGAAAAAATTTTAATTTCGAAACTAAATTTTTTTTGGAAACCCTTTTGTTATTATTGTTATTAAATGTGAAGCAGCTTATATTTTGCCAAGGTATATTTTTAATTTTTTAATCCTTAATGGAAAGGTTTCTATTTTTCTTTTCAGGATTTCTTTTTAATCTGGTTTAAGTATTCCTCTAAGCCTGGAATCTAGATTTGTTATGGTATTACATATGTGTATATGTATGTCTAACTATAATTTCTTTCGCTGTTTTAAATTTATTTAGCGTGCTATTAAAGTGATATGTTGTGCAATACTCGTGTTCTGTCTACCCTAAAAATTCGTTGTGATTTTCACAACCATTTGTATTTAAATATCGCATTCTACAATACAATGTTTACTATAACCCCGTCAACTAACTTTATAATGTTTACCTAATCTTATTGTTATTTTAATTGCTAATATTTTATATTTTAATAATATTTTAATATAATTATATATTGTTTTTTCTTCTATTTAAAATTCTTCTATTCTAAAATCTGATTAAATAAAACTAAACTGACTTTCCGAGCTTGGGGATGCTGTTGACGATATTGTTGCTACTTGAGACGCGTTCTTTCCGGCACCGATAAAGAGAATAAAATAATAAATGCCATTGAGCATAGATAATTGTACCGTAAATTATTTATGCACAATGGCATTTATTATTTTATTCTCTGTGTCCTTTACTACTTGGGAAACAAAATAGGGCTACGTTTTTTTTACTTAGTTCAAAAACTTTTTTCATTGCACATATGCAATCACTTCGATCAATCACAAAGTGCTTGTTCAACCATATTCTCTTACCACAAGGGCTAAACCTCAGGCGTAAGGAAGATGTTACTCCAATGAGTTCAATTTAAAAACTGACTTTATTCATACAATTTCTCATATGTAGAAACATAAAAACACCTTACAATTGTGTGCTTATATACAATCGACTGCAATTCGTTAATATTTGCTCTGGGGGCCTAAGGGTTTAATAACTTTTTCAAGTGCATTTGTTTTGAATGTCATAAAATAGTTTATTTATTTGCGTCAAATCGGGTGATCTCAGGGGCCAGTCAAAATCTGCGTCCAGCTGTATGGCATGTTGCACTGTTCTGTTGAAACCACGAGCTATTGAAACCATTTTCACGAACCATGGGCGTCACAAAATCATTTATTATGATCGATAACGTTCGCCGTTAACGATTATCGTTTCTCCATCATCGTCTTTGAACAAATTGGAACCAATGACAATATCCGCACAAATGCCACACCAAACTGTAACTTTTTGGTCATATAGAGACTATTCCTCAATTAATGTTCAGTGGAATCTAACCGACCATTTTCCGTCGAAACACACGTTTGGATTTCACAATTGAGAAGTTATTGTAAATATAAAACTGAAAAATTTCAGCGCGTTCTTGTGGTGTATACTGTTCCATGGTAAAATTGTCTTGGAGTGACGCTTCCAACGCTGTAGTCAACGATCCGTCAAAAGTTATCGGATTAACGAATATAGTTCGCGATTATTTTTAGATAGTACAAACACGTGAACATCATAACGTTCGTTAACAAAAAAGATTCCTTAACGCAACACAACTTCAACTTACTTTTCGTATTGACAGTCTGTCTGGACCGATCGACGATTGCAAAAGGTTGACAGTCTTATCGATCTCCGACTAAGTTTCTATGACTCTTGACTTCCATTTCACTATTCGATCATACCTGCCAACTTAACTCCTCTTCCTGATAGTTGCCTGCAGCGTTTTAGTATAGGTGGAAACGATGTAGGCAATTATCGCAGCCGCCATAATTTTGTATATATATGCAGCACGTTTCAATTTACAAAAGGAGGGAAAATTATGAAAGAATCTCGAGCAAAGGCATCAACGGGTTAACCACCTGGTTTATGAGGGACTGTGCGCTGCAGCCCCCACACTTTTGTGGCTGACTGTTAGCCCCACGATTATTATTCATCTTCGGTCGGAGTATATACCCTTCTCCAACTGCTTGTACTATGGTTTTAACGTCTCTAATTGCGCTATGTTATGCGGACTCCGTTGCTGCTCGGTCCACGGCGACTTGTATTCTTAATTTTTTTAGAAAGGAAGTACTAGGGACGCCACTAAGTTGAATACAGCTGCGTCTTCCAGTGTAAAATATACTCGTTTTTGTCGAATCTCCTCGGTGATACAGTTCGCAACCGAATAAGGTGGGAAACGCTCAATTTACGTTTATCACCTTTGAGGTTGCCCCAATACGCAGGGCTGGAAGCTTTCTACGCCAGCCATGATGCTTCGCTACGTAACTAATGATTGTGTGCCGATACTTTAAGCACTCTCTGTTTTAAGTGGTCTGGTAACAGCGGCGGAGCGCGGTGCTTGATCATACATACAGTTTGTCAAGAAACTGTTTACACATCGAAAATAAATGGTATTTTCTGACTTTGAATGCAAAATTAAAGGCTTTTTATCAAAATTAAGAATTTTTTTTTATTTATATCTATTTATTAATATATTTTGTATCAATGTGTAAAAAAATAATAACATAATTATAAACAGTTAACAAGAAAAATAACAAAAACTAAGTTTACATACTTTTGACACTGTCAAGAAATGGTTTACAAAAATGACTAGCTCTATTACAGTTAAATTTTAAAGAAAAGATAATAAAATACAAATAACTTACTCTGGTGAAAAATCGTAGAACTGTTGATAATAGTAGATAATCCTTTCTTCGCCTCCAGCTGTCTGTCTATTATGGGCTGGGTGTTCCCCCAATGTATTAATTGCCCTAGGTTTCTCTTTTTTCTCCCTGAAATCCACATACGCGAGGCTGCGCAACTGGGATATGTCTTCAAACGGGTCATCACCTTTGGGAATGCATGGATATGAGCTGCCAATCGATTAGAGACATACACGTATTCTGTGTGGCTACCATTTAAGAGTTCGCCGTGCGGCAATTTCTCTCCCTAGAGGTTATTTTTGATAGATCAGCTGTTACCCCGTCTAGTTATTGGTTAAATTACGTTTTAATGTCCGGTTATCCAGCCAAAGTTGTTGCGGTTCCGTTCATAAAGGCCTATGTACAGATGCGTCGACAGCTTCCTTCAGATCATTTTTTAGAGGATTTGTTTTAAGGAAGTTTTGCTTTACAAAGACGTTAATCATTTTCTTTGTTTATTTGAAGGGCTCCAGTCAACTTACAAGTCGACTAGACGCTCCGTCCTTTCCTCAATTGCCTTGTGATCCTTTAGGACTTGTCGGTCCTGGTTTCTTCTAGCTTTGCAAGAGGACAGCGGGTTGAATTCTCAGATGGTTACTAACATCCCAGTTCGATGTTAAAGCTTATGGACTCTGAGGCTTATGGTCCTTGAAATTTTGTCGTGTCAAAGGGCCCAGCTCGAAGTTCCGTGTTTCAACTCTTAATTGACAACTTTTACGATTCGCAAAGGTTATGTCAGAAGTTGCTGATGCGACTTTTCTGTGAGGTTTTTTTGTATTTGGTTAAGCGTTTTTGTAGACAACCGCGTTCCTACGGTACAGGATTTGAGTAGCCTTAAACGGCTACTCCACTTTTGATCCCGAAGGAAAGGGAAAGACTAATCCGTGGTAGTAGGCTCGTTTTTTTTTGTAATCAATTTAAGGTTATACAATATCAACTATCTTAATTCTACCTCACCGCAGTGTGCCCTCCAAACTCTCGTACGACAATGAGCACGCTAAGTTTTCGCGTCCAATTTACAACTTGCGATGGCGACAAACAGTGTGCCCGCACACAATGAGCTACCAAATCCTATCACTTTCGAACTGGTTCACAACACAAGTTCATCTCAAGAAAAGTACTGACTACGCCTATCGATTACAATATTCGATCCGCGACATCCCCGACCCCGTGAATACCCGATTCACTTAAATCCAGAACTGAAAGTTTAGAGACAGGTCGCATCATTGTTCTCGATAGGCCGTTGTCGCACACGCGAACCTTGGCGCGCCTGGCGACTCCACTTGCTCCGCTGTAGACCTGCCTCATCCTGGCGTGGAAATGTCGCACAATCAGCTTTGTCAGACTGTTCCTGTGCGACAGTATTACGGGCCTCCTCGCACTGTTCGGCATGCATGAATCTCTGAAACTGAATAACAAAATCTTTTGCCACGACAAATGCAAACTCACTGGGCACCTGTTCTTCATCAGGGGCATCTGAAACACGCTCAGTTCTTTCCTCAGGCCCCGGCCAGCTGGCTGCTGGATGCCTCAAAAATGCAGGTCCTCTTAGCCACCTTAAATCCTGGCTAAGGTCGGCTCCCCTCTGTGACCGCGTCGCATCATCCTCCGCAGTGTCGGCTGTAGGCACCCATCTCTATTGAGAAACCTTTGACGACTCCAGAATCTCCGCCACTCGGTTGCCAACAAACTGCTTATACCGGCGGTGGGTGCTGCCGATCCATCTCAGCACCGTCTTTGAGTCCGTCCATAACACCATGTCCGTGATGGCCACACTGTGCTCCTCCTTGACAGTATTCATCAGCCTGGTTCCAAGAACTGCTGTCTGCAGCTCCAGCCGTGGGATCGTCATTGTTCTCATGGGGGCGCACTTCGTCTTTGCACATACGAAGCTCACCAGCACGTTGTGTGACCCTCCAATAGGCCACCGCCGCGAATGCTGCCTGACTAGCATCCACGAAAACGTGCAATTCTATGGCCCGGACTGCTCCACGCCCAAAATAATGGCGAGGACATCGGAACTGTTCCACGGTGTCCATCTCTTTGCGCCAAGTCGCAAATGTTTTGCTTAACTCCTCCGATAGTGTTTCGTCCCACTGGATCTTCTGTTTGCAAATCTCTCGCAGCAGCAGCTTCGCTGTAATCATGAGGCAGCACAGGAATCCCAGGGGATCAAACGTTGACATCACCAGGCTCAAATATTTCCTCTTCGTAGGGACTCGATCTCCACTCAGAACGCTGCTTGGCACTCGATGATACTTCACGTTGAATCTGAAGTCATCCGTTGCTATCTGCCAACGCATTTCGAGGATCTTTTGCTCAGCCTCATCCCATCCGACGCTCTTAATGCGTCCAGGTCCTAAAGCCGTCTCCACGGTGGGCGAGCTGAATGAAAACTGGCATAACTCAAATCCAGAATCTACATGTATCTCCTTCACTCGGGTAGATACGCTGATGGCCTCGCTCTCTGTAGCGAAACTGCCCACATAGTCATCGACACAATGGTAGTCGGTGATGGCCTTGACTGCTCTCGGATCCGAATCCCGAAACTTCAGGGCATTCACGGTCTTCACGTAATGTGCAGCGCTCGGCGAGCATGCTGCTTCAAACGTCATTACGTTCATCTCATAGACATCCGGATCTCTCTCGTTGTCGCCATCTCTCCAGAGGAATCGTTGGGAACATCTGTCGGTCGGATCATTGATGTCACCGCAGACTTCGACTGCTCCCTCTCTGAAATGAAAGAGCACAGCTGGCTAAGGCTTAAAGTGCTGAGGCCCTTTGTCTAGCTCCGAATTTAGCGAGGTTCCTCTAACTTTGGCTGCAGCATCAAACACAAGCCGTCCCTTGCCGGGCTTGTTGGAGTTTTTGACACCAAAATGTGGCAAATACCATAATCGGTCGCTCCTCGCCGCGACCTCATCCGGCTGCAGCCTCCTTGCGTATCCTTTGGACACGTAATCCTTTATAATCCGATCATATTCCTGCGCCAGCGGCTCATTGCGCTTCAATTTCTTATCTTTGTTGACCAGCCTCTTGTACGCCATCTCGTAGCTCTGTGGCAGCACAACGTGGTCGTCCTTCCAGAGTAATCCCATCTGGTAGCGACGTCCCACTCTCTCCGTGGTGTCTTCGAGCATCCTTTGTGCCCGCAGATCGTCGCTGGCTGCGACCTGTGGCGCGGGCTTCACTCCAAAGTTCTCCATATCGAAGTAGTCCTCCACCATTTGTTCCATCGCGTCATCCACTGACACGGCAAGTAAGCAGGACCTCGGTGATGGCGTAGTCGATTGCCCACTTACAGGCCCAAACACAACCCAGCCCAGCTCGGTTGCGGCCGCGTACGCTCCCTCTCTAGCGAACCGCCTCGTTCTAAGGGGCAATCCGAGATGTCCGTGATCTAGGCCGATGAGCAGCTTCGGAACCGCGTAGAGCTTCATCAGCAGACGCGCATCCCTATGCACGCCCTGGACATCCTGTCGACTCAATGTCTGCATCGGCAGACTCAGGCTCGAAATGGCATACACGTTTCTCAATACGTGGCGAGTGAGCTTTCCAACTCCGCTTATCTTCAAACTCACCACGTTGGTAGGCTCTCTGGTTGCCCTACCTTCAAACCATTGTACATATATTTAGCTGACGACGCTCTCCTTGCACTCCAAGATCTCTTCGCAGCTCGTCATCGATCATCGTGACGGAGGATCCGTCATCTAGGAGCGCATGCGTATCCACTTTCCGCCCAGCTCCGTACAGCGTAACTGGCAGTATACGGAACAGTAGCCGGCCACCTTCGGCGTCGACGCAGCTCAAATTCCTCTGCATGAGCGCTCGGGCTTCACGCGGAGCTCCTCTCTCCAGGCTGTTTCTGGGAACGGCTGGCTGCTGATTCCCCTCTTGGTCCCTGTGACCATCTAGTTGCAAAGGCATCCTGGCCGGGCTGCGTCTGGAAACTGCTGGCTGCTGGTTCCCTCCGTGGCGTCTGAAACCACATCGATGCTGCGGCCTTCGCTCCTCGTCCGCGCCATGTAGCACACGGTGATGCATCTTTCGGCATCCATTGATCTGGCACTCACCTTGCATGTAGCAGGATCTAGCCATGTGCCCGCTTCATAGGCATGTGAAGCAGAGTTGGTGGCTCTTCACAATCCTCCACCTTCCCGGCGGCGAATCTCTAACGAATTCTCTGCAACTCGTGATTCCATGTTGTCCTCCACAGATGGGACAACCTCCATGCCGATCATCCTGTTGATCGCATTCGTAATGGTTGATGCTCGCATGCAAAACTATACGCCTCCGCTCCTTTCCCTCGACGTTCAAAACCGTGCACACCACGTTTGCGTACTCCTGTAGCCACGCGCTGAAGTGGACTACAGTGGGAAAGGGCACAATCGTTGCAGCATGCCTGCTCAGTCCACTCGCTTGCTGGTAGGAAGCTTGGCCACAAGCTCCTCCATGAGGGTTGGGTTCCCCAGGTGCTGCTCCGCCTTCGCTGACTGCAAGAAGGCCGCGAGGTTACTCACTCGGGTAGCGAAGGGAATGATCTTCGCCAAATTGTGCTCCGAAATTGGCTGCACCTCTGGCACGCTGTTCAGCTGGCTGCGTATAAGCTGCTCCGGTCGGCCGAAACTAAAGCGTAGCTGCTCCATCACGGCGCTGATATTCCCTGGATGAATTAGCTCCTTCAGCGCCTTCAGTAATCTCTGGTTGTTCTCCAGATCCGTGCAATTGTACGCTCGGGTCGTCTCCACGAACGCACAGCTGAAGATCCGCCACTCCTCGGCGTGCCCTCCAAATACAGGCAAGTCCAGAAGATTCCTTGTCCCATATGCTCCCTGGATTCCATTCGGCGTCATCGCGGCGTTGGATCCAACAAGTGGCGATGCTGTTGCCACATTGTGGACGCTCACGCCCGGTAGCACGAATCCATGCGCAGGCTGCGCAGTGCTTGTTGCACACAGTGGCTCCACAAACTGGTTGCTAGTTGTTAGCAATCGCGGTCCACTCCAAGATGGCAGCAGCGTGCAGGCCGCACCGTCACCGTTATAGGGCACCGACCCGACCACGTTATGTAAGGCCTCTCCGTTAGATGTGGGTAATGGCGGGCCGCTCCAAGATGGCGGCCGACCCGTCGCACTACTGTTGGCGCCAACTGCGCTTGGGCCAACTGCGATTGGTGCGCAATTGGCGGTGCTCACACTTTCCAGAGCTTTAACTTTCTCCAGCTCCTTCTCCAACGCTGCGATTCTCTCCATGAGCTCCAACGTGAGAAGATCATCTTTATCCCCGGCGCTGAGCTTGCAGCTGTGACGGCAGTACTTCTAGGTGGGGAAGCTACTGTAGTCCCGTTATGGCCGGGCAAGAAATCGTCGCTTCCGTGATATTCACCCGCGGCTTTGTTCCTGCTCTACTACTTACTGGCTGCTGATCCGCTCTCGTTGTTATAGGGGTGGCTTCCTCTCCATTCAGCCGGGCACTCTTCCTGGGAGAATGCTGCATCTTCGCCAGCTTTAATATGGCGGCTCCCTCGGACTGCGAATAAAAGATGTAGTCGTGCGAACGGAGTTCCCTTAAACGACTACTGCACCTTGGATCCCGAAGGAAAGGGAAAAACTAATCCGTGGTAGTAGGCTCGTTTTATTCTGTAATTAATTTATGGTTATACAATATCAACTATCTTAATACTACCTCACCGCAGTGTGCCCTCCAAACTCTCGTACGACAATGAGAACGCTAAGTTTTCGCGTCCAATTTACAACTTGCGATGGCGACAAACAGTGTGCCCGCACACAATGAGCTACCAAATCCTATCACTTTCGGACTGGTTCACAACACAAGTTCATCTCATGAACAAGTGAGAAAAGTTATCTTCGGCTTGCCGAAGATGGTATACCCTTAAAAACAAAAAAGTTTACTATACAAAGAGTTGTTTTTATATCGGTCGTTTGTATGGCAGCTATATGATATAGAAGTCCGATCCGGATCAAACTTTTATAACTTATGTATGGCTATGTCACATAAATAAATGTTGAATTCGGTTGCAATAGCTTGGAAAACAAAAAAGTTTCCCATACAAAGACTTGTTTTCATATCGGTCGTTAGTATGGCAGCTATATGATATAGTAATCCGATCCGGACCAAACTTTTACAAATCATGTATGGCCATGTCAAATGAATAAGTGTGTAATTCAGTTGCAATAGCTTGGAAAACAAAAAAGTTTCCCATACAAAGACTTGTTTTCATATCGGTCGTTTGTATGGCAGCTATATGATATAGTGGTCCGATCCGACCGATTCTTAAACTTGATCTGCGTGCAACTAAAATAATGATCTGGTAAAAATTTCAAAACGCTAGCTTTAGGACTACTGTTTTTTTTTTGCATAGAAACAGACGGACAGAGGGACACACGGACAGAGGGACAGACACAGACGGACATGGCTATATCGACTCGGCTGTTGAAGCTGATCAAGAATATATATACTTTGTGGGGTCGGAGATGCTTCCTTTAATGCGTTACACATTTCTGGACAAAATTATAATACCCTTTTTCAAGGGTATAAAAATACTGACTATGGCTATCGATTACAATATTCGATCCGCGACATATCTTGTTTAAGAATTAACCATGTATATATATCCAAATATTAGAATAAGGGATCGACCCAACGACCAAGATAATAAATAATCCATTTTACGATCGATCCCTTCAAAAAGAAATGTACTTGAGAGGGTCACAAAGTTATATAATAAACAAGTGAATAAAGTTATCTTCGGTTTGCCGAAGATGGTTTACCCTTGCAGATCTTTATAAAATTGCAATAAGTACTTACAGTTTATCAAGACTTGTCAAGTTGTCAAGTTGTCAAGTTTTCTGACTTTGAATGCAAAATTAAAGGATTTTTATCAAAATTCAGGATTATTTTTAGTTATATCTATTTATTAATATATTTTTTATCAATATGTAAAAAAAACAAGTAAGGTAGCAGCAGTCGAGTTTCCCGATTGAAAAATACCATGTACCCTTAGACATGCTTACAATTAATTTATTTAATATCAATAAATAAATGAAACAATATTCTATTAGAAAAGAGTACCATAACAATATAAATTTGGTATGATTTTGGTTATGAAAATAAGTTTCGTGTGTCATAAAGCCATACACATTTCGCTGTCAACGTCGCAGTCGGTGTCGCGCAATGCGTGTTTTGCTGCGCTTCTGCTTCGCTTGCCATAGATATTGCATGTGGCATAACTTCCGTGTTTCTTATCCGATTTGGTTCAAATTTAAAAATTAGCTAGCTTTTATAAGCATCAACGCATACGCCGAATGGCATAGCATAGGGGTAATAATTGTGGGCGTGGCAGTTTTTTGCGGTTTGCGGGGGAGCGTGGTCGTGGCAGTTTTTTGAGGTTTGCGGGGGAGCGGGGGGTGATATCAAAATAAAACAACAAACTTGTACTGCGTAAGGTAATTACCTATCCAACGATATATGGCACATGTCTGCAGCTCTTGTAGTTTCTGAGATCTATGCGTTGATACGGACAGACAGACGGACATGGCTATGTCGACTCGGCTTCCTTCTGCCTGTTACATAAATTTGCACCATATTATGATACCCTTTTCACCCATTTTTAATGGGTACAGGGTATAATAAAATCGAAAAAACCTCAAGCTTTTGCTCCTAAAAACATGAGTGTTATGGCATTTTAGATTGTTTAGTTATATGGTTTTATGATCATTTCTTCGTAGCAAAAATCAACTAATTAGTTTAGTCTAATTTTCTACAAAAATTTCCAGCATTTTCACAATTGCTCTTAACAGTCATATGTGGAAGGCTGTGTTAATATTTAGTTAGATTAGTTTTATTTAAGAACGAATTCGAACTTAAACTACGATATCATGTTTCTAGAGATGGGCTGTTAGGAGAACATGCATAGTTGCCAGAACTTATATTTTAACACTCCTTCTTAACAATGCATGTCTATCTTTAAAATTCAAAATTAATGCAACCCCATGAAGTTTATAAGTTTTAAATTTTAACCCCAAACCAAATTTAATGCAGGACATCAGATATCATATCATTAGTTGAGACATGAAAGGTGGAGTTCCTCGTAAGGCCCCGTGCACTTTGGTTGTCGCTGTATATCATCATTGGAGAAACATCACCGAAACCCATTTCGTCAATAAGTTTCATAATATACGCAGCTTCTTTAGCTGCCGATGACTCCGTCTCTGTGCTACAAGTGACTGCTTCTTGGATTACCAAGTATATGCGGCACCTACAGCGAAGAAAGACCAGCTACTGTACGAGTTCCGATTACTGCTATCACCAGCCCATGGATAGATTGATCGTTGCGTTTGAAATGTATCTTCAGCTCTGTAGTACCCATCGAATATCGTAATATTTGCTTGGCTCCTACTTCATGGTCCTTATGTGGGTACACATTTCGTTGTGCTAGTTTTGCAACGGAATGCTTCTGCATTCGGTCCGGTTTGTGATCACCAGATACATCACTGAACCGATCAAAAATTGATACGCCATCTGGTTCACTCGTTGACAGTTTTCTTCATCGCATTTTACTTGAAAGCCTGCCTCCAATGGTAATGCGTTTGTCTTACAGTCTTACATGCCGTGCTCATTAAGAAGACTTTTAATAAATTTCTTGTGGCCAATATTGATGGTGTCCATGATGCTTGAATTCCATGCCAAGGAAATGAGTGCCGCCATCGACCACATTGAATTCGCCGGATATTAGCACCTTTACGCTGTTCAGTTCTTCCCTGCTCATACTAGCCTAACTAGTAGTAGTATTAAATCCTTAAATGTTTACAAAAATAATAGTATGGGTACACTTAAACATTCGTGTATATAAGTTACCTAAGACGACCGATCGTCTGATGACTAGCACCGGCCAAACTGCTGTAGCTCGTGCATAGCCGGAAAGCTCTGCATATTGTCAGAGGCCGCTATGAAGCTCATTTTTGTTAGCATTGAAGTCAGTTCGTTTTGAAGCCTCAATGAATAAAGAGCACAAGCTGATAAGAGAGACAACTCCGGTAAACAGCCGTTATATTATCTTATTTAAATAAAACCGACTGAGTCTCTAGGCCAGCAGTTAAGACGGGTAGTCCACCTTCCCGAGTAATCGTCCTATTCCTACAAAGACGTACAACGGCCAACCGGCCCCGCTCCAGATGCCTATTTGGCACCTGATGTCATTTGCAGCCATCACATTCACCATGTTATATTGTTTACATTGACGTCCGTTGACGTCGACCAGTACGTACCTTTTTCGGTCGCCCGTATCTTCTCCTGATGCACCTTTGGTCGTATTCAGCAGACTCTTCTGCTCCTTCTTCAGCTTTATCACCGTAATGTTCTTCAGTAGCTGTAGCTTCATCAACCACATCAGACTGCGGCCTGTCAGCATCAACAGCTGACTGGACTTTAAGCTCGACCAGTTTTACATCAGTACCGCATGCCGCACGTGTGGCTCCTTCACCACCAGTTTCTACCAAGTCCTGTACCAGTAATATGAAATCTCTCGCCTCAACTATCGTTCGCTTCTCGAGGTTATGCAAGCGATAGTGCTTGGCTCGAACTTCTTTCGGTGAGTTTAGTCCAGTAAAATGGCCTTCGTACCAAACACTCTCAGATGGGACACCGACGACTTTTTGCCTGACCACGCAAGGCGTCACACAGCGTAATGTTGACGTCTCAGATCGATTTCGCAGATAAGCTCCCGTGTTAATGGCCTCTGCCCAAAACGTGCCGTCAACTCCAGAATGCACCTGCATACTCCGTGCCATCTTCACCAGTGTTCTATTCGCACGCTCCGCCACACCATTTTTCTGCGGAGTGTGAGGAACAGTTAGTTGCCATTTACCATTTACACTACTTACCAAAAAATTTTTAAATTTTCCACTGACATATTCTCTACCAGTTTCGCTTCTGATTGACTTGATCGTCTTGCCGCCTTGTATTCTTTAAATTTGTTAAAAATATCGTCTCGTCATAAACGTTGCGAAATACCGTGCACTACCAATTGAGGGTTTGCTCATTGGTGCACAAATGTCACTGTGCATTAAGCCAAGGACGTCATGCGACCGATTCTCCGAGGCTTTTCCGAACTTCTTTTTGCATATTTTTCATTTTTCACACGTTTCACACACATGTTCTTTTTCGTTACCCACGCCTGCATCTAAACCGAGCACCATGTTGTTCTTGATAAGTTTCCGCAAACTTCCATAATTCAGGTGACCGAACCGATTGTGCCATTCTCTCATTTGCGTGACATAAGACTAAGCATTACATAAGACTAAAAAAAAACATTTTTTCACATCATTTTCAAACAATAATAATCCGTTTCTATGTCGTGCTTTCAACAACACATCATGTCTGTCCATTACACACGCTTCATTCTTTTCGAACCGAACTTTAAATCCATTTTTACTGGCTTCCGATACAGATATAAAATTGCACTGCCGATCGTTTACGCATAAAACGTCAATTTTCTTTTTTTTCTGGCTTACTTTTACTTGACCGCACGACCAACAGGCAACATTTTGCTTTTCTGCTGTACATTCGAACGACCGTTAGAATTGTCAAACCGTTTTTCCGTATGCAATGCAAATACTTTTTGCTGATTAGGTTTATTTAAATATTAATGTGAATTTAACTACGGGTTTTCTAGAGATGTGCTGCTAGGAGAACATCCGGAGTTGCCATAATTTATATTTTATCAGTTTTTTTTTTAACTTTATTTTGTATTTAAAATCTATCCGAGTAGACAATCTTTAAATGGGTTGGGGAAGACCTTGACTTAAGGGAGGTACATGGAATGTATATCTAATGAAGTTGACTTAGGGGTCTATTGGTTGGGGAGGTCAAGCGGGTGTTTTCTTTTCAGGTGTCTTAGGGATTGACTATTATCAAGAAGGTTGATGGCCAGGTGGTTAGGGTGGTTGTCCAGTCTTTTTATGTATCTTTTGCTGAGACGGGTGACGAGAGCTACCCATCTAATTCCAAGTTCTTTAAAGATTATTGAGTTTTCGTGGTACGGATGGGCGTTCGAAACTGTTCTCAGGCATTTATTCTGAAACCGCTGGATTCTGATACGGTTAGAACAGCTTGCCGTGCCCCACAACTGTATCCCATATGTCCAGATTGGCTTAAGCACTACTTTGTAAATAAGCAGTTTGAATTTTTCTTTGAGCTTGGACCTTCTCCCCAGGAGCCAGTGCAGTTGCTTAAGTCGTCGGTTGGCCTGGTTGCGCTTGTTGATTAGGTGTGGACGCCATGTGAGCCCGCGGTCCAGGGTCAGCCCTAGATATTTGGGAGTGCTATTCGTAGGGATGGTTTCCCCGGTGAGTGTGACGGGCGGGCATTCTCCCCTGCGTAGTGCGAAGGTTGTTTGTGAGGATTTCTCCGCGTTGACCACGATGTTCCATCGTGGAATAAAAGTAGAATCAAACTGCACACAGTGCAAATATGATTAAAATCAATAAAGTGGTTAGTAGTCTATCTAAATAACGTCTTACGTTATTTATATGTATTAAGATATAATATTATCATGTATTAGTATCATATAGTCAATCTAAATTTTCAAAATTTTTATTAATTATTTTTATAGGCGTGTGCGCACACTATATGCTTGCATGGGAGAAAGCGAGGGTGAACTATCGTTTGAGCCTAATCAAATAATAACAAATGGTACAGTAATAATTTTTTTAAAAAATATTGAATTTAATAAATTGATGGTTTAAAATCCAATTAATATATTTGGTTTTCCTTCTTTTCAGTTCGGTTTTCCCACGAGCCTGGTTGGCTTCAGGGTACATTAAATGGAAAAACAGGACTGATTCCTGAAAACTACGTGGAACATTTGAAAACTTATAAATAGACATCATGAATTAAAAACTATTTAATTATTACTCTAGATAAACAAGAAAATCTTTCCATTTTTTTTAACTTATCTTTATTTTTTCTTTAAAGTCACATGTGCCCTTATATGTAAACCTATACCTTTTGAGTTTTTATAAATACTATAAGCTGCAATATTTGTTAGTTTTTTTAAATATCTACTGTATGGTGCGTAACAAAGTTGTACAGTTCATCTTGATTAACTGTCAAAATAAAACTGTCTGTCGTCAGTATTACCATTTAAATATCGGATAGTTTAAAAGACATCACTTATTTTTTATCCTATCATACGTTGGCACTTTTACTACCGCTTTACAAATAGAACTCTTTTTAATTTCTGCCTATGTTTGAAATATGTTAGAAAATAAGTACCAAAAAAGATTAAGTTTCCACTGGAACTTGTGATAAAAATTCATATAAATGCTGGTATTATGGCTGGATCACAGGCCAATGTGAAAGGGAAGGCAAGAAGCAAAGCTATACAAGAAAATTAGTAAAACTAGCAATTCTTAAAATTTGCTTCAAAACAACTAAATTAAAAAAATAAGACTCCATGTCCTCACCAGATTTGAACCTGCGACTGTGCAGAAAGTCTGGCAGAAGTTTAAATCTTTACAAATTTAATTTTGGAAGGCAAAACATTGATGCCTTACACATGCGGTAAGACACAACATACGTCAAACAACATGTCATGTAATGAGAAATGAGGTAATGAGAAAGGAAAACTAGCTTATGACGGAGCCGAAGTGTTAATACCCTTAAAAATTTCACGAAAAAAACTTAATGGAAGAGAAACATTTCCTTAGCCCTGACAGACTGGTTGAGAGTTCATTCCGAGTTTGCTCTATAGAGAGAAGAGAGCTTTCCGCTTGTTAAGAACTGCGCTTACCAAATTTTGTATGCCTCACTCCGTTAAGCGTTTTCAAAATTTGCGTATCGATTTTTGGGCAAGAAAGCATAAGTCTTAAAAAAATTTTATAAATAGTCGGCCGATCCGATCCGATGCTTGTAAAAATATCCATTTGTTAATTACAAAAGAACATTTCATTTTTTTGACAAATAACAAATTTTGTTTATGTAGCAGCTATATGATATACAAGGTGCAATTCAAAAGTTCCAGGACTTATATTAGGAAACGAATATTATTTGTTTTTTATTTTTTAATTTATTGGTCGCCTTTAAAATAGTCTCCTTCTGCCTGAATATAAAATTTATACAGTATAATGTGCTTAACTGCCTCACCATGTTTGACTCAAAAAAATGTGCACTTATCCTAAAAATGCACTTAACTGCAATTTTGCTATAATTCACATTTTTATGTACTTTTGGATGGAATTTATTGCTCTTATTATTTACTTAAAATAATCTGATATCTTTTTTTGAACAATTATTATTATTAATATCTTTTCCTCTAATTTTTGAAGCTCTCTAAGTAACCCCGAACAATTATACTTCATTCCTTATTGTTCCAGAGTCTTGATAGCATCAAAACCTTCTTTGATAGTTAGCAGCTTTGGTTCTTCATTACCGCTATTCTCATCGTCATCGTACCTATGCTGATCTTCATCTTCAGTCTGCTCATTCAGAAGAGCACTTGTTATCTCTTTTGTCGTCAAGGTACCGTAGCAATCCAGGCTCTCATCGATCCAGGGAGAATATCAACAACAAAATCATTCGCTCCAATTTCGTCACATTCGGCAGACTCGCCATGTATTTTCCATGTTTAATGTTGTGGCGCTTACGCCAACGCCACAACCAGTTACCATCTGGAATGTAATCTACTTTGAATTGATCAAAGAACTCTTTTGCTTTCCCTAGCAACACGTGACGATCCAGTACTGCATTACCAGCGCTATGTTGTTTGAACCACAAGTACAATGCGTTCTCTATCAAAGGGTGCTTTCCTTTCCTTGCATTTAAGTCCCGCTGTTGTAGCCGGTTATTGTACGTCACTCTCCTTACGTATGAAGCGGTTTATTGTTGAAAGATCACAATTGTATTTAATTGCAAGGCTCTTTTTGTTAACATTATCCTTAACTTGTTCGATTATTGATAGTTTTTCTTTGATTGTAAGCCCAATATTTCGCTTTGTTTTACCCCTTTCGAAAAATTGATTTGTAAAAAGACTGTACTTGCCATTTGTATGGCATTGCCAAGCATAAGTAAACGGTCATGCGCAGTTTGGCGCCACGATCAAAACGAACGCATCCCCCTCCGAGCGGCACTAGTCGCGCTCGCGCGATCTCTCTACACTTTGTTCACAGGTTATACGTGACTCACCAGGTTATGGCCAGATATACAACGCTCCCAGCGAGTAAAGTGCCAACAAAAAAAAACACAAATCTAATTAAACAAGTTATCTTCGGCTTGCCGAGAATGGAGGGTATACCATGCAAATCTTTACAAAATTGCAATAAGTACTTATGTAAAAATCAGAAGTCTTTTCAAAATTATTAGTATGTCTATGTCAAATGAATAAATGTTGAATTCGGTTGCAATAGCTTGCAAAAAAAAAAGTTTTCCATACAAAGACTTGTTTTCATATCGGTCGTTTGTATAGCAGCTATATGATATAGTGGTTCGATCCGGACCAAACTTTTACAAATCGTGTATGGCTATGTTAAATGAATAAATGTTTAATTCGGTTGCGATAGCTTGGAGAACAAAAAAGTTTTTCATACAAAGACTTGAAATCTGATTGATCGTTTGTATGGCAGCTATATGATATAGTGGTCGGATCCGACCGATTTTTGAACTTGATCTGCGTGCAACAAAAATAATGATCTGGTAAAAATTTCAAAACTACTGTATATTCTTGCATAGAAACAGACGGACATGGCTATATCGACTTGGCTGTTGATGCTGATCAAGAATACATATACTTTCTGGGGTCGGAGATGCTTCCTTTAATGCGTTACACATTTCTGGACAAAATCATAATACCCTCTGCAAGGGTTTAAAAACGAACACTATAATCGGTGGCATCCTTTTCACTTTACTAGCAAAGAGTGACGATCTATAATAACAACGAAAAAATGATGGCGCTTTTGCAAAGTCGAGCAATAGGTGGCGCACTTAACTAATGTATTTGAAAGAGAAAACAATCAAAATTGCAACAAAATTCATGCAGTTATCCCAAAAATGCACTTATATTGAATGCAACTAAATTAATAATTTTCAAACAAAATAGTTTTTCGTTGTACAAAAAAAGTATGATTAACTGCCCAATCATCTGTAATGTGCAGTTAAGTGTTGAGGCAGTTAAGCACATTATAGTGCATAACAGCTGACTTGTATAACATCTGATATATCGCGCTACATGTGACATTACATTTGTAGTGTCGGTCGGAAAATGAGCATCGAACAAAGAGCCAATATTAAGTTTTGTTTTAAACTTGGTAAAACTTTTACCAAAACTCATCAAATGATGAAACAAGTTTATGGCGATGATTGTCTATCCCGTAGCCGTATTCACGAGTGGTTTAAACGTTTTCAAGAGGGACGGGAGGACTTGGAAGACGACGAACGTTCGGGCCGGCAAAAGGATGTTGTGAACGAAAAAAACACGAAAATTGTGCGTGAATTCATTAAAAAAGAGACGAAATCATAGCTTAAATATTTGGAATCGGAATTATCAATATCCACAGCGTCCATTTATCGTATTTTGACAGAAAATTTGGGCCTCTAAAAGGTTTGTGATCGATTTGTACCGCACACTTTGAAACAACATGAAAAAGACCTCAGAATTCAACATTCAAGAGACATTATTAAAGAGGCCTAAAAGGACACAAACTTTTTGTATTCGCCTGATATGACACCCTGCGATTTTTATTTGTTCGGAAAACTACATTTGGCCATGAAAGGAAACCGCTATGCTGACGTTGATGCCATCCAAAAAGCGACGACCGCCATCCTCAACGCTATATGGATAAACGTGCAAAACGTTGTATTCAGGCAGAAGGAGACTATTTGGAAAGCAACCAATAAATTAAAAAAAAAACAAGTGAGAAAAGTTATCTTCGGCTTGCCGAAGATGGTATACCCTTGAAAACAATAAGAGTTCCATACAAAGACTTGTTTTCATATCGGTCGTTTGTATGGCAGCTATATGATATAGTGGTTCGATCCGGATCAAACTTTCACAAATCATGTATGGCTATGTGAAATGAATAAATGTTGAATTCGGTTGCAATAAGTAGGAAAACAAAAAAATGTTCAATACAAAAACTTGTTTTCATATCGGTCGTTTGTATAGCAGCTATATGATATAGTGAGCCGATCCGGATCAAACTTTAACAAATCATGTATGGCTATGTCAAATGAATAAATGTTTAATTCAGTTGCAATAGCTTGGAAAACAAAAAAGTTTTCCATACAAAGACTCGAAATCTGATTCGATTTTTAAACTTGATCTGAAATGGTGCAACAAAAATAATGATCTGGTAAAAATTTCAAAATGCTAGCTTTAAAAGTACTGTCTATTTTTGCATAGAAACAGACGGACAGACGGACATGGCTATATGGACTCGGCTGTTGATGCTGATTTGCCTACCTGGAAGAATTCCCTGCAAAAGACAGACTGTCAGGCGGATTGCATCCAGGGCATACAAAATTTTGGGACAAAATTACCATGCGAGTGCATAAAAATAGAATCGAAGGTTTTAGTGCTACCCTTTAGCGCCAAGTCATAGGAAAAACTTTGCCCATGTTTGGTCCATAGGTCAAATTTATATATGTATGTATGTACAATCTTCAGTAAAACATAGACGTAGCAAGAAGAAAAGGAAAAATATTTTCGCGATTTAATTAATAAAAATTTTAAGTTGTATGTCGATTACCAGAAATAGGGTAAGAAAGAATTTTCTACGTCAAACCACAATCCATTACACATAACGGCTTATTAAATATATTAAATAACAGATTACAGCTTTAATTGTGTTAAATATAATTAAATGAGTGGCACATGAAGTTGAATTTTTGTGATTGAGAGAGTAAGAAAGCATTCTCACTCATTTTCATTCTCTTATTTTGAGAGCGTTTTCGAAATGCCGAATGGACCGGAATGATTCGATTGGGTTTTGAGACATTCTATTCATTCAGCCTTTTCCTTTTGGTTTCCTAACGATTTAAAATAAAATGGTAAATGGTGAGAGAGAAATAATTATGGGTGAAAAGGTAAGACACAATGTGTGTCTGTGTGTTTCTTTTTTATATTTATGTACTTTATTTATGTTTTTATGTATATATGTAAATAATGTATTTGTTTTTCTTTCCATCACATTTTTTACTTTATTAAATATTATTTTACACAACAAATATGCTCCTATTTAAAATATTTCCAAACTGAAACTTTTTAAATTATACCCCGTTAGAAAAGTTTCATTAAGCTTTTTTGTTTTTTTTATTTGTCTAATTTTACTCTAGTCTACTTCTTACGTACAAAATTTAATATAAAGTTTCAATTTAATTTATAAAAACCAATATTAATAAAAACACTCCTTTCAAAAAAAAAAGAATAGCCAACAATTTTGTAATAGTATTTTATGACTTCACATGTGGGGTATTTGATCGGCAGAATTTGAAAAGAAGCAAGAAAGAAACACCGTGTGTTCGCTGCGGAATTTTATTTGCGACTGACAAAGGAATGAAAGAATTGATAACATGGATATACACATTTCCTTATTCCTAATTTAAAGCCGCCGATAGTGCCATATACTCAGCCTCGGTACTGCTTAACGCCACGCCTCGCTGCTTTTCTGAACGCCACGAAATTTGACCCCCGACCAATAAGTACATGTAGCCAGTGTAAGACTTCCTGTCAAGCCTATCGCCTGCCCAATCAGCATCAACGTATCCACGGAACGCTTGACTACATTGCCTTTAATGTAATGTCATGTCAACCGTCGATGAGAGATACTTGAGCATGTGCTTTATGCCAGCCATGTGCTCAGCATCCGGATTTTGATTCCGTTGAGCCAATTTGGACACTAAATGCAATATGTCTGACCTTGTTGGAAGAGCTAGCTACATAAGCTCTCCCACTACCGATTGATAAACCGTGGGATCCACGTTTTTGCACTTGTCGCTGGTGCAATCTGTTTGGAAACCTGCATCCAGGGGAGGTTTCGCCGGCTTGCAATATTCGCTGCCATGGGTCCGCAATAAATCTTGATATATTGCAAATGTCCCAAAGTAATGGCTCCAAGGTCCCCTCGCTTGATTTTCACGCCCAGGAAATGGTTTAATGGACCCTCGTTAACGCCTCAAACGATTGTGAAATGCCGATTTTAATTTCCAGCAAATCCTCGTGATATTGGCAAGCTATAAGTATATCGAGCTTTTCCGCTCTGTTTGTATTAACATGGCTCGTTGTTGCTGGCAATAAATCCTATATACACCAAAACGCCATTTAGCTTCTCGTCCCAGGCCCTTCCTGACTAATCCATATATTGCTTTTCTCAGCATCAATACCTTGTCAGGATTCTTCTCGTCTATATAGCGACGTATTTGCGTCACCCAAACCGGCCGTTTAAATTATTTCAAAGAACTATAAATAATAATGCACTTAAGTGATTTCCATACTGTAGGCCATCTCCGCAGTTTGCGTTTTGATAAACAATTCTTTGTCAGCGGCACTTAGCCCGTCTTGTAACTAGCTGCTCTCTTTGAATCTTTTTCTAATCTTAAGAATCCAAGAGCAATGCTCTCCCGAAATAGAAATATTCTTAAAAACTGAGGCTTCTCCTCAACCCCACGTACATTTGATTTTTAGTCTTAAGCTGAACGTTGAACAATAAAGTACACAATCGACCCCGATATCTTTGATTGACTTTTATTTGACAAAACTTAGTTTTCGGCGTTGGTCGTTCGGCGTGATTCAAAACGGTCCATTTCATAGACTCAAACAATAAACATTTTACTGGCGCCGTCGGTAGCATACAAAAAGTATCCGAAAAAAGAACCTTCGAGTGGGAAAAAAGTTATTTTTTTTATTTTTTTTTTTATATATATAAAAATTGTATTTATTTACATTGCAGTCCACTGTTACTGTTTGTAGTAACTTATACTGCACCGTATCATAATTTCTATCGAGTATTTACATATTTACATACTTAAACCTACTTAATTAGGGAGTCTAGAGGCATGAATTAATTTTACCAATTAACTTATATATCTTCTCGGCAGATCTGTTGGGTGAATGCGCAGGAGCCTCCTTCTCGCCCTCAGTCCCAATACACGTCTCCTCATCAAGATTTTCGAGCCAACTGGTTTGGGTGGATTCCCAATTTATTAACGTACGCGGTTGCATGTTTGTTTATGACATCGCCAATCCTTGGAACCTTCAGCTCTAGTTCAATGTCTTTGTTGCGGATGTACCAAGCCGCTCCAGATAGTTTACGCAAGATTTGCGATTGAGCCACACGAATTTTGTTGATGCCATATTTCCAAATAGGAGCCAAGACAACCTTATAAATTTTGGCCTTGTTGGAAACTGAAAGTTTGTTTCCAGGCCTAAGGAGCCCAAGCCATGCTGTTCTCCTTTGTTTTTTGCCGTCGAGTTACATCCGTTACATGGCGTTGAAATGTAAGCCGCTTATCCAGAGTGACACCGAGGTATTTGTGAGCGTTCGATTGTGTGAAGAGCTCTCCATGCAGAAACACACCAGGTGATGTGTCTTTTCTCAGGGTGTACGTCACGGAAACACACTTTTCCGGATTGACTGCAATGTTCCAGCGTAGGGCCCAGTTCTCAAATTTTTTTTGATAAAGCTAAAGCGTATCAGTGGCTGTATAGACGCAAGTATCTCTGGCCAGGACTGCAGTGTCATCAGCAAAAGTGGCAACTAGCAGGTCATTGGGATCTGTAAGCGACATGTTGTCAGCTGAGGGCATGTCGTGCGTATACAGGCTATATAGTGTTGGACCTAACACACTTCCCTGGGGTACACCTGCTCTCACTATTTTTGTTTGGGAGGATAGTCCGTCCTGTACTACTTTAAAGGATCGCTCGTGGAGGAAGCTTTTTATTATCAAAAAGAGCTGAGGATTTAGTAGGCTTTTAAGCTTGTGCAGAAGTCCTTCATGCCCCACTCTGTCGAAAGCCTGCTGGATGTCCAGAAAAGCTCCAACGACGTACTCCTTTCCATGGAAACCTTCCAGTACAAAGTTCACTACGCGGTGTAGCTGTTTAGGTGTGCCATGCCTGAGTCTAAAAGCAAACTGAAACTTCGGAATAGCTTTCTGGACCTTTCGGGACTCGAGCAATCTTCTCAGGATGCACCTCTCAAGTAATTTGCCAAATGCTGGAAGCAGGCTTATTGGGCGATAGGAGTCTAATTCCTCTGCTGGCTTCCCACTTTTATGGAGCATAATGATATTCGCCTTTTTCCAGGCGCTTGGGAAGTGTCCCAGTCGAAGAGCAGAGTTGAAAATCAGTACAAGTAATAACAAAGCTCTGTGGGGCATCAGCTTAATGGAGCGGTTGTCGATGTGTTCCTCACCAGGAGCCTTGTGGTTGCGAAGGGATTTGATATCATCTTCCAATTCCGTGAGGTTAATAGGCTTTACGGGAAGAGCCATCTTCAATGGGGCTTCTAGGGATTCAGCAACCAGTGGTACTCGTCTTGGCGATGCTGTCTCGAACGGCTGGAATCTTTCCTCCAGGTTTCTGGCAAACGCTTCAGCTCTGTCCTGAGGTGATTTTGCCCAAGTGCCATCTCTGTTGCAAACTGGAAACTTTGGAGCAACTTGTCTCTAGAATCTCTTCGTGAGCTTCCAGAGTGCGAATTTTGAGTTTCCATTGGCAGTAGCTTTAGTAGTAGGAACGCGTCAGTTGCTTCTCTTTTCAGGTTGGCCAGTATTTCCTTCGGTACAGTCTGTCAATTATTGGGTCATTGGTCCTGATGAACTCACGCCGGAGACGTTTCTTGAAAGTCCTACTGCTTCCGGAGAGGAAGCGATGCTGCTACGCACGTTGCGTAGGTGAACTGCGCCGCCAGGAGCTGCAATTTGGGCTGCGTCTTTGATCTTCTTCATAAAAATTTTAACCGCTTTCACGATATCGTCTGTTGTATTTATCTCTGTATTGAGGTTAAATGCATTGTTAAGCTCGTACTGGAACAGCCTTACATTTGCACCAGGTGGAACGAGCATCCTAATAGGGGCGGTGCTATGAGGTGACGTTGTCAGTGAAGCGATCAGCGGCGAGTGATCGGAAGATAGGTCATACTCTTCGCGTACTGATAGTAGACTGTTAGCTGTACCTACCCACACCACAACCCTGTAGGCTCTGTCTTCTGGGTGGCAGAAGTGAGTGTATTGGAGATTTACTTCCGAGTTTATTAGTGATAGCTCTGTGGGCATCAGAGTCACGGGGGTATACGCGCAAGTTGCCATTACGCGCTATCGTGAGTTCGTATGAGTCAGACGATACCGCCAAGTCGAGAAGCCTTTCTAAGGCAGGTACGTCGCTGACAGTAAGTACTGTTATTTGGCTAGGTTTTGGCTAGGTAGGACTTCTTTGTCACTGGAATTTTAGCTTGTCGAGATTCTTCTTCTGCAATTTCCATGCTATTTTTACCTTCTTAACAGTCTTCTTGGTTTGCAAGAGCAGCGAATTTATTTAAAGCGAGATGGTTTCTATGTTCGATTACATGGGCTCTTTTTTTTCAATATTTTCGGTGAGATTGGTAGGCTTCTCTTTTTGGATGGAACTTTTTGCCAAAAGACTGAAACCGTCTGGAATGTGAGCGTATTACTATGTTTTTCAATTTGCGGTAATAGGCGACTATTTCCAATTGTTTTCTGGTTAGGCTTGTTTAATTGGCTTGGGCTGCTAACCATATATAAGAACCTCCCTGCCAGTTGTGCTAGGCGGGGGCATGCTCTGAAAGGAGCATCCTGTTCATGGTACCTCTTGGAAGCTATCAGCACCTAAAACTAAAATAGACTCCAACTGTCTATAAGCAATCTCGTAAAAATAAGAAACAATTTTTATTTAAATTTCCATATCCATAAATTTCCAATCTTATTATATTTGAAACAATAAAATTTATATAAAAAACAAGTGAGAAAAGTTATCTTCGGCTTGCCGAAGATGGTATACCCTTGAAAACAAAAAAGTTTTCCATACAAAGACTTGTTTTCATATCGGTCGTTTGTATGGCAGCTATATGATATAGTAGTCCCATCCAAACCAAACTTTCACAAATCGTGTATGGCTATATCAAATAAATAAATGTTGAATTCGGTTGCAATAGGTTGGAAAACAAAAAAGTTTCCCATACAAAGACTTGTTTTCATATCGGTCGTTTGTATGGCAGCTATATGATATAGTGGTCCGATCCGACCGATTCTTAAACTTGATCTGCGTGCAACAAAAATAATGATCTAGTAAAAATTTTAAAGCGCTAGCTTTAAAACTACTGTCTATTTTTTGCATAGAAACAGACGGACAGACGGACATGGCTATATCGACTCGGCTGTTGATGCTGATCAAGAATATATATACTTTGTGTGGTCGGAGATGCTTCCTTTAATGCGTTACACATTTCTGGACAAAATTATAATACCCTTTTTCAAGGGTATAATTAGAATGTATTGAAAAATAATTGTAAAATTCGACTTGACTAGAAACAACCAAGAATTCTATTTACATTTTCAGCGCCCCCTAGTCTTTATAAGTAGACCTAGAATTCACCGCGATTCCCAAAAAAGACTTTTACGGCAAGCCTTTGGCTAAACTTTTACAAAATAATATTTTTATTATTTATTATAGTATTTATTTCTATTGATCTGAAACACCAGTATATTTAAAAACAAGTGAGAAAAGTTATCTTCGGCTTGCCGAAGATGGTATACCCTTGAAAACAAAAAAGTTTTCCATACAAAGACTTGTCTTCATATCGGTCGTTTGTATGGCAGCTATATGATATAGTTTTCCGATCCGGACCAAACTTGCACAAATCGCGTATGGCTATGTCAAATGAATAAGTGTTGAATTCGGTTGCAATAGGTTGGAAAACAAAAAAGTTTCCCATACAAAGACTTGTTTTCATTTCGGTCGTTTGTATGGCAGCTATATTATATAGTGGTTCGATCCGGAACAAACTTTCACAAATGATGTGTGGCTATGTCAAATGAATAAATGTTAAATTCAGTTGCAATAGGTTAGCAAACAAAAAAATTTCCCATACAAAGACTTGTTTTCATATCGGTCGTTTGTATGGCAGCTATATGATATAGTGGTCCGATCCGACCGATTCTTAAACTTGATCTGCGTGGAACAAAAATAATGATCTGGTAAAAATTTCAAAACGCTAGCTTTAAAACTACTGTCTATTTTTTGCATAGAAACAGACGGACAGACAGACGGACAGACGGACATGGCTATATCGACTCGGCTGTTGATGCTGATCAAGAATATATATACTTTGTGGGGTCGGAGATGCTTCCTTTAATGCGTTACACATTTCTGGATAAAATTATAATACCCTTTTTCAAGGGTATAAAAAGGAGTTTAATTATACTTTGCATACGTTTTTTGCAAACATAGCCGAGTATCACAACTAATTTTAACACTCGGTCACGCAAGTTCAATCACGAATCGGTTCATAACAAATAATAACATAATAAATTATACCATTAAGAAAGTAAAAAAATTTAATTTCATTATAGTTAAAAATTTTACATTTTTTTAAGATTAAGATTATATATATGAAGTACATGGCCTAACTTATTGAAAATGTAATAAGTTTTTTTTATAAAAAAAAAATTCAAATATCCGCAAAAATAATAAATAAAAATAAACTATTTAAAAAAAATAGATAAAAAACCAGGGAATGACCAGGGACGACCAGGTTATCGAACTCGGGCCTACGCGCCACAGACTCATGCTCCACTAGGCTAACTTCCCACTGATTTTCTGATGCAGTTTATTAAGGTTGTCAATGGACTTGTCTAACATTGGATTTTATTTTAAGAATTGTTTATTAGTGTGTGTAAAGATATTTTTTTCACCCAAGCTAAACTACTTCTGAAACATCTTGGAATAAATATGATTTAATTTAAACAATTAAACAACACACACCGTTGTTGGTCATCATGATCTTTGGAACCCTAAACCTCGCGATGACCGTTACCTTGATAGCATTTTGCAGCGCCTCTGTGCTTACCTTCCTTAATGGAACCATATGGGTCCATATCAAAAACCTATCAAACATCCCCAAGAGCTTTGTAAGCAGGATATTCTCCTGTCATGTATTTTTATTGTCTATATCTTTAAATACTCGTAGTGTGTCTGTTTGTTCTCTCCTTATTGAATAAATCTTAAAATTTATATCTCAAAAGGTTAACACATAACGGCAGCGCGGTTGCGTCAGAGGTCGCGTTGCAAGCTGCGTCGTTGCTGTTATATATTTGATATCTGTTTAAGTAAGGGAGAGTATTTTGCGCACATAATTCACAAATGGTTCCCATGAAATTCTTTTGTGTTCATATAACTTTGCACCTATAGCTTTGAAAAAGCTTGGGGATGTTTGTTTGAAAAATGTTACACTGAGTTTAATGTGTACGCATACATAATATATTCACCTCCTTTTAAATAAAAAAGTTAAATAAAGTTACATGAATTTAATTAATACATATTTAATTTTTTCTTTATTTTATATATGTTTATATTTGTAAATATATAATTCGATTATTTTCCTTTGTATGTTTTTATGTATTAAAAATTCAACTTTCTTCGTTCTCCTCTAGTTACCTAGCCAGCTCGTAGCCTTGGCAGACCATGAGTTGGCTTCGACATCGTCTTTGCAGTTTCCTCATTGGTGGCCTACATGGCCTGACGTTGTCTTTATCAGTTGCATAGTGGAGATACTCTTTCAAATATTTTGGAGAGGATTGCCAGCAAACTACTCGGACGATACGAGGCTCGATTGGCTTCTGGTTTTCCAGGCTTGAGGAGGACAATTACTTCAGTACGCTTCCACACTTTTGGGAACTACCCTAGACGGAGGCAGCTGTTAAAGATGTTAGCCAGCCTTTGGGAACTGATTAGGGGCAACTTGGGCTGTCTACAAACTTTATGGTGGCAGCTCTCTCTTCTTCAGTGCATCTGTCGAACTGTGAGAATGCATGTAGATGGTCAGCAAAGGCTTCTGCTCTTTCGACCTCAGTCCGACCAGGAACCGTCCACTTTGCGCACGGGTGATATCTTCTTCGCAGGTTTTTTTATGTGCCTCGTGATATTCATCAGGCTGTGCTGCGGGTCTCCAACGCGTACTCTGCCAGATGGATGGTTGGCATGTAACAGTTCGTACCCGCTAATTTTAAAGTGGGATCTGGGACAAAAGTGGGATTCCGAAACTAGAAGAACATCGATATTGTCTGTTTTGATTAGATGCTCTACTTCGGCTTTGCTCCTCTGCAGGCCGTTTGCGTTCCAAAAAAACTACGTTGAGACTTATTTGCATTATTTCCTGTTGAGGAGGGGAGCTATTAACTCCAGCATCTGCGAGACTATCTGCGAGACAAACTTTTCGATCCTCTCAATCGTTCCTTCCATGCCGGCAAGCATCGTTTCAAGCTGGTTGGGTTGTGGGGCTTCGGGAGTGGCTTGAGGGGTTTGTTGGGGATTCGTAGGCTGTGTCGCTTGACGATATTTGGTATCTGGATGGGACATTGTGCATCTCTTTGGTTAGTTTTTCTATGGCCGCATCTATGTTGCTTGGTGTGGAAAGGGGGGGATCTGGGTACAGGGAGGGAAGCATCCAAAACGTAAGCTTGGGGGCATTTGTGTGTTTTCCGGTGAGTCTTCTAGGCGGGGTTTTTCTGAGGACGGGGATGTTTAGGAGCAAGTTTACTGCGCTGTGGTCAGATAGCAGTTTATCATAGCTTGAGCATGTTATCTTAGAGTGTCCTATGCCCTTGGAGACGGCGAAGTCCAGCAGATCCGGCTGCCTTGAAGGGTCGTAGGCCAGTGTGTGGGTTCTCCAGTGGAATGGCAGTCCAGACTCTTCCGCTGCAGGTACTTATAGAGCTTTATGCCTTTGGGGTTGTTTGTGCGGGACCCCCACCAGGAGTGTTTGGCGTTAAAGTCTCAGGCTGCTATAAACCGAGGAACTAGGGACTGGAAGAAGTCCTGAAGGTGGGTCTCGGTTATCGAGTGTCTGGGTGGGAAGTAAACCGCACCAATGGTGATATCTCCCTGTGGGCTAGAAATCCTGGTCACGGCGCACTGAGCCCATTCCTCCTGAAACGCGGGAAGTTCCGTGTACTGAATGCCACTCCTGATGAGCATAGCTGCTCCTCCGCGTGCTCTGCCAGATGGATGGTTGGCATGTAACAGTTCGTACCCGCTAATTTTAAAGTAGGATCTGGGACAAAAGTGGGATTCCGAAACTAGAAGAACATCGATATTGTCTGTTTTGATGAGATGCTCTACTTCGGCTTTGCTCCTCTGCAGGCCGTTTGCGTTCCAAAAAAACTACGTTGATACTTATTTGCATTATTTGCTGTTGAGGAGGGGAGCTATTAACTCCAGCATTTGCGAGACTATCTGCGAGACAAACTTTTCGATCCTCTCAATCGTTCCTTCCATGCCGGCAAGCATCGTTTCAAGCTGGTTGGGTTGTGGGGCTTCGGGAGTGGTTTGAGGGGTTTGTTGGGGATTCGTAGGCTGTGTCGCTTGACGATATTTGGTATCTGGATGGGAGGTAATTTGTTGCTACTCGCAAAGGGTCTGGCTTTGGGAGATTGCTGTGTCTTTGCCTTTTTGTAGGCAGGGCAACCTCTGAATGACGCAGGGTGATCAGCTTGGCAATGTAAACAGCATGCTTTCTCGTCTTTTTTTTTTTTTGGTGCATGATCTGGAGTCGTGAGACCACCACATTTCACGCAGCGATGTTCCAGGAAGCAGGAGCGCTGGGTGTGTCCGAACCCTTGGCATCTGAAACATTGTGGACCGTCGTTGAACTTCAGTGGGGGCTCTACGGTGACGACTAACCTACAAATCCTCATTATTTTGAAAACCTCTGTGTTGTTGCTTGCTGGTTCGAGATTAACAAAAAAGGTCCCCAGAGGTTGTTTGGATTTCCTGCCAATAGGATTGTGCTAATTTTAAATCTTTGTGCAGTGACGACTTTCGAATGTACCACCTTGCATCCGGTGATCAATCTGAGTGTTTTGTTTTGGGCCGTCTGTACTCTTTTGATTTGGCTATCACAAGCTAATCCCCATATTTGGCACCCACACCTCCAGATCGACGCGATAATTTGCTTGAAGATGGTCACCTTGTTAACCAGTGACAGTTTACTCCTTAAACTCAGCAGCCAAAAATGTTTGGTTACTGCATTTCAGATGCGGGTTCTAGTGGCAGTTATGTGCTTGGCGAAGGTGAGTCTGAGATCCAATGTAAGACCAAGGTATTTAGCTGAATTTTTCTGTAGGACAGGCCTTCCTTCTATGTCGATAGAAAGCGGAATTTTCCTTAATAAGGAAAAAGAAACATTTTCGTTTTTATCGCCGTTTATGTCGATGTTCCAGCGCTTCGCCTATTGCGCGAACGTTGTGGCAAACTCCTGGATTCCATCAGCCGCAGCAAACGTGGCCAGCACGGTTGACCGATTGTCTGGTTGCGGCATATCACTATATATAGGAGCGGCCACAGGACATTTGGCAGAGACGGCCGAATGGAAGCGAACCGCGAACTGCCTTCCCTCAAGGTACCTCAGTAGGTGAAAATATGGGGCAGGTAGTCTCTCCTTTCTGTTGATCAGTAAACTTGTGTGCCAATGTAGGTCGACCGCTTCTTTGATGTCCAAGAAAAAGGCATTGTAGAATTGTTTCCGGTCAAATGCTGTCAGTACTTGGTCAACAATACGATGACGTTGCTCCACCATACAATTACGAGCTCGGAACCCAAACTGGTGTTCAGGAGTAATCCCCTGAGTGTCCATTATCCTAACAATCCGGGCAGCAATCAGTCTCTCAAACACCTTCGAAATCAAAGGGAGATGACTGATCGGCCGACAAGACGCGGGGTCCATTGCCGACTTGCCCGGTTGTGGATCATATATATTATTGCGAGCCTCCACTGTGCAAGGAAGCATTTCAATATCACTATGGCGTTGAACAACAACGCTATGTAGAGAATTGCGTGACTTGGTAATGCATTTAGTGTGGCGTTGCATATAGTATCAAGGCCAGGTACTCTGCTGATATTTAAGCGACCAATAACTTCGGATATCTCACGGGGGGTAAAAGGCCTGATAGGCAGTTCCATTAGGAGCGTTTGGGACAGCCTGGCATGCGTTTTGCTTACTTGCTCCGAGCTCGCTAGCTCAAATGGCTGAAAACGTTTAGAAAGGTGCCCAGCAAAAACCTCGGCTTGCTGCAAATCCGTCCGACCACCATGTCCCGTTTCTGTATAGAAGCGGCGCCTTCATGGTGCACCTTCTTTTGATGGCGCATTTGGCCTTCCAAAGTGAGTCCGTCGCGTCATTATCAGTACCAGTGTTCGCCAGTCTCGCATTGAACCATTCAGCTTTGTGATCTGCCAGTGACCGTTGGAGTTCGCTCTGTGCTCTATTCCACGCTGTTTTGTCCAGGGAGTGTTAAGACCTCATCCACCATGTGCGTATGCCTCCTTTTCACGGATTAGAAGCTGGATGGCGTTGGTGATCGGGATACCTGATGCTGCGGGCTTCCGGGGCGGAGTGTGTGCTGCCATTTTTGCTGCCGTCTTGACTTTGCTGGTGAACAATTCAACGGCGTCTTCCAAGTCATCCCCAGAGTTAAGTTCAATATCGAGGTGCAGAGATCTCTCAACTTGTCCTTTAAAGAGTTCAAGGTTGCTTCGCTTGGTTATCAGCCTCTCCGACATCGGGTATGCCATAGCGGCTGTGTCCAGCGTAAGTATTAGCGGTAGGTGGTCGGAGCTGAGGATGCCCCCAGGATGCCCCTTGTCAGGGCAAAATCGATGAAGCCAGGAGAGCCGCGGCTGCCAGGCGGGTACCGTTTGGGGCCATCTATGGCAAGACAGTTTATCTCAGTGCTCAGGGCAAGATTCGCTAGCGCACGACCTCGTTGGTTACACCTTCCTGCCTCGGGCAGTTATGGTCCAGGATGTCGGTAAACTACTCCGTAGTCCATGCAAATCCCGGTGGGCAGTAGACTGCTCCAAAGTTAATGGTTCCGAGTATTGTTTGTATAGCTGCAGAAGCAAGTTGCACCATTGGCGTTCCACACTAAAATGCGCAGCGGCACTTGACGAGCAGAGAGCAAGTTGTGAATTTTCCCCTGCTACTGTGTCTGTTCCTGCTGCTGCTTCAGCAACATCAACAAAAGGTCCATCTGTTTCTCTTGGATAGAGCGTAGAGCATTGATCGTAGAGCGTTTTCATAATTTCCTCGGTTGTGTTGCAGCTTGCAATTGGATGCAGAGCTGGATTGCGGTGACTTTTTGATCGAGAGCGGTTTGTGTCATTACGCTGTCGTGCCTGATTCTGGTTATGCTTCGTGGTTCTGCCTCCTGTTATGTCCGCGTAAGAGACACCTGGCCGCTGGGGGCAAGTTGGGGCACCGGACGCTCGTTGACTGATTTTCTAGCACCCATGCTGCGCTTGGGCCTGGAGCGTTGTAGGAATGCCTGGAACTTGGCACATCCTGAGTAGTTTGCAGGGTGCTGCTCTCCACAGTTGTTGCACGTACATAGTTCATTGCGTGGGAGTGCAGCTACTTGCGGGGTGTTCTCCTGCACATTTTACGCAGATGTGGGCTTTTCAGCAGAAAGTGGCCGAATGGCCAAATTGCTGGCATCGGTGACACTGCACAACAGATATTCATTTCCGGAGCGGATCAACTGCAACCCTCACGTGGCACAGTGACTTGACATTTAATATGCCCTTGTTATTTGACGCAGTGGCAATATTAACAAAGAACAAGTTAATCGGTCTCGCTTCGGGGCAGCCTTTAAACGACAATGAAGACATTTATCTCCCCTAAAACAAGGTTAAAGTTAAAACGAAACTCCCACTGAGCATGAGATTCATCGACCTCAAAAAAGACGAAAGTAACGACCTCCTAAAAAACATCTCTGCTGTCTGCAGACATAAAGTTAACTGGGAAAAGCCGCGTTAACAGTCCGAGCCTGTCCAATGCCGCAGGTGCCAGGAATATGCCACACCAAAGCATACTACCCTCGACATCATATATGCAGGCAGAGCGGCAAGAATCATCCAACTTCTAAATGCTGTTATCACTGTTGCAACTCTCACGCAGCCAACATTAAAGGTTGCAAAAAATATATTCAAATCAATTTTAAAAATAAGCAGCAGCAGAAGATTATTCCATTACCTCTACCAAGTACTACCCCTACCTTTAGCAAGCAAACTTACGCGGTCGATCAAATCGGTCAGCCCGGTATATCACCAGTATACAACTCACTCCCCTCGGTCACCAGCACAAACAATACTCTGGATGCTAAGTTGGATCAGCTCATCACGAAGCTCGACAGGATAGCGTCAATGATAGATTCCTTCATGAAAGTAATCCTTTGCATGCTCCCTCCCCTTACTTCCTCTCACAATGGGTCGATTTAAAATAGCATCCTGGAACGTCAACGGGGCCTGATTGAAGGTCAACGAGATACATTCTCATGTTGTCTGAGATGCACTTCTATTCGATTCTATTTAACGGTGGGTTGAAAGGCAATGTTACCTGGGAGGCTTATTAATAATTATTGATACTTACATGTAGTTCGAGGTTTAAGTTATGGATCCATCCTTAATTATACATTAATTCAAACATGATTAGTACGACCGATATGAAAACAAGTCTTTGTATGGGAAACTTTTTTGTTTTCCAACCGAATTCAACATTTATTCATTTGACTCAGCCATACATGATTTTTGAAAGTTTGATCCGGATCGGATCACTATATCATATAGCTGCCATACAAACGACCGATATGAAAACAAGTCTTCGTATTGCAACTGAAGTACACATTATTCATTTCACAGAGCCATCCTTGATTTGTGTAGGTGTGGTGCGGATCGGACCACTATATCATATAGCTGCCATAAAAACGACCGATATGAAAACAAGTCTTTGTATGGGAAATTTTTTTGTTTGCTAACCTATTGCAACTGAATTTAACATTTATTCATTTGACATAGCCACACATGATTTGTGAAAGTTTGTTCCGGATCGAACCACTATATAATATAGCTGCCATACAAACGACCGAAATGAAAATAAGTCTTTGTATGGGAAACTTTTTTGTTTTCCAACCTATTGCAACCTATCAAAGGCTTGCTTGACGTTGAGGAACACTGCAACCGTGTAAAGCTTGGACTCAAGGCTGTGCGTTTCGCGATTGACTAGACGGTGGACTTGTTCCGGGCAACCGTGTGATATTGACCGTGGGCATATTGAGTGCGACGGTATCCTCGATTTGTGCTTTACACGTTTGAACAACGTTTGCATGCGGAGGGAGCGTCTAGGGGTTCCCTGAAAGTATTGGGCTTCCTCGTCCAATTCAAAGGGCAGCGGGCGATGGTCAGACAAAAGCTCAGTGAGGGCTCTTACTTGGATTTGTTGTTGTCTGAAGCCCTTTGAGATGCCAAAGTCAATGGCACTGGGAGTGGCGCTCACACGGTAGGGGTAGCAGGTAGTTTTACCTCTAGCTACAATGTCAATGGCCTTTTCTGCTAGAGCAGAAGACAAAACTCTGCCTCTGGCACATATTCTGTGGTTCCCCCACCACCTATGATTGGCGTTTCAGTCACCTGCAGCAAGGTATTTCCTGCCGAGTTGGGAGAGAAGTGCTTGAAAGTGTGCCTCCGCCCACCAGTAGGCAGGGGACAGTAGGCCGAGGCAACATTGAAACAACATCCTCTGCTTGCAGACAGCTTAATGCCGACTGCTTTTAGGTGCTCTTCCGAGAGTGTAAAGGAGGGTTGATGGGAGATTGTGGATCAATTGCCGCACCTCCGTGCAGCCTGCCATCCGGGTGTTTGGCAGAATATTGGGTGAAGCCGCTAATTCTAAAGGAGACCGCGAGTAGAAGTGCGTCTTAGACAACAGGAGGATGTCGATGTTATGGAGTTCTATAAAGGCAATAATCTCGTTGACCTTCAAGGAGGCCCCGTTGGCGTTCCAGGATGCTATTTTAAATCGACCCATTGTAAGAGGAGGTGAGGGGAGGGAGCATGCAAAGGATTACTTGCATGAAGGAATCTATCATTGACGCCATCCTGTCGAGCTTCGAAGGGAGTGATTTGTATACTGGTGATATACCGGGCTGACCGATTTGATCGACCGCGTAAGTTTGCTTGCTAAAGGTAGGGGTAGTACTTGGTAGAGGTGATGGAATAATCTTCTGCTGCTGCTTATTTTTAAAATTGATTTGAAGATATTTTTTGCAAACTATAAAGTTGGCTGCGTGAGAGTTGCAACAGTGATAACAGAATTTAGAATCGTCCGGTCCGAGTTTGCATTCAGAAATTGGATGATTCTTGCCGCACCGTCTGCATATATGATGTCGAGGGTAGTATGCTTTGGTGTGGAATATTCCTGGCACCTGCGGCATTGGACAGGCTCGGACTGTTAACGCGGCTTTTCCCAGTTAACTTTATGTCTGCAGACAGCAGAGATGTTTTTTAGGAGGTTGCTACGTTCGTCCTTTTTAAGGTCGATGAATCTCATGTTCAGTGGGAGTTTCGTTACCTTTTTATAAGGGGGGTAAATGTCTTTATTGTCGCTTAAAGCCTGGAAGCAATTTCTGCGGCTACTGTCGTGATGAGGGACTGCCTTTTTACGGGTTAATTTGTGGGAAAGAGCGGAGCTGACTCTTTTGTTAGATACATCTTGCCGTTCTCTAAGATGAACAGGGGAGATCGGTGAGGTGCTTACCGTCGAACTGATTTGGCTGTTGCTGATTTTTGTAGATCACACACTTCCATTTAGTTTGGTGTTGAATTGTACTAAGATGATATTGTGGTGATACTTGAAGTTCTCGTACTCGTAGTAGTACCGGTTGCGAAATCCCATGGGGTGGAGATGGCCGGACATTCGCGTGACCCGCCATTATGTAAAAGGGCTTGCGTACAAGCGCGCAGTTCTGATGAGGCGAAGCCTGCAATTGACTCCACTGTGTCGAAGTAAATTGATTTACTTGGCGATGGACTTAAAACTTTATTTAATAAAGAAGAATTGCCAGAAGTACATTTGCAGAGCAGGTTTTGAAACGGCCTAAACTTGTAGAACAGACAAAAGCTATATTGGCCGATCGAGCTTAAAGCTTAAGCTTTAACAGCTGATCGCCACGCGGGCTACCAGACAGCAGGCATGGCGAGAAAAAAAACATAGATGATGATTTGATATAAATGACACAGTCAACTAATTCATCTTATTGTATTACTCTTAATCTATAGTTATCAGTAAATGTTCGATCGAACCTATTCGATGTAGAATAAAATATGATGATGAATAATGAATTAGTTACTGTTATAGCTGAAACACTAAAGGGTTAAATTTAAATAAAATGAAATGTGGAAAATTAAGTTAAAGATGAGTTACCAACTACAAAATGCTCCTCATTGTACAAAATTTATTCCTACTTGTACAAATGCGATAGCTGATAATAAATTAGTAATTACAGTGAATCCTCAAAAATATATTTTTCTTAATGTAATATGTAACCTTTAAGAGGAGATCCTAATTTAAAAAAAAAACAAGTGAGAAAAGTTATCTTCGACTTGCCGAAGATGGTATACCCTTGAAAACAAAAAAGTTTTCCATACAAAGACTTGTTTTCATATCGGTCGTTTTTATGGCAGCTATATGATATAGTGGTCCGATCCGGACCAAACTTTCACAAATCATGTATGGCTATGTTAAATGAATAATGTGTAATTCAGTTGCAATACGAAGACTTGTTTTCATATCGGTCGTTTGTATGGCAGCTATATGATATAGTGATCCGATCCGGATCATGAATTGTACTAAGATGATATTGTGGTGATACTTGAAGTTCTCGTACTCGTAGTAGTACCGGTTGCGAAATCCCATGGGGTGGAGATGGCCGGACATTCGCGTGACCCGCCATTATGTAAAAGGGCTTGCGTACAAGCGCGCAGTTCTGATGAGGCGAAGCCTGCAATTGACTCCACTGTGTCGAAGTAAATTGATTTACTTGGCGATGGACTTAAAACTTTATTTAATAAAGAAGAATTGCCAGAAGTACATTTGCAGAGCAGGTTTTGAAACGGCCTAAACTTGTAGAACAGACAAAAGCTATATTGGCCGATCGAGCTTAAAGCTTAAGCTTTAACAGCTGATCGCCACGCGGGCTACCAGACAGCAGGCATGGCGAGAAAAAAACATAGATGATGATTTGATATAAATGACACAGTCAACTAAATCATTTTGTTTGCACTTTCTGCACTAGCAGATTAGTAAGAATAATGCCACAACCGTGGACTTGTCCATATACGCAACTCAGCGTGAGTCTTTGTTGAAGTGGTGCAGATATAGGTGAACCGGAAAAACATAACGCGTCCTACTCATACGAAAGCTCAGGCGAGAATGAGAAAACTAGCTAGTGTCGGTAAATCGCAGTATATTGCATTTACTACTTCTGAGTTAACCACTGTTTTCAGAATCTTAAAGGCGGTATTTTTATCAGTGAAGCTGATCAAATGTCCTCCTGTATTTTCTGGTTTCTGAAGCAATTTACTGGCTTCAGACTACTATTCAGCTCGCTGTGAATAGTTGCAGCGCCTATATTATTATTACGTCGTCAACATAGACGTAACATATTTTCTTGATCTCAGTGCTCTTTTAGAACATCATCTATGGCTTTTTTAAAAACGCTTCCCGCATTTTTAATACGAAATGGTTGGCGGCAGAACTAATTTTTTTTACTGATAACTGAAAATTAGGTTTTCTCGCGGTCGTACTCTGCGAAATAAATTTTGTGATACCATGCCTTCAAGTCTAGGCATGTGAAAAATTTTGTATTTCACAGAGTCGCTGGAATCATGGCATTTGGTAGCGCTCTGCGATAGTTTTTTCATTTAGTATAACCTAGTAAATAATCTAGAGTAAACTGGTTCATTATCCTCTGTTTGGATTCTAGCAACAACCGAAATGTTTAAAGGTAGGGCCTCGTTAGAAAAATCGAAAAATCGTTTATGTTCTTTATTTACAGAATCAGGGACAGCTACGCTATTTAAATCTAAAAGGTCACACTATCACAATTGTGGAATCTTTTTGGTTAAATTCAGTGTTATCTCGGCCCGCGTTAGCGGGTCGAAGCCTACGATGGCATCAAATGTACTGAGTGAGTCTAGTAAAAAGAATGGGCTCGTTTGTCTAAATATGTTTATAAGACATTCATTTTTGATGTCACTGGAAAAAAAATAACAAAAACTACTACACGTACCATCTTAAAAGTAGTAAGGGTCTCCAAGTGGTTCTCAAGGGTATAGAGCCTGACGTAACACCCTCAGAGATCAAGTAGACATTAAACGATAAGGGTTTCAAGGCGAAAAGTGTCTTTAACATCCTGAACAATGACAGGAAACCGCAACCACTCTTTAAAGTCGAGCTGAAACCTGACACTAAAGCTATCAGAAACCATGCAGTGCATCCTATTTACAAGCTAAAGTTACTTCTGCATCGTAGAATTACTGTAGAAGAACCACACAAGCTCAAAGGGCCCGTCCAATGCACTAACTGCCAAGAATATGGCCATAGAAGAGCATTTTGCACATTGCGTTTAGTTTGTGTCGTCTGTGGAGAGCTTCATGACACGGCTCATTGCACGACCAACAAAAGTGATCCCAGCTCCAAAAGTGCGGAAATTGTGGGGGTAACCACACATCAAACTATAGAGGCTGTCCAATATACAAAGACCTCAAAAGTCGGATTAATCACCGAGTAACGTCTGCCCGCCTCCATAACGCACAGAATACTCCTATACAAGCAAAAACATCCCCAGAAGTCTTTTTCGCAACGGCAAAGAGGTCCTCATTTGGTCCTGCGACCACCTTCCAAAATGTGACCTTCGCAAACGTCCTAAAATCGGGACTAGCAGCACCAAGCTTTACGACAACAACACTGCATGCTGCCCAAACTGATCCGACACCGAATCCCCCATCATCGACGCAACAACAAAGTAGATTTGAAACTTTGATGCATACTCTGCGGCAGCAGATGATCGAATTCATGTCCTTCATGAGGACTAAAATGCAGGCCTTATGCGAAACCAACATATCCGCATGGAGATGCTTGTATCCCAAAACTCCAAATAATCAATGGTTGCTCTACGAATATCTTTGTGGAACGCCAACCGCGTTTCACGGCATAAACTTAAGATGACTTAATTCCTGCATAACAATCATATTAACGTCCTGCTACTGTCAGAAACACATCTCACTTCTAAGTACAACTTTCAAATAAGTGGCTTTTTGTTCTACGGAACAAATCATACAGATGGAAAAGCACATGGCGGAACCGGCATTCTGATTAGGAACCGCATCAAACACCACTACCATAGCGAGTTTGGGAAAAAACTACGTGGAGGCTCCATCTATAAATTTACAACTAGGAAGCGGCAATCTTATCCTCGCAGCGGTATATAGCCCCCCCCCCCCCCCACGGTTCAATGTTTCCGAACAATTTCTCGACTTCTTTAAGACCAAGCTATTAACAAGGTCTGGCTAGATGGATTAATGTTAAACATTAAAACAATGCTTCTTCAAAACACCCACAAACTCCTGAAGCCGTATCTCAACAATCGAACCTTTGCTGTGAGATGCAACTCTGACATGTCTGACGACCACGCTATAAACGCAGACTATTAACAACTTATCCGTTTGCCGTTGACACAGCGACTTTAAGTCGATCCAGATCCCCGGTACAAGCAACAAGTCACTTGCAGAACTAAGGTAGTGTGCTGGGCCCCGTGCTTTACACCCTGTACACAGCAGACATGCCTACAAACTATCAACTCACAACCTCTACATTTGCTTGCGATACCGGAATACTTATCCGATCTAGATGCCTAGCACAGGCAACAGAACAACTTGCCTTTCATCTTAAAATAGTGGAAAGATGGTTTGCGGACTGGCGCATCAAGATAATCGAGAGCAAAAGCAGACATGTAACCCTGTACCCTGAACAGTACAGTCATCCCACAAGCAGAGGTTGTAACGTAGATTCTCACCTGGCGGCGACATATAGAATCTAAGAGGACTCATTTGAAGCTTAAAGCAGCCAATCTTCACTGGCTTATAAACTGCAACTCTCCCCTTAGTTTGGAATACAAAGTACTACTCTACAATACCGTGCTGAAACCCATCTGGACATACTGCTGTGAACTATGAGGAAACGCTTCAAAAACCAACATTGAAATTATACAGCGATTCTCGCCTGAGCTCTCGAATGAGTAGGACGCGTTTGTTTCTCCGGTTCACCTTTTTTCTTGTACCACTTCAACAAAGACTCACTCTGAGTTATATGGACAAGTCCACGGTTGCGGCATTATTCTAATTAATCTGCTAGTGCAGAAAGTGCAAACTAAGTGATTTAGTTGACTGTGTCATTCAAATCAAATCATAATTTTTATATTTTGTCGCCGCGCCTGCTCTCTGGTAGCCCGCGTGGTGATCAGCTGTTAAAACTTAAGCTACAAGTTTAGCCGGTTTTAGAACCTGCTCTGCGAATTTACTTCTGGCAATTCGTTAACTTTATCAAATAAAGTTTGAAGTAATTGCTACAAGACATGGACAATCCATCGCCAAGTAAACCAATTGAACTCGACGCAATGGAGATAATTGCTGACTTCGGCTCATCAGTACGCAAGCATACTCACATAATGACAGATCATGCAATACCCAGCCATCTCCGCCCCCAAAATAACCCGTAAAAAGGCAGTCCCTCATCAGGACGACAATGTCCGCAAAAATCGTTTCCAGGATTTTACAGAAAACGAAGACATGGAACCCTCTACCTCGCCAGCAGCGATCAAACGTGCCGAAGAGAAGCGTAGACCCAACCTGAAGCCCACAAATATTGATACACCTGTTCCCGTCGCCCTTGACTTTGGCATCTCAAAGGGCTTCAGACAGCAACAAATTCAAGTAAAAGCCCTCACTGAGCTTTCATCTGACCATCTCCCGCTCCTCTTTGAACTGGGCGAAGAGGCCCAATACTTTCAGGAAACCCCTAGAACGTTCCCTCCGCATACAAACGTTGCTCAAACGTTTAAAGCACACATTGAGGATACCATCGCGCTCAATTCACCCATCAACACTAGCGACGAGCTGAATGCTTTACTGCTACTGTCATTAAGGCTAGACAATGGGTTACGCCGCGCCAAGTAAGCCCGAAAACTGTTAAAAGACCACTATTAAATCCTGAGGCAAGAGATCTTCTGAATCTCAAATGACAACTCAGGAGGCGTTTAATAGCAACAGGAGATCCTGCAACTAAGCTGTCCCTTTCAAGTGTCACAAACAGACTGCGTCGGATGCTTGCAAAAAGCGCTAGAAAAACTTCAACAGCCTACTTGAGGGAGCCGGCCCCGACAATAGCAGCGACTTCTCAGTATGGAAGCTAACGAGAGCAATAAAGAGGCAGCCGCTCTGTCAATCGTCCGTTTTAGGACACAGTGGCCTGTGGCTGAAAATGGATTGTGACAAAGCGAGCATTTCCAGAGCATTTGTTTTCCACCTTCTCCCCCTTCCGTTTGACGGACGATTCCCACCGAGAAGAAGTCGCAAGCTTTTTGGATGTGCCTACTCAACCAACCCATCCCATAAAACATACCACGCCGCAAGAAATCACTCTGCAGTTAGAGGCCTCCAACTGAAGAACACACCTGGACCTGATGGTATTGACAATCATGCAGCCAAATACCTTCCTCACAAAGGAGTTATGGCATTAGTAAAAATTTATAATGCTATGCTAAGATTAGGGCCTTTCCCTACGAATATCGTTATAATACCCAAACCCGGCAAACCTCCAACGCAGATAGATTCCTACCGCCCAATAAGTCTACTTCCAATCTCTTCTAAGGTCTTTGAACGCAGATGGATCTGCCGCATGTATTAGGATACATACCCCAACATCAATTTGGCTTCAGGAAGTCACACGGTTGCCCGGAACAAGTCCACCGTCTAGCCAAACGCGTGATGCACGCTCTTGAGTCCAAGCTCTACCTCGATGTCAAGCAAGCTTTTGATAAGGTATGGCACTAAGGACTCCAATATGAAGTCTAGGCTCTTCTTCCAGGACCCCAATCCTGATCCTGATCCCAATCCTGAGATCCTTCATCACCGGTCGGACCTTCGAGGTGGCAGTGAGGGACTCTCGATCGAGAATGCTGGCCATGAACGCAGGTGTTCCACAAGGAAGTGTACTCGGACCCTTTCTGTACACCCTCTACACAGCAGATATGCCAGTTCCGTCCCCCAGTGATCCCTCGGCTGGGGTACTAGTGGCTACATACGCCGGCGACGCAGCCATGCTTGAGTCCCACATGTCTCCTCAAACGGCCTTGAATGCAGTACAAGAATGGCTGCACGACATTGAATCCTGGGCCGCCAAGTGAAATACAGCTATCAATTGTGCTAAGTCCGCTTGTGTGACCTTCGCGCTCCGTCCCGGCACCTGCACTGGCCTAACATTTAACGGTGGGTTGATAGGCAATGTTAATTCCCACTGTTACCTGGGAGTCCACCTGGATCGGAAACTCATTTGGCGGGCCCATATCACAGCGGTCAAGGCAAAGTGCCTTGTAAAGATGAAAAAACTGGACTGGCTCCTACGGTCTAGCAAACTACAACCCCTAACTAAAGTGCTACTCATCAAGGTAGTACTAAACCCTACTTGGACCTATGCCATCCCCGTATGGGGAACGGCCTCCATGCACCAGCTTGACAGACTGAAAACTGTCCAGACACGTGCTGCTCGGCTTGCATCCGGGCTCCCCAGGTACGTCTCCAACCACGCTATCCGAAGGGATCTCTGGATTACTCTGATTGGTGATCAGATCAACCTCCACAGCAGCCGATACGCGGAGAAATTGGCAACACAGCCAAACTCTCTGGCAAGTGAGCTCGCCAATGCTATCTGCCTCCGACGTCTGAAGAGGATCCACTCCTCTGATCTCCCTACCCGCATAATATGTACGATTCTCAATTCCCCGCTAAACTGTTAAATGTAAGTTAGTTAAGTTAGTTATGTAGAAAAATATAATCCTCCATTTCCCTCGTCTGGTTGCATTCAGAAGGCTCTGAACTGATTCCGACGCTAAATAAAATAAAAATAAATAAAAAATAAAAAAACAAATTATACAGCGAGCTCAGTCAACGATTCTGCTGGGAACTATAACTGGGGCACCATGATACCTACGCAGCGAAAGCATCCACAGAGACCTCCACATAAATCTTGTCAACCAGGAAAACTAAATTAAAAAAGGCAAACACGAAGCAAAACTTGCGGCACACGAAAATCGTCTCGCGAAGTCGCTTACGCGAGTCTGCAGTCAGAGCCGACTGATGCGCAAAGATTATCCAGCCCATCAAACAAATCCTAGGGCCGTCTCTAACTAATACAACTACAACTACAACACTTACTAATACAATTATTTCATATTGTAAATAATCTAATTTATATAATAAGATTTGAATAATTATTGTTAGTCTCGCAATAAAAGTAGATTCAATCAATAACGCAATAAGTATACAAAAAAACAAATAAGGTAGCAGCAGTCGAGTTTCCCGATTGCAAAATACCTTGTACCCTTTTAGACATGCTTACAATTTATTTATTTAATATCAATAAATAAATGAAACAATATTCTAGCATATAAGAAAAGAGTACCATAACAATATAAGTTTGGTATGATTTTGGTTATGAAAATAAGTTTCGTGTGTCATAAAGCCATACACATTTCGCTGTCAACGTCGCAGTCGGCGTCGCGCAATGCGTGTTTTGCTGCGCTTCTGCTTACCATGCCATAGATTTTGCATGTGGCATAACTTCCGATTTGGTTCAAATTTAAAAATTAGATACCTTTTATAAGCACCAACGCATATGCCGAATTGCATAGCATTAGGTTAATAATTGTGGGCGTGGGGGGTGATATGAAAATAAAACAACAAACTTGTACTGCGTATGGTAATTACCTATCCAGCGATATATGGCACATGTCTGTAGCTCTTGTAGTTTCTGAGATCTAGGCGTTGATACGGACAGACAGACGGACAGATGGACGGACGGACACACGGACTTGGCTATATCGACTCGGCTGTTGATGCTGATCAAGAATATATATACTTTATGGGGTCGGAAATTGCTTCCTTCTGCCTGTTACATACATTTGCACCATATTATGATACCCTTTTCACCCATTTTTAATGGGTACAGGGTATAAAAAGATACAGTGTCATGCTGAAAAATAATAGCCGGCTAGCCGAATCAGCAGGGGTTTGAAGGTTCAAAAAAAGTGATTTTTTTTATTGCATATTATGAAATTATAGTAACTAAAGAATGTTGTCTGTAAATAGGAAGTCAATCGGAGCAAAACTCACAAGATATAGCTTTGGAAGTAGGCGGGTTTGAACGACTACCTGAGCTGTTTTATCAGGGTCTCTTCGCTACGAAAAACTTTAAACGCGTTTTTCTCAAATCGATGTTTTTTGAGTCGGTGCACTCTGTATCTCAAAATCTATTCAACCGATCGTCCTAAAATTTTTTACAGTATTTCCTTACATAATTTATGAGTTAACGCTGTCGAGATTTTTTTGTTTTTTTAATATTAACAACAATAGTCATGAACTTTGGCCAAAAATCGGTATTTTCACTTTCAAGTCTTGTAAAAAGTTCAAAAATTTAAAAAAATGGAAAAACTCGACAGGGATACCTAGAGGGACATAAAAATTGATGGAAAACCTTTGGTTATTTCATTTCATATGATCCAGTGCTGAGTATAACGTGCACCGCAAAATGTATTTTTTTTAGGCGCCTGTGAAGAATTGCTGCCATTCGGTCAATTTTCAATATTTTTCAACCAATATTTCACAGAATATAGTTCAATTACTACTCTTTAATGTACAATAATCAGAAATAAATTTACTTTCACCGTACGCACAAAAAAAATCTGAAAAAAACTGTTTTTTTCTGCCTTCAACCCCCCCCTAAAAACTTTATTGGTCGTAAAACAGGTTTTTTGATCGGAATTCTAGGATTTGTATACAAATTTTTATATCAATATTTGAATTAAAATTTCTTATTCTACTCCTTTAAACTTATCTAATCAATATCTATTTAAATCATGCATTTCCTTACGCTATGTAGTCCTCCATATATTCTATTTAAATAAATTTTTTTCGCAAGGTCCCTGTAAAACGCTTTTACATGCGAATTGGTATTTTTTTGACAAAAAAAAAGTGGTCGATCTTAATACTGTGGTAAAGCTTTTAGGGTTAATCGGTGTTCAAAATATTTTTAAAAGACTGGTCATACTTCACGTTTGTTTAGGAAATATGTATTTATGGTTATTTTATATGTTCATATGACGATTAAAAATTGAGTTGCTATTAACTTGCTTCGTTTATGCTCGTTTAATTATTATTAACTGTTTTTGACTTAATTACAATATTATATTGCGCCAAACGTGTTGTGTCGGGCAATAAAATTGAAATCCATTGGAGTTTTTTTGTTTTATTCATTGCTTCATCTATATTGTAAACAACAGAAATGGTACTTATTAAATAATAGTTGGTTTTACCTGTTTTTTTTACTAAAATTTATATTTTTTATTTAACTCATACAGTATGCATGTATATTTCTAGAACGATTTGTCATTTTTCACATTTTTTTAGGATATACAACAGCTCGAAGTGCTATGCAAGCAGCTTTATGAAGCTACAGACGGTAGTATTCGTGGTGAAGCAGAAAAAGCCCTTGCGTTATTTGTTTCCAGTCAAGACGCATTACCAAAGTGTCAAATGCTTTTGGACAGAGGAAATTCTAGTTATGCTCAATTGCTAGCTGCTGCCACCCTGACAAAGTTAATACAAGGACTTACTGTTGAACAAAGGATACATATTCGAGGCTATACGTTGAGCTATTTAGCTACTAGAACTGATTTGCAATATTTTGTTATTCAGGCATTGGTTACTCTTCTAGCCAAAATTACAAAATTCGGATGGTTTGATACTTACAAAGGAGAATTGGTCTTTCAAAATTTATTAGAAGATGTGAAAAAATTTCTGCAGGTTGGGAATAGTTTAATGTAGTATTAAAGAACAACTTATTTTCTCTTCTATTTATTTTAGGGGCCTGTCGAGCATTGCACGGTCGGAGTTCAAATTCTTTCTCAAGTGGTGTCTGAAATGAACTCTATTGTGGAAATAGATGCACACTTGTCTTTTTCAAAAAATCGAAAAATAGCAACCTCCTATCGTGATCTGCAGCTTTACGACACGTTTCTTATATCCTGCTCACTATTGATTACCGCTCGTGACAACAGCAAAAACATAAATTTTATTGATGAATTGCAGCAAATGTAAGTTTTGTTTTAGTATTCAAATTAATATTTTACACTTTTATTTATGTGGGAGTGGCGAGGAAAGGTCGGTAACGCGTCGGTGGGAGATCGTATAAGTTTTAACAATCCTCTTCTGTGAACGGACATTGGATTTTTATAAATTCCTGTTAACAAAAATATTCTTAAGTAATGAAACCTATTTTTACGGCGCGACAACCAAATAATGCGCCCTTTGCCCACCTTCATAAAAACAAAAATAAAAACACGATCGAGATAATTTTTTATTTAAATCAAAGTTCATTTAATTCTTTACAAAAAATAATTCAACTTAGGTGCGTATTAGAATTAAAAAAGTTGTATTAAGCTCGAAAACAATATTCATCAAAAAAATTTCCATAACATTGCGGAAAACCGAATAGACCCCTTATACAAATTATTAAAAAATACATAAATGTAAGAAAAAAACTACGCCAAATTAATGGATTTATATATTTTATGGAGTTTATTTTGAAAAGGGGGAAATTTATCGCGCGTGGTGCCACTACGATTAACAATTATTTCGAACGTGTTTGGCAACGAATCATAAACATTTTTTTTAGAAACCGAGAGAAATAGTTTTCTAGCACTTCTTCCACCTTGAATAATTACGGTTGTGTTAAAAACTGTCTTCCTGATTTATGCACTTTACAGACACCGGCCTCTTTACACATTTTTAATAATGTTTAAATGTGACGATCTCGCCGGTCAAAAACGTGCTCATCTTTTCTTAGATTATGGATATAGTTTGTATACCCTTGGGGTTCCTCTTAATTAAACCATTTTTCAACTTAAGAGACTATGCGTTGCTAGTCTTTGGTCCAGCTTAAGTTGGCTTTGAAAAAATCCAGACGTTGTGCCTCTCGAAGTTGGTTTAGAGGCGGTTTTTTTTTAATTTTTCGTTTTGCGTTGAAAATTATTCGCTTTAGAAATGAATATATTCCGTACGGATAATAACAAAATAATGACGCTAGAAAAAAGTGTCTGTAATTCAGCGAATTTTACAAAATATAAAATAAAAAATATAAAAATATAACTGGTCCTACCAGGTGAAGCCTAGTAATCATAAAAAATTAATTGTTTTTGAAACTATCGTTAATGTTATTTCGATATACTTGACATGATCGGCATCATTTTCTGAAAAAATTATTACGTCGCTTGCATAGACGTAACATATTTTCTCGATATGCCCACCGACCGCCTCACCGACCAAGCATCAATGCATTGAGTGCACTGAGGCATCAAATGTACTGAGTGAGTCTAGTAAAAAGAATTGGCTCTTTTGTCTAAATATATTTATAAGACATTTATTTTTGATGTCACTGGAGCCATGTATTGAGCTCACAGTGAAAGGTTGCGATCGAAATTATATTTTTAGCTTTACGGGCTTTACATAATTTTTGGCCGCCCCGGTATCGATAAGAATTTTTAGTCTTCTCCCAGTCAACTGGCGTTCAATGAGTCACCACCATAGGTGAGTCGTTATTATTGCCGATTTTTTCGGCAGTAGTCATCGATTTCTTCAATAGAGGATTTTTGCACCACATTATTGACGCGCTGACGAGTTTCTCCTTTTGTTAGTCTTCAGACCCAATTTCTTGAAATTTAAAAGCATGTTATTAGTACGCTGTCTGAATTTTGACGAGGAATCTACTTCTATAGGTTGCTGGGCCTGCTCCTGCCTTTCGTTACAATTTTGTTTCTGATTTTTATTCTTTAGTTTGTCTGCATCTCTGGCTAAAGCAAAAACTGACGATAAGTCTTTGGGCTGGCCCACGAATACTACTGATTTGAGCGATTTCTTCTTCCTCTCGTGGGTCATAACAATTTTGTTGGTGACGAGAGTTAATCTTTCTAGTTCCCCGTAATATTGCAAATACGGTCTTCTTGCCTGGCCGTATCTAAACCCGGGCGTGAAAGCCGGTAAGAGATCTTATCGGCGTAAGTACAGTCCTTGCTATGATAGCAAGGATGAAATGAAGTCATTCCTCTTGCTAACCATTGTATTCGGAAATCGAAACAATTAGTTTTAGCGAATTGTCGAACTTAATTACTAGGTTGACAGAGATTCTACGGTACGTTACTATTTGTGGGTCATCTACCCAATCCTGAGTTTGGCAGTGAGCCAGTTCCTGCGACATGCTTGTCAGACAGCATTGTCTACTAATACTTGAATCTGATGGGCATCCATGTCGATGTGTCTGGGTAACTCTCTTGCTCCGAGATAGTTCATGTCCATGGTCCCAACTGTTTTCACTGTCGTATTTAACCTTTATCTATATGGTCCTGCCAAACTTATCAGCGAAAAAACGCATTGGATTTGTTGACTACGTACTTTTATATGGTGCCCGATTTTTAGTGTGAGCAAGTGTGCGAAAATGTTATTTTAAGTGTTACACAATCGCTTGCAATTTTATTTTAGATTTTATATTTTACAATTTTTCGTTAGGCCTTTGCTTACATGCTTCATAATTAGGGTTTTAAAGGCAGAAAAAAACAGGTTTTTACAGATTTTTTTGGGCGTACGGTGAAAGTAAATTTGTTTCTGATTATTGTAAATTAAAGAATATAGTTCAATTACTAAACTATATTCTGTGAAATATTGGTTGAAAAATATTGAAAATTGACCGAAGGGCAGCAATTCTTCGCAGGCGCCTAAAAATAATACTTTTTGCGGTGCACGTTATACCTCAGCACTGGATCATTGAAATGAAATAAACAAAGGTTTTCCATCAATTTTTATGTCCCTCTAGGCATCCCTGTCGAGTTTTTCCATTTTTTAAAATTTTTGAGCTTTTTACAAGACTTGAAAGTGAAAATACCGATTTTTGGCCAAAATTCATGACTATTGTTGTTAATATTAAAAAAACAAAAAAATCTCGACAGCGTTAACTCATAAATTATGTAAGGAAATACTGTAAAAAATTTTAGGACGATCGGTTGAATAGATTTTGAGATACAGAGTGCACCGACTCAAAAAACATCGATTTGAGAAAAACGCGTTTAAAGTTTTTCGTAGCGAAGAGACCCTGATAAAACAGCTCAGGTAGTCGTTCGAGTCCAGCCTTCTTCCAAAGCTATATCTTTGTGAGTTTTGCTCCGATTGACTTCCTATTTACAGACAACATTCTTAAGTAACTATACTTTCATAATATGCAACAAAAAAAATCACTTTTTTTTAAAAAAGAATTAATAATAGTTTTAGAACAATTTAAGGATATTAAATACCAAGAAGGTGGCAATTTGACTTTAACAGGTACGATTACTCATAAAATTAATACAAAACATGAAGAACCATTTTACCAACGACCGCATAAGTATGCTCAAATACATGAGAAAAAGTAAACAAGCAAATGCAGGAAATTATGGGACAGGGAATAATAAGAAAATCGAATTTTCCATATTGTTCACCCATCAATGTAGTCCCAAAAAAAAAGAAAGCATCAGGTGCGAAAAAGTTTAGAATAGCTATAGATTACACGGGACTGAATGAAGTCACAATCGATGATAAATTTCGAATACCCAACATGAACGAAATACTTACTAGATAAGTTAAGCCGATGCCAATTTTTTACAATTGACTTACCAAAAGGTTTCCATAAAATAAAAATTAACCCAAATTTAATTCCGAAAACAGCTTTCTCGACCAAACATCGACATTTTGAATTTACCAGAATACCTTTCGGGCTTAAAAACGCACCAGCAACCTTTAAACGTTGCATGAATAATTTGTTGGAAAAATTAAACAAGAAGCATTGTCTTTTTTATTGTCTAATTTATTAAGTCTCACTTGAAGAACATCTAAGTTCAATTAAACAAGTTTTTGAAAACGCTATTTTTGGGTCACATAATCGGTGAAAGTGTTGGATACCACTTTCCAGACCCATACCCCAATCCAGATAATATTCAAGCAATTTTAAATTATTCAATACCCAGAAATGATCTTATCGAAAGTTCATCCCAGCTTTTGTTAAAGTAGCAAACCCCATCACCAAATATTCACGCAAAGATCAAAAAGTAAACAAAAACGATTCAGAATTCATTTAGGCTTTTTAACTGACTTATTCATACTTTGGAAAAAAGAGTGCAGTGACAACAACGCAAGCAACTTCACGCTTGGCGTGAAAGACTTATAAGAGAAGATGCAAAATAAAGTTAAATTAATATAATTATCATATTAATTACATACTAGTCAATGAAAATTATGTAGCAGATGCACTGTCTAGAATAAAGATTGAGGAAGAGTGCAAACACCAGGAAGATAAAACTATGTGTACACAACACAGTAACAAAGAAGATTTTCAAGGACTTATAACATTTTCAGAAAAACCATTAAACTTGGCAAAACGACAGGTTATTTTTTTAAGGATGACACAGATGAATTTGAACAGAAAAATATAGGTGGACACATTAGACTTATAATTAAATACAATACTATGACTATACAATAAGCAAATGAAATTTTAAAAGAATACTTTTTAGACAAACATATAACAGTATACATGGAAGACGAGGCAGATTTCATAGTTTTTCAGGAGGCACATAAAGAAATAATAAACACATGAAACTACAACAGTAATGAGAACCATGCAAATGCTGAAAGATATCGAGACTTATGCAGCTATTAAAGAATTTATTTTACAGGAACATAAAAAACTTCTTCCCCGAGGCATAGAAAAAATATATAAATTATTTGTAGAAACTCACTATTACCTAGACGCTTTAAGGCTTATTCAAAAGATAATAAACGACAATAAAAATAATAATAATAAACATAATAAATATTAAAACAGGAACATAGGAAGACAAAATTGGAAACGAAGACCACACCAGAAGCAGAAATACGTACTTGATATTTATGCAAGCGAAGGCAATACCTATTTAAGATGTATTGATGTTTATTCAAAATTTATAGGCGTTGAACCCATGAAAGGAGAAGGTTGGTTAGAATGCAAAAAGGCATTAATAAAAATACGATCAATTTTAACAAAGATGCAGCATTTAAAAGGAATGCAATTAAGGATTTTATAACTTTACAGGGAATTAAGTATGAAGTTACAACCAGTAAGACAGGAGTTCAAGATACAGAGAGAGTTAAAAAAACTATAAATGAAAAAATAAGAATTATAAAAGTACTAAATAATGTAGAACAAAAATATACAATAATAATTTTGAAATAAAACATTCAACAACAGGAGAGAACCAAGCAAACAAAATACTTTACGCAGGTACTCCCCAATTTAAAATGCAAAAGAAAAAGGAAAAACGAATTGAAAAACTTAAAGGAATATGTAACATACTTAAAGTATGTATGAATGAAGTAGATACAAGGTATCAAAAGGGACCAATTATAAAAGGAAACTACAAAACCCATTAAAGGTAGTTGAGCAGATAAATGAAAATCATAAGATGTAGGAGATAAGCGAAAAGTAACTTTGTATAAATCATCATTTAAGAAAAAGAAGAAAATTAACAAAAGCAAATATTCACAGGAGTCTTCGGAACAATAATGATGTTGATGATGATTTGTGGTGTCGTACAAGCCCAGGATTTGAGAATAACACCCATTGAACAAGAGAAGAGATATTTAATGTTCACGGGCAAAAGCGTACAGAAGATTGAAAATTTCGAGCATCTTTCTTTTGTGGTCAATCTAACCGAATATTATACTACCAAATTTAACATTACTACAAATACGCCGCATATAAACTATTTGATAAGAAAAATGAAAAGGAAAATAAACGGTATAAAACTGAAACATAGACAAACAAGTGAGAAAAGTTATCTTCGGCTTGCCGAAGATGGTATACCCTTGAAAACAAAAAAGTTTTCCATGCAAAGACTTGTTTTCATATCGGTCGTTTGTATTGCAGTTATATGATAAAGTGATCCGATCCGGACTTAACTTTCACAAATCTTGTATGGCTATGTCAAATGAATAAATTGTGAATTCAGTTGCAATAGCTTGGAAAACAAAAAAGTTTTTTATACAAAGACTTGTTTTCATATCGGTCGTTTGTATGGCAGCTATATGATATAGTGGTCCGATCCGACCGATTTTTAAACTTGATCTGCGTGCAACAAAAATAATGATCTGGTATAAATTTCAAAACGCTAGCTTTAGGACTACTGTCTATTTTTTGCATAGAAACAGACGGACAGACGGACAGAGGGACAGACACAGACGGACATGGCTATATCGACTCGGCTGTTGATGCTGATCAAGAATATATATACTTTGTGGGGTCGGAGATGCTTCCTTTAATGCGTTACACATTTCTAGACAAAATTATAATACCCTTTTTCAAGGGTAAAAAAGAGGATTGTTTAATATATCAGGCCCCTTTTTTAAAAATATTTATTTGGAACACTTGATAATGGGATGGTATCCACCAGAGGCTCAGACCCTGCTGGTTTGGTAACTAACAGCACTTGACCCCTTTCCACAAGTCCAGCAACATCTTTGCTAAGCTCGAAGGCGACGTTGTTCTCTAGTGGATTCTCCAGGAAGTGGTATTCGAGTCTTACCTTTTGACGGTATCACAGCCGATGGTAGCGTACGGCTCCAACTAATAAGTCAATTGGTTGTTGGTTGGCGGTCTTGAACCTAAAAAAATGAATTTGGAAGAAATCCTAAGCGGTTACTACAGTAATATGTCAGGATATAAAATAAAAAATCTTTCTAACGAAGTAAAATACCAGTGACAAACATAAAAATTTCGATTAATAATTATGTTAATAATGGGAACAATACAAAATAAATTATATGAAATATTTAATAGAAAAAAAACAAACAAAATTTAATTGCTGTTTTCTACTTACTATTTTTATATTATATTTATTATTGTATATTATATTTATATTTTAAAAAAATGCAGAAAAGTATCGCTCTTTTCTCGAATGCAATTCGAATGCAAACTAATTAAATTCGTTTTCGAACTAAATAAACGAACTCTATTTGAACGAAGTGCGCATTCTAACTTTGTTTTTACCATTTATACAGACCTCTAGTATACGAGGTGTGTGTCAAAGGAAAATTTTGTGGCTGTGTATATTTTATTATATTTTTTTCGTTATAATTTTTATAATGTGCTTGCCTTAGGACACAGGTTTCGGTTAGTAGTTTTTAGCAACAAACAAGGAAGTCACTTTTTTGTGTGCTTTTCAATTTTGTTTTAATCTTGAAAGAAATTTAGAAAGAACGAAATGAACGAATAAATTCAATTTTGCGTCTGGAACCCTCAATACGGTGTTCATCAAGATCGCATTGAATCCGTTCAAAAGAACTTCCTGATTTTTGCTCTTAGGGGACTCAACTGTGATGCAAATCTTCACCTCGCGTCTTATTTTTAACAGACTATTTTATCAGAAATTTTAGTGCTCTGTTCTTAAACTTTTGTAGTTCAACATATCGCCAGCATGAGGGTACTGTGTTCGGTTTATAACGGCTTCAGTGGCACTACTTCACTTTGCACTTCCTCTATCGAATCGTCAATCCTCAACTACCTTTTAGAGCAAAAAACGCCGTCTTCTTCCTAATAATCCTTTTTACATTTTATGCTCTCGGATCTATCCCCGCGATTTGGGCTGTACAGCACGGCAGCGTCCCTCGGTCGGAAGGGATGGAGGTGTGCTAAACATAATACAGCGGGAGCCGCGCGAAAAAAAGCTTCCTCACATACTCAGACATATTTTACAACCTTGTCAAAAGTTTTTTCTTTGCCCAAGAGTATTATGCCTCCGTTGACATAATTAATAACTGACCACCTAAAGGTATATGTGTTTTTGCAACCTTACATCACATCTTTGTTTTGCAATTTTGTCACTATGTAGAATAGCGAGCTCCGCATTGTCAATCCTACTCTGCCAAGTAACAGAGTATCGATGGTTTCTGCTAAACCCATGCGTTTTTCAAACATCCAGCTTGCATTGGTGGTAATAGATATACATGCATAGACTATAGCTTTTTAGAAAACCGACCAAACATATATAGTCAGAAGTGTGCAATACAGCGAAAAAGACATCTCCATAAAGTACATATAATCATAATCAGTATCACTTCTTCTGTGCGTCTGTCTATCCGTATGTTTGTTTCTATGCACACTAGTCTCTTAGTTGCAAAGCTATCAACTTTAAGCTTTACACGCAGATTTAAAAGGGCCGGGATGGGTCTAATGATTCCCATAGCTGCTGCCATAACTTAAGGAATTTCCCATTCCATTTTTTTACAGATAAAAAATTTAAATTTTCTCGAAGTCTCGTTAACGCTAATATAGCCTATGTATAAAATTTCATTCGACTATATCAAATTGTTGCCATATAACTAAGCGGTTGGAAATGCCATAACTCTCATGTTTTTGGTGTAGAAGTTTTGGTTTTTTGTTAAATTCATTTTAGAAGGAACTAGTCTGATTCTGCTCTTGTTCTTATAAGCATTGGCCAACCATATCCAATACGTGCTATAACTCTAATCAATTGAAACCATTTAACTGCATCTTTTATTTTTTTTTTTTTTTAATTTAAGGCCCTTTCATGTTTTGCTTTCCTTTTGCTTTCATGCTCATGCTTTGGCTATATACGGCGTACAAATGACTTGTTCAATAATTTTTATAATGGAATAAGAAACCGTTTTGAAAATGTTATAAAGGATATATAAAATAGGCTCCTTATTTAAAACTCCAGAATCAGAACAGTTCCTTGGAAAATTGACTTTAAAAAAATTCCAAGCTTCATCCAAAAACAAAAACACATCTAAAAAAATTTAAACAAAAATTCATATCCCATGGCTGCTAAATAACTGGATGATCGGAAATGGTACAACTTTCCGATATTGGCAATTTAACTGGTGGAGCGTATAAACTTCGACTCCGCCCAAAGTAAGCTCTCCTCTTTTTTTTTTTATTGATAATTTCCACTTGTTTTTAAATACTTGCTCTAAGTTTGTTTTACGAACTATGAGAAACTAATTTTAGATTTTGATATGTAAAGAAAAATCGGTCCAAAGAAGTATACTTTTGGATTCTTTTCAGGAAATAAAAAAAAGAATATATTACATTATTTATCATTACTAAAATTCTTTCAAGGTTAATGTCTCATCTTCTACGTCTTACTAAAAACTGTTTAAGCTTTGATTTTATCGGAAGTTCGACGGATGAATCCGCCGATGACATGAACAATGTTCAGGTAATTATAAATTTTCAACTGAAAAAATGAGTTTTTGTATACCCTTGCAGCAAGCCGTTTTTTTTTTTTAATTTTTCAATGCAGTAGACATATACCTCCTATACAAACTTTTGATCGGGTATCAATTATTTATAACTAAAAAAAATTTAAAATTTTTAAAACACACGAGGGGTGTTTATTGGAGTCCGCAGATTATACTCGTATATCAGAGTTAACTAAGAGTCAATTAAAAAAGTGTTTCTAGTTTTTAAGATTCTACATGGTGGGAATTTTTAAGGAAAATAAAATTTTTAATAGCGGTCGGACAACAATACATTCAATACCTTTTTTTGTTTGAATATTATTAGATGGATTAAACAAAGCTGCAAGGGTTTACAGCATAATTTATTTTTTAACCTAAAATTCTGCAATTTTTTTCCATTTTATAGATTCCAACGGCTTGGCGGCCGGCTTTCCTTGACCCCAACACACTGAAATTATTCTTTGATTTGTACCATATATTACCAAATGGCTTAGCTAGTTACTCGATTTCATGTTTGGTTCAAATGACCTCTGTTCGCCGGTCTCTTTTTAGTAATTCTGAAAGAACGAAGTTTTTAACGAGTTTGGTTCAAGGAGTTAAAAATATATTAACTAATTTACATGTAAGTACTTAATGGCCTATGTAAATGGTATCTTTACATATGTAAGTTAAATTTACTCATTTGTGTGTAATAATTCTGTGTTATAAATCAGTGGTCGGAAAGTGTCAGACCCGAGGTCTCGAAATGCGTTCGAATCTGAAAAATGGGTCTGAATCAAGATGTAAAAAGATATTTTATTTTTTTTATTTGGAATAATATTTTTAGAACGCTTTAAGAGGTTACTATTGAAAGGTCAATATGCAATCCGGTGGAGGCGACATTGACTACAAAGTGGAAACATTTCTGACTGACTGCAAGCTCGTCTCTTAGTTTTAAATCTATCGACTCTATACTTTGCATACACTCTTTACCTTTGATGTAGTATAAAAATAGGATGGTCTGGAACGGTCGACTATATCCTATACCTACCTATATAGCTGCTATAGAACTGATTATAAATGCTTGTCTTCCATGTTTTTGCTCATAAAAAATTGAAATTTGTTGGGAGCATCTTTTATGAGGATCTGAGCCCATCGAAATAATTTTATACAGATCAGACGAGGATCGGAATTGTCACAACTTCAGTGTTTTATCTTTAATGGGAATTTGGGTCCCTTTACAAAATTTGAAATGGATCGGCTCTTCTCGAAGTTAGCATTCCATTTATTTTGATATATAAAACTGTCAGTGTTACCGGATAATCCAAATATATCTTTACACTAAACCCATTATGTTGGGGGCAGGGCGATCCCTTCAAAATAAAATTCCAACGCTGTCGGTAGTGAGTTTGACTTACAATAATAATAAACCGAGTCAGAAAGAAAACGATCCAGAATCTTTTCAATATGATGGTAAGTTTAATAGTGCAAAATCATCCGCCGTTAATGGCGGAGCAGAAAAAATACAAAAAAGATGGATAGAAAATATCATTAACTATGTTGGTCCATTTGCCGCTGTTCCAACATTATTGACAACATGTTGACCGGTTCTGGAGGGGCATCTGAAGAGATCAGCAGCTACCAACCGAATACGGTCTTCTCGGACAAGCGATTACACTGGGCAGGCGACGAGTACCAGGGACACGGTACTTGGCGCGAAGAAGAACTCATTTGCCAGTGTCACGGTGTGTAATGCCACCTTCAAGGTCTCCGGAATGTCTTTAGATGGAGTATTAATCTTGAACTGGGCACCTCCTCCAGATTTCTTGTCTCCGACATTGGAGAGTTATCATGCACCGTTATCCGGGTGCATGTGAGGCCAAACGTCGTTGCCATGGAGCCGTTTATGTGGCTGAGGAGCGAGCACGGGTACAAGAGGGCTAAGGTGGGCTAAGGTCGTAACCTCCTCCGTCTTGACGCCCGTTTCTACCCGCACGGATGCCGGCGGGAGCACGCTCACGCTTCTTATTTGGATGAGCGATGAGAGGGAAACCACCGGAACGGAAGTAGCGACCCTTGGAGCGTCGGCCTTTGCTTGGGGTCTCCATTTGGTGTGTTGGTGCGCTAAGCAGTTCGGGCAATAGCGGGTCGCTCACACACAGCGGAGTCTGCGCTCAGCTGGAGGAAGCAATTGCGTTTCCGCAACTGGAGCACCCGTTTCCGCAACTGGAGCATCAGTTTGACCACTGGTCTCGTAATTGGGCCTCTGCCTGTGAGGAGGTCGACCACACGAGCTAGGTCATCTTCGCCTCGGTAAACTTTAGTTACCCTTCCGAGGCACCATTCATTAAAAGGAAGATAGTCGTCTTTGATGACAACCATATCATTCGGCTGCATGTTCCTCTCGGGAGACTGCCATTTATTTCGTTTGTGCAGCTCCTTATGTATTCATGCTTCCAACGCAAGCAGAACTGCTGATTCTGAGCCTTGGGACGCGACCATATTTTAAAGATTGAGGGTGCCATTTTGCCATTATTGAAGAAAACTTGAGCGAAACGAGCGGAGAGGAATTTCTCGGTGGTCAAGCCGAAGGAAGCTTCTAGATGAATGGCTCCAGTGCTGAGACATACAATTACACATACATACTGTTTTGTAGTAAGACACGCTTTGTCGGCGTAATTTTTAATCTCGAAAGGTCCGGCAAAGTCGGCACCTGTATGCTTGATGGGCCGACAGAACGTGGTTCGTTCGGAAGGGAGGGCGCCCATGAGCTGAGATTGTTGTGATGAGTTTTTGATGGTTTTTTATAAAGTTTTTTAACTTCGGGATCCAGAATTTGCATCGGATTAGCCGCAACATAAGTTGATATACTTTACTTCTCTTCATGAGTGAAGAGTGTATGGAAGAATGATCGGATGCCGTTCGACGTGACTCAAGGACTCCGACGCCTTCACACGTCCACATGCTCTAAAAATTCCTTTTGAGTCAATGAACGGAGTCAGGGCAGCTAAAGCACTACCCTTGGAATCGGTCTCTTGAAAAGCACACAATTACGAGTATGTGCAAACAAATGTTGTCCCATATACTCAATCTATTGTAAAGTGCAGGTAGCTGAATTTCAATAGAGACCTACGAGAATAGCGCAACAGAAAATGTTGCCGTACACCATTTGCTTAGCCATACATCCTATTATTAGAGAAGTTATTCGCAAATTTATAAAATGTTTCAACCACTAAATTAATTGCGTTCTACGGATTTGATGGATTAATTGCACAAAGTAAAAAACATTGTAAAAAACAGCACAATTATGTTCATAAAAGTCATTAATATTTCCTTCCAATATTTTAGCCTTTGAGCACTTATTTTATTGGAGCCTTATTTCTTAAAAAAAACTACAACAAAATACAAATTTTAAACATTAGTTTTAAAATACTAAGTAAAAAACAATGAACTAAGAGATTATACTCTAAAAACTTTCCAAAAACTCTGAAATTTTTAAAACAAAAAAACAATATTAAAAAAAAAACACAAAAACGAAAATAAAACTTAATAAAACATAACTTAATTACATTGGCTCAAGCAAATATCGCCGCACCCCAACGCGTGGTTTTGAATGACAACAACCTTGCTGAAGCCCGTTGAATTATTTCACTCCACTTAATGGTGACCTGGCAACCCTTTACACCTTCGTCAGTAGAGTGGACTATGTTCTATTTCTCTACCAAAACACTGATGTCCGACAACAAAGAATTCTACTGGGAGCAATCGAGCGCAACTTCCACGGAATTCTATTGGGAGCAATCGAGCGTAACTTGGACGTGACTCCATTATTGGGCCTACCGAACATCGACGACTGGCCAATACTAAAATCCATACTGGTTATGGAATACAAGCCCCAAACACCAAACTACAAACTTCTGGAGAACTTCAAGGAGGATCCTTTTAATGGAAATCTACAAACATTTTGCGAAGCAGCAGAAAGACGTTGGCAGCTATTAATTTCTAAGCTATACTTAGAAGGTAATCAAACGGATCTTCTTATTTATCAACAGGCAGTTAAAGATTCCATTAAAGTACTTACTGGAAAATTACCATAACAATTGTTTGCTATTTTGGCCTATCATAATATAGCCGATTTACAATCATTAATTAATAAATTTTCATTAATAAAATATTAATTAAATTAATAATTATTTAATAAAAATTAAATAAAATCTCGTTAAGTCTCCAAATTCTAATCATAACTCGAAATCACCAAAAACTATTCCAAGTAACCAAACACAATATCAACAAAAATTCCCACAATATCCATGCAACCATTTAGACCAACCTCTACACATTAAGCGCCTAACATGCAACCAATGTGGGAAAATAATTTCGCACCCAATAGATTCATACACACCCAACCAAATTCTTACAACAATCCAAATGGATTGGGAAAATTCCCAACGTTTGAATATAATTCCAAATCCTCAAACATCCCAAAATTTAAAAAAAAAAATGCATGTTCTCAACCAAAACAACCCTCAACATCTAATAATATTAACTTCGCAGTAAAACCAATAACTAAACGAATAAGACTATCCGACAGTGAGCAAACTAAAATGTCTATTGACGAATTAAGACTACAAGACGCGCAAGAATACTATGAACTTCAACCGACCTTTTTTTGTTTTTTTTTTTTTATAACATTCTTAATTTGTATTTAAAATCTGTCCAAGTAGACAATCATTAAATGGTTTGGGGGAGACCTTGACTTAAGGGAGGTACATGGAATGTATATCTTATGAGGTTGACTTAGGTGTCTATTGGTTGGGGAGGTCAAGCGGGTGTTTCCTTTTCAGGCGTCTTGGGGATTGCCTATTATCTAGGAGGTTGATGGCCAGGTGGTTGGGGTGGTTATCCAGTCTTTTTATGTATGTTCCGCTGAGACGGGTGATCTCCTCTGCTACACATCTAATTCCAAGCTCCTTATGGATTATTGAGTTTTCGTGGTACGGATGGGCGTTCGAAACTGTTCTCAGGCATTTATTCTGAAACCGCTGGATTTTGATGCGGTTCGAACAGCTTGCCGTGCCCCACAACTGTATCCCATATGTCCAGATTGGCTTAAGCACTACCTTGTAAATAAGCAGCTTGAATTTTACTCCCATGGAGCCAATGCAGTTGCTTTAGCCGTAGGTTGGCCTGGTTGCGCTTGTTGATTAGGTGTAGACGCCATGTGAGCCTGCGGTCCAGGGTCAGCCCTAGATATTTGGGAGTGTTATTAGTTGGGATGGTTTCCCCGTGGAGTGTGACGGGGGGCATTCTCCCCTGCGTAGTGCGAAGGTTGTATGTGAGGATTTCTCTGCGTTTACCACGACGTTCCGTCGTTTCAGCCATGGATCGAGAGCATCCAGTTGTCTCTGGACGATGGCTGATGCTTCCTGTGGATCTGTGGCGGAGGCTAGGAAGGCGGTGTCATCGGCATAAGTGGCTACTGTGAGGTTCCGGGAGGGGGTGATGGGGAGGTCCGCTGTGTAAAGTGTGAATAAGATGGGTCCAAGAACACTGCCTTGAGGTACTCCTGCTCTTATGGGCCTAGGCGTGCTGCTTGATGATCCGCATCTCACTCTGAATTCTCTTCCCTCTGTGTATGACTTGAGGAAGGCGAAATGGGAACTTGGGAGGTGGGATTTAATTTTGAAAAGTAGTCCAGGGTGCCAGACTCTGTCAAACGCCTGTTTGACATCAAGCATAACGGCGCAGCAGTACTACTTCTTTTCGAAGGCCTCAAGTATAGTCTCAACAATCCGGTGGCATTGCTCAGGTGTTTCATGAAGGCGTCTGAAGCCAAACTGGTGATCAGGGATCAGACCGGCCTCGTCCAATACTGGCAGTACTCTACGTAAAAATAATCTTTCAAGTATTTTAGAAAGGATTGCCAGCAAACTAATCTGACGATACGATACCAGGGATTAATGAATGAAGAACAGTACCAAGAATCACCCAGCGAAGATAAAAATGAACCAAACCAAAATAGCACAGAATCAGACGAAAATGTCCAGTTCAGCTTAGGGCAACACCAATACATAAAAATTGTATACAAAGCTTGCACATACAAATGCCTAATAGACACAGCCTCCACAATAAATATGATGAACAAAAATATATTTTGTCTTCGCGTTCAAAATACCGAATTTGAAGTTTTTACATAAAATGGTCCTATAACTTTGAACAATTTCATTATGCTACCCAACAATAGTATTTTTAAAATACGTTCTAAATACATCATTTTGCAAATGTTTACTAATTGGCGGAAACTGTTAGATATTGCACAATCAATTATAAATAAAAAAAAAAAAAGAATAAATTACTCTCTTTGATAAAACATACCCTTTCATTAATTCAATTGCAGAAAGAAACCAAATGTTTTGTATTTAAAAAGCACCAGAATTAATTAAAAAATCAGATCAGGTATCATTTAATAAAATTTACTTTGAATTGTTTCGACTATATTAGGAAACTTTAAAATTAAAAATTTTACTAAACAAATTAAAAAATCTTTAATATCAAGAAGGAGACAAGTTAACATTTACAAACACAGTTATGCATGTTTTAAATACAACACATAACTCTACACTTAATTCAAAACAATACCCACTTGCTTAAGCGCACAAAATTGAAGTCGAAAACCAAATGCAGGAAATGCTTAATCAGAGATTAATTAAAGTAAGTAACTGACCATAAAATAGTCATATAATAGTGGCAAAATTAAGTACATACTTAAGTAAATTTGAGACCTCAACGCAACATGAGACGTTGTGCAAGCTTGTCACCGATAAGCTGAAATTGAAGCTCAGTGAAATAGCTGGTTCGAGCCTGGTTTAAAAAAGGCGCTGAAAAATAATAAATGCCCTTAGTTTTCAACTTTAAACAGGGGGTTCTGAAGCATCTACAATGACGACTTTTAGTCTATGTCGGTGAAACTCTGTCGTTTCGTCCATTGAGAGCTGGCTAAGATTATTGATCTACGGGAAATTCTACGTTTATCACAAGTTAGATTGGTAAAAAACGCATTGTAAGCGTCCCTGTGGTGCCTTCCAATTTTCAACTTTATATGGAAATGTACGGCCAGTAGTCGTCTCTCATTTATGCGTTGCCTCCGGATATAAATGACCAATATAATTATTATAATCGTTGTCAACCCTAGAGCCGAGTGTCCGCTTGCAGTGTGGAAAATCAAGTCGTCAATGTGTACCTTGTTATTTTTCAGAGTCTCGATGCGCATTTGAAGATTTTGCAGTTCATTAGTGTTGTTGATAATCAAGTGCTTCAGCGGGACCACGTTCCATGTCTCCTTCTCATCTATAATTCGTAAACTGGGGAAGAGAGACATTTCAGAAGCTGTCGAAATAACCTTTTGAGGAGTAATTATTGTTGTATCCCCTAATATTGCGGTGAATCCTGCAAGTAGTTGTATATTGCCTTGATTGGGCAGTCTTATAACTTGATGCTGTTCGTTGCATCTTATATTTGCTTTTGTATTCCGAAACAGTCTAAATAGCCAACGGTTGGATCCACTTATCTCTTTGATGAACGAATTGCCTTGGAATTCCATCATTTCGCATGAGTGTGCCTTGTTTGGTTTCAATGGTTATATTTCACAGGAGTGATTCGCGTTTTGCCATGCCCAATTACTTTCGCAAAGCCATGTTGTCGAATCCTCTTGTCTGCATTGCTTAATTTCCATTTCAGACATTAGGTGATATGCGTTTATGTCTGTATTGAACGCAAACAATTTAGAATTCAATTTCGGAATAAGCTTCGTTCCGTTTGTCCACAGTGGTATTGGGATTACTTCAAAGAGATCCATTTCCTGATTGTTGTATATCTGCAATTTTGCTTCAATGAATAGGACATTATCCTTAAACATAGCTTGTGCCTTCATCAGTTTAATCATTCAGTGGTAATTGTATAACTGAATTTCCACCCGGTAGCATTTGTTTTCGTCCTAATTTTTGCTTAACTTTTTCGAGCTCCTCCAGCATTTTGTTGGCCGCAATTAGTGTAGGATGAATTCTTCCTTCACTAATGTCCGTTATCATTGAGATCGCTGTTGCTTGTAGGCTTTCTGCCTCTTCAATCCAGTTTCGCACTTGATTTGATAACATAAGGAATTTAATTAACTCCTTATATACCATAAAGTGCTGCTTCATGGTTTCTGCAATAATATTGACTTGTTGGGTCAGTTTTTCCAAATTCCGGTTTTATTCTATGGTAGTTGCTCTTACTAATTCTTCCGTGGCATTGATGACCGAGGTCTGATTGTCAACATATTCCATTAGATGTTTTAGATGTCGTTTTCTTTGATGTTGTCAATTTTTGTCCGTATTGTCGTGCCGAAGGAATCGCAGTAGTCCTTGAAGTCTCCCATTTTTTCGCAAACCAAGCGCGATTTTTCCAGTAAGTCCTCTGATTGTTTTATGACATCAAAATAGGCTTGCATGTCATAATAAAACAATAATTGCCAACTGGATGTAGCGACTTCCATTTTACCAATTTTGTTTACCATAACTGCAGCTTTTGCGTCGATGTCGTAAATTTTCCCAAGTTCTTTGGCCTGTTTTCGAGGTTCCGAATTTTCTGTCGCAGTTGCAGCTTGCAATATCAATAAACAGCATAGCACAGTAGTTATGCTTCCAGTGCCATTCTTTTTGTCTCTTGGTACTCGCTGCCTAAGCTTCTTGTCCTTGCGTTGCTGGATTAACTTCCCCATCGTTTGTTTTAACCGTGACCACCCGGAATTTATCATCTTGTCCTTTAGTCGTACTAATGATTCTTCCCATTGGCCATCTTGCAGGGTAAGTGTTCTCATGTTTTATATGAACCAGCTGTCCCTCGTTCAGATTTGGCTTTTCTTGGCGCCATTTGGTTCGCTGTTGCAATGACACCAGATACTCCTCCTTCCATTTCAAAAATCACCTCTGATGCGTTGAATAAGCTTCCATCTATCCAAAGAGCTGATTGTCTTACTTTCGTCAAAATGTTCAGGAGCTCCAACTAGAGGTATTCCCACCAGAAAATGACCCGGCGTTAATATGTCCTCACCATCGTTTTCGCTCCTTACAGTGACTAATGGACGCGAGTTTAGCACTGCTTCGATTTGACATAGCAGCGATGCAAATTCTTCATATGTAAAGCTGTTTTCACCAATAACTCGTTTAAGGTGATGGTTCACTGATTTTACACCGGCTTCCCATAAACCTCCCATGTGGGGGCTTCCCGGGGAATAAAGTGCCACTTGATGCCTTCTTTTTCCAGTGTAGGTGCTAACTCATTATTGTTTTTAATGGCAGCTACAAATTCTTTGTCCAATACTCTTGAAGCTCCCACGAAGTTTATTCTATTATCTGAGTACAGGTTCTCACTCTTGCATCGTCTTGCAAAGAACCGTCGAAGAGCCTCCAGGAATTTGTCTGACGAAAGGTCGCTAACAGCTTCCAGATGTATCGCTTTTGTTGCCATACAAACAAATACACAAATGTATCCTTTATACGTTTTTTGACCTCTTCCCTTTGAGCAGCGAATCTGGAACGGTCCGGCGTAGTCGATTCCAGTATTTTGAAACGAGTAATCAGCCGTTACTCGATAAATTGGTAAATCTCCTATCAGTTGACTGGACATCTCTTGCTTGTATCGTATGCATACAATACATTCCCTTAAATATTTCTTTAAGGAATTTTGTATGCCAAATATCCAGAACTCCCTCTGAATATAAGTTTTCATAATGTTAATTCCGCCATGCAGAGTTTTCTTATGAGCATCCTTTGCAATTAACGAAGTCAAATGTGACTTATCCAGTATAATTGAATTTTTTACATTGTAGGGTATCATTGCGTTTTGTAGTCGTCCACCAACTCGAAGTACGCCATCACTATCCAAAAACGGATTTACCGCCAGTAACTTACTCTTTGGGTCTAATGGTTTTTTGTTTTTGAGTAGTCTGACCTCGTGTCTAAAATCCAGCTGTTGTTGTATCCTTACCACGGCAATCTTCGCTAGTTTTAATTCCTCCACCGTAAGATGTGAAGGCTGTTGCGATTTTCCTTTCATCTTTGTTATGAAGCGTAATACATACGCCATTACTCTAAGAAGTTTGTCGATCGATGAATACTTCGATAAAAGATGATTTTGTAGATATTCGGATTTTATCAATGTGGATACCACAACAATTTCCGATTCCTTTTGAGTGGGCCAGTGTTGTGCATCCATAGCTAGCCAATTCGGCCCTTTCCACCAAATTTCACAGATTTTAAGAGCTTGCGGTGATATCCCTCTTGAAGCCACGTCTGCTGGATTTTCTTCCGATTTAACGTAATTCCATTTGACATTGGGAATTAGTTTATTGATTTCTTCAACTCTAGTTCTGACGAACTTATCTTTGCTGCGCTTGTTCTGTATCCAAGCAATAGTAATTTGCGAATCACTCCATGCATGCGTTGTGATCTCGTTGCTCCATATAGCCTGCACCTTAGCTAATAACTTTGCTAATAAATGCGCAGCACATAATTTCAACTTTGGAATTGTTTTCCTGTTTTTATAGGATTTACTTTGCTTTTTGCTGCTAGCAAAGTAATTCCGCAGCCTACTTTTGTATACACAGCCGCTGCATATGCTTTCTCTGATGCATCGCGGAATCCATGTAGCTCCATAATACCTTTGGAGCATCCAGTCAGGCGTGAAATGCTAATTTCTTCTAAATATGATAGACCTTTAGCATATTCCGTCCACCAGTTAGCTAAGTTGGATTCCAATTCAACGTCCCAAGTCATCGGTAACTTCCACAGTTCCTGAATGAAACATTTGCCTTGAATCGTTACAGGTGCCAACCATCCTAATGGGTCGAAAATTCTGGACAAAAGGTGATAACACTAACCGCTTTGTTATGCGTGTTAGCATTGGGTTTTCTGCCGAAAACGTAAATGTATCCTTCTTCGGATCCCATTGAAGTCCTAAGGTTTTGATCGATTCATTCTCCTCAATGCAGATTTTCTCCGTAGCACCGTCGTCCTGAATGTCGGCTAAAATACGTTTGTCATTTGCAACCCATTTTCGCAGATGCATGCCGGCCGTCTCCATCAATTGTCTCAATTTCCTTTGAAGTTCATAGCACTCGTTGACTGTGTCTCCACCAGTTATGAGGTCATCCATATAAAAGTCGTCTCTAATTGTTTCTGCTAAGACGCTATCCTCTTGGCAAAAGCGATCTGCTAACTCTCGTAGACATCGGACTGCTAAGAAAGGTGCTGCCGATGTGCCATAAGTTACGGTTGTTAACTTAAACTCACTGATCGGCAATTTTGGATCATCTCTCCATAGGATGTATTGGTATTCTTGGTCTTTCTCAGCAACCTTTATTTGGCGATACATTTTTTCAATGTCCGCTACCACCACATATTGCCACTTGCGCCATTTAATTAGAATATCGAATATATCCTTTTGAATCTTAGGACCAGCTATAATAACGTCATTTAGGCTTAGTCCATTTGTCGTCTTTGCGGATGCGTAAAACACTACTCGTAGCTTCGTAGTTAAGCTTCCAGGCCTGATGATTGCTTGATGGGGTAAATAGTATTTACCTTGACCCGTTGTCTTAACATATTCCATATGTCCCATCTTAAGACATTCTTTCATGAATTCGTTGTACGCAGTTCTTTGGGTTTCTTTGAAACTTCTTTTCCATTTGCATAAGCCTTGCCATTGCCTGTTTGCGAGAGTCTCCCAGCTTTGCCTCTTTGTGGAATGGAATTGAAACCACAAATCTGCCTTCCTCGTTGATGACAGTTGTTTCTTGGAATTTTCTTTCGCACTCTGCATTGTCTGTAATTGTCTCATCGGCTTCATCTTCCAATTCCCAAAAGCGTTCCAGGTCCTTTAGATTTATTGTTGTAGTGGCACTTATAATTTTTTGCTTTGCTGCTCGTATTCTTTGGCGTGATCCGTTGGAGGATTTTTTGATTGGTCGCCCAGTTGACCTAGCTGTGCCTCGACTCACAGCTGATTGATCAGCCAAAGAAAAGCAAGAACACAATGTTTCACCTTATATTCTTAGTACTTTAAGGCGTGGTCTTTTATTCTGTGTTTGTTACCACTGGTGGGGGAAACAACAGAATCACTCGAATAACCTTGCTCTTTTTACTTTGAAGCGCTGGTTTTTATACCCTTGAAAAAGGGTATTATAATTTTGTCCAGAAATGTGTAACGCATTAAAGGAAGCATCTTCGACCCCACAAAGTATATATATTCTTGATCAGCATCAACAGCCGAGTCGATATAGCCATGTCCGTCTGTCCGTCTGTTTCTATGCAAAAAATAGACAGTAGTTTTAAAGCTAGCGTTTTGAAATTTTCACCAGATCATTATTTTTGTTGCACGCAGATCAAGTTTAAGAATCGGTCGGATCGGACCACTATATCATATAGCTGCCATACAAATGACCGCTATGAAAACAAGTCTTCGTATGGGAAACTTTTTTGTTTTTCAACCTATTGCAACCGAATTCAACATTTATTTATTTGACATAGCCACACATGATTTGTGAAAGTTTGGTCTGGATCGGACCACTATATCATATAGCTGCCATACAAACGACCAATATGAAAACAAATCTTTGTATGGAAAACTTTTTTCTTTTCCAACCTATTGCAACCGAATTCAACATTTATTCATTTGACATAGCCATACATAATTTTTAAAAGTTTGATCCGGATCGGATCATTATATCATATAGCTGCCATACAAACGACCGATATAAAAACAAGTCTTTGTATCGAAAACTTTTTTGTTTTCCAACCTATTGCAACCGAATTCAACACTTATTCATTTGATATAGCCATACATAATTTGTGAAAGTTTGGTCCGGATTGGATCACTATATCATAATGCTGCCATACAAACGACCGATATGACAAAAAAGTCTTTGTATCGAAAACTTTTTTGTTTTCCAACTTATTGCAACCGAATTCAACATTTATTTTAATGACATAGCCATACATGATTTGTGAAAGTTTGATCCGGATCGGATCACTATATCATATAGCTGCCATACAAACGACCGATATGAAAACAAGTCTTTGGAAAACTTTGTTGTTTTCAAGGGTATACCATCTTCGGCAAGCCGAAGATAACTTTTCTCACTTGTTTATTCTGTGTTTCTTACCACTGGTGGGGGAAACAACAAAATTTCTCGAAGGACCAAAATGTTCACACTATAAACTTTTGCGTACATTTAATGATTTCAATTCGGGTGTTTGAATCTAACTGACTCGCTACTGCGATGGCTTCGCCTTTTATTCATTCTTACATAGGTTCTTATCATCTAATTATATAATGCAGCGCTTGTAAGACGCCGCAGTCTGCGTTTGTAAATGCAGCCGAATTTTATTCTTAAATCTATGTTTGAGGCCTATGACCGCGCTAATCACCTCCCGCGTGGTCACATCTCGTGACTTTTCGGCAATAGGCCGCTGCAATCGTACTTATCTGTAGTTGCCACTCATGCTATCCACTGACATGTTTATTGCAGCCCATAAATAGAATATATTTATAGTTTGCCTACTTATCATGTCTAAACACATATTTAGACACATACAAAGACTTGAAATCTGATTGATCGTTTGTATGGCAGCTATATGATATAGTGATCCGACCGATTTTTAAACTTGATCTACGTGCAGCAAAAATAATGATCTGGTAAAAATTTCAAAACGCTAGATTTAAAACTACTGTCCATTTTTTGCATAGAAACAGACGGACAGAGGGACAGACGGACATGGCTACATCGACTCGAGAATATCGAGAATACATATATATACTTTGTGGGGTCGGAGATGCTTCCTTTAATGCGGTACACATTTCTGGACGAAATTATAATACCCTTTTTAAAGGGTATAATAAAATGTAATTTTTTGGTGAGACATGAAAATAATTTCGAAAACTTTGTCGGCGTGGCAGAAAACCAAATAGTCGAAAAAAAAAAATAGACACCAAATAACCCTATATTAAAAAAAAAAAGCATCGGCTTAAGAAGAACCATCGGCGAAAACATCGACAACAAAAAACATATTTCATCCAAAAAAAAAATATAATATATTTAACAATTTAACAATGATCTGCTAAATATAAACATAAATATAAATACAATATAACTATTCTAAGAGGTATTATAAGATTTTTAATTTATTAACATTAAGGGTGAGTTCAGGGGATAAAGTATGAGAGAAGAGGTTATAGTTTTTTCAAAAATTGCGAAAGGGATCGTGTTCAGCGTAGTTGGATGAGCAAATAGGTCGGAAGGACCTAGTTTTCCTATTAGGGATGCAAAAATATAGTTGCATTAGAAGGTGTTTGGAATCAACCATCCCATGGACAAGCATATGTAGAAACATGACCCCAGCACAGGCTCGGCGCTCCTTCAGAGGAGGTAAATTCAACAATTTAGGCCTGCAACGGTACGGCGGGAGACGATTGTCAGGATCCCAGTTTAAGTTTTTTAGTGCAAATAACAGGAACTGCTTTTGCACCGACTCAATGCTATTTTGGTGAGAGGAGTATTGAGGACTCCAAACGCATGAGCAGTATTCAAGGGTAGGACGAATTAGGGATTTGATGGTGAAAGGATCGTTAAATTCTTTAAACCATCGCTTAATAAAGGTTAACATTCCTCTGGCTTATTCACTGTCATAGAAATACGATCATTGAACGCACATGCAGTATTCAAGGAAAGGACGAACTAGGGTGATATACAGGGATTTGGTGGTGAAAGGATCGTTAAATTCTTTAGACCACCGCTTAATTAAGGCTAAGATATATGATCATTAAACTTAAGTTTATGATCAAAAAGAACTCCAAGATCATTGATTGTGGAAACACGATCAAGGACGTGATTTCCGAGAGAGTAAGAGACAATGAGCGGTACACTGCGATGGAATGTCATAAGTTTGCATTTGGAGCAGTTTAGGAATAGAAGATTGCTTGAGCACTACGTATAAAGTTCATCTAGGTCTAGTTGCAGATGCCTGTGCAGGAAATGTTCCGAAAAGGAATAGCATAACTTGACAACATCAGCATACATAAACGTAGAGGAATAACTAATCACATTGGGAAGATCGTTTACAAAGAGTATAAACAACAGTGGTCCTAGATGACTACCCTACGGGACATTCGATGAGACATGGCTGACCTTCGACTTGGTAGTTTTAAATAGAACACGCTAAGTTCAATCTGAAAGGTAGGAAGCAATCTACATAAGGATATTTGGTGGAAAACCAATAAGCGAAAATTTCCGTAGCAGGAGCTGATGATTAACTGAATCAAATGCTTTGATAAAGTCAGTATAAATTACATCAGGTTGCAAGCGATGCTGAAAACCTCGATTGATTATTGAAGACAATTCTAGTAGGTTAGTTGTTGTCGAGCGAAGCTTGGCAAAACCATGTTGTGATGGTGAGATTATGCTCTTGCATGCAAGTTGCAGCTGCGATGTAAAGAGTATCTCAAGAAGCTTTAGAATCGTAGATAGCTTAGCAATGCCGCGGTAGTTCTCAATGGAAGCCTTAGAACCTTTTTTAGGAATAGGTATAAGGTATGATTCATTCCATAATTTAGGTAGGGATGTTAGCTCCAAGGATAGGTTAAATAGTAAATAAATAGTAAATATGTACAAGTATACAGGGTGCGGCGCTTAAATCCAAACATCATTTTTTTTGTTTCAAAGCAAGTTTATTGAAATGGAAAATTGATTTACAGAAATGTAACTGTACCTGTCGAACGTAAAATTACTCTATATAACCTCCTTCAGCCCTAATGACCGCCTCTATCCTTGTCCTAAAACGGTCGCATGCTCTATTTAATGCAGCGCTGTCGATATTGGTGAATACAGCTTCGATAGCGGTGCGTAGAGATGCGACATTAGAGTGCCTGGACTTGTTAGTAACCCTGGACTACGCTCTAAACATAATAATCCAGGGGGTTCAAATCGGGGCCCTGGGTCTTCTGAAATCACCGCCTGAACCTTTTCCACGACAGCTGGAGTTCGTGACATGCGTTTTCTCGAATGAGTTCTCCTCGTTGGGTTAGCAGAAGGTTCCCCAGACACCTCAGAAGCATTGTACTTAGATACAATATCGTATACAGTTGATCTCGGGTACTTGAAGAATCGAATTATTTCTGTCGGTGAACGCCCAGCGCGAAGACTTTCGATAATCGGGACTCTTTGGCTGTACTCCGCACTTGCACGTAACATCCCGGCCATTTTAAGGCTATGACTATTTACTAAATGCCTATGGCATTTATAAACGCCAGTATCGAACTCTGGTGGAATTCCTTTGTGGCGAGAAATTCAAATTGAAATTTGTCCGGATTTAAGCGCCGCATCCTGTATACAAAAAAGAATATTACAAATAAAAATGAGAAAAAAATGAAATAAGAGAGAAAAAATGTAGTCCAAAGAAAAGGCAGTCCTGAGGGTCAGGTTAAAATTATGAGGTTAATTGACGGGATTATAATAAAAGATAGTATTGATGAAAATGTCAAAGAACTTCTAAATACATTAGAATCCAAAGGTGAAGGTAACAAAAAAAGTAGGGCCGATATACCATGAATATTATAGTAAAAACCACTTCGATAGCATGCTTAAAAAATTTAAAGCAGCAAAAGAAAAGGTAGCTGAAGTATTCTATCCATCAACTCAAGTTGAAACCTTTCCATTACGGCTTAAAAAATTAAAAATGTATCGGAGCAGAATAGAAACTGTGTCTGATTTAATAAAAATTGAACTGTTTTTAAACAAATTTAGTGCCGAGATTTGTGCAATAAAAAAGACCATAGAGTCCTAAATACAGCTGATCAAAACTAAAATCCAAGAGAGTACAGCTCCAAAGGTAGAACGAAAAAGTAAAAAACTGGACGATTTACCTACCCTACCAAAAATAGAGGTACCCGTATACTCTGGAGCTTCCAAAGATTGGGGCCATTTTTTCGAGGCCCTTTAAGAAGCTAGTGCACTTAAGGGTGGATTTAAGCTTATCCTTGAAGCTAAGCTAACTTAAAATTGCTTTAAAAGGGGAAGCTAGAAATGTTGTTTCCCATTTATTGCTGGGTTCCGGCAATAATTATGAGGCCGGAACCCAGATTGCTGGGTTCCAGCAATCGTTTAGGCATTTAAAAATTGACTTTATTAATGAGTCTATTCACATGAGGGGACTCAAAGCAAATCTGACCAAAGAGTCACATTGTATTTTTGCGCCTATCATCATGAAAAAATTGAATAAAGGGGCTCTACAACAATATGCAAGCAATCTTAAAAAACCGAGTGAAATCCAGACACTGAGAGATGTCATGGAATTTTTAGATTAACCATGTAGAAATCCATGTAGAAAAGGTGGTTAGAAATGATGTTAAATTATGAACTCGTTAAACATTTATCACCTCGTTTTAACACCGATTCGTTATTTTAACGTGTTCCGTGCGAATAAAATATTTAAATTCAATGCTGAACTGATCAAATTAATCTGCCATTTCGCGGAGTTGTTCACCCACTGAACAACATTCTACAAGTTTTATTTTACCGGACCTTCGTTTGTTTTAAATTTGCGATAAAATTGTGAGTCGCAAACAACAACAAAGTCATCAAAACAATTCGTTTTTTTTGTTTTGTAACCATAATCTGCTCACTGCTCTTTTTGTCTCTCCCCGTTTTTGTGGAGCTTCATTATCTCCCTCTAGATTGCTCCTCCTGCTCTACCCTTAAGCCGCTCCCACGTAGTTGGATTGCTCCCTTCATCGCATTTCTTTGCATTCGCTGGACCATTAGTTTTGAGTGCATTTCGTTTAACTCAAAATGTCTTTAATTTGTACTTCAAAGAAATGCGAATTTGGAGGGCGACTGCAATCTGACTTGCTGGCTTTGCGTGAATTGCTCGCATATGAAATGCGCTGGAGTCGGTCATTATGGCCAACTTGGTGATCGCTTGGGTCTAGGCATCGGTCTGACCTGTTCCTGTTTGGCTTGTCGAGAGATAGAAGAAGAGATGCGCACATTTATGCAACAAACTCGAAATGGTTTCCGGGAGGTTCGGAAACAATTCGTCTCATTAAATGAACAGTTTCTCAATCTCGAATCTCTATTCCTGGTTCTTAAACTCCTAAGAAAATCACCACGCCGGAAAGTTTCCAACAACAATCAGCAAATGAATTTATGCACCACTCCAGCTTCACATTTGCCAGTAAATTATGTTATGGATGTTGCCCCTGGCGAACAGCCAGCCAGCCTGGCTCTTTAAAGACCGGATATAACTTCAAAAATCTCTTTATAAGTTGATCCGCTGGAATCTGCCGATAGGAATCTGCTACCTGGCCCATGCAGTACAAATCTTTAACCGTCCTTCCAATAAGCCAGCCTGTTGCTAAGGCAATGCGCCCTCCTGTGGATCAGAAATCTACCATTCAAAAAATCTCGATGTACCTCCTTCTGAATTTTTTGTGACCAAATTTAACTTTTAACATAGATGTAGCATATCTTCATTTAAAATAATTTAAACAGATGTTTGCCTTTCGAAAGCTCTAGACCTTGTAACCTGTCCTGAGCAAAGTATTGTTCACAAATTCTTAACCAGAGATTCTCAAGGTTCCAGTCATGTAGCTATTCAAAAAAACTGAGCAACAAGATTTTTTCTTGTTGCTACCAACTACTACTGACAGTGCTTCTTTTGACTTTGATGTCACAATAGCATCAAATACACATAATAGAAACCTGGCTAAACTCCTGTCATAGGTCAGACAGATGGAGGTGGCGTTCTCATTGCCGTAAGCAACATTTACTCAGTGGAACGTATCACTATCACTAATACTTCCGGAATTGAATTTATAGCCGATAAAATTCATTTTAAATCCTTTACCTATTCGTTACTTGTTCCTTTATTCCACCTCTGTGTGATGCAATCATTTATATGCACCACCTAACTGCCATTAAATCAGTTTTGCCTCTGCTAAATGGTTCTGATCTTATCATAATTATGGGTGATGTCAATTTGCCCCTCATTTCATGTACCCACACTGACGATGATAACTCTGTTACCCACTAGCCAAAATGACTTCCTTGATGGCTTACTCTGCCGTTTTCCAGTTTAACCCTATAAGGAACTCGTGGCAGGTCCCGTGGCAGGTCGCTTGACCTCATCTTCTCAAATACTACCTCCTCTGTCACAATAGCAAGGTCTCCTCCCTTATCTACTCCTGAGAACTCTCACCATCCAAAACTCTTAGTTTCGCTTATTATTGACACTCCGTCAAAAGTGTTTGAAAAAAAGCGACTATTGTCATTTTAGAAATCATTTGGCTAATATTGACTGGAGTTATCTTTTAAATTTCAGCAATATCGATGATGCTGCGGACTCTTTTTATGAAGTAATTCATAATGCCTTAAATAAATCTGCCCCTGAAATATTGACTCCATCATCGAAAATTAGGTCTCATGGTGAAATCAGTGGTCTTAATGTTGCCTCTTCAAAAGACAAATTCCAAAATATTAATCGTTTATGCAATTATTTTACCGAAATTAATACAAAATCTTCCCGAAAAGAAGGTAAATTTTTGGTCAAGAAAAAAGTTCGTTCGGTTTTTATCTAGTGTCATACTATACGGCGCTGAAAACGTGTTTATTACGGCGCATATTTGTTGATTGTGACTGGCGAAACAAAATGGGTCACTTACGACAACATCGAGCGCAAACGGTCGTGGTAAAAGCTCGGGGAAACGGCCCAAAAGGTGGCCAAGACCGGATTGACGGCCAATATGCGCCGTTTTGTTCGGAACTGCCTTGATCGAAGGAAAGTGGTAAAATATAGCGAATTTTCTCTTTGCTGGTGTCCATCTTAGACAATCGCTCACAACGTACTGAGCCGGATTGACGGCCAGGAAGGTTTTGCTGTGTGTTTGGTGGGATTGGCAAGAAATCATCTACTACGAGCTGCTCCCCTATGGCCAAACGCTCAATTCGGCCCTATACTGCCAATAACTGCACCGCTTAAAGGCAGAACTCATGCAAAAGAGGCCATCTTTGATCAACAGAGGTCGAATTATGTTCCATCAGCACAACGCCAGGCCACACACGTCTTTGGTGACGCCCAGAAGCTCCGGGAGCTCGGATGGGAGGTCCTAATGCACCCACCTTATAGTCCGGACCTGGCACCAATTGATTACCATATTTTTCTGTCCATAGCGAAGCGCTTAATGGTGAGAAGTTGGCCTCAAAAGAATGTTGGCCTGTGAAAAATGGCACTCTGAATTTTTTGCCAATAGGGACGCAGCCTTCTACGAGAGGGGTATAGTGAAGTTGGCATCTCGTTGGCAACACGTTTACGAACAAAACGGCGCACATTTGACTTAAATCGGACAAATGTACACAAAGTTATCATCTTTTGAAAAATCAATAAAAAACCGAACGAACTTTTTACTTCCGCATATCCCCAAGTTATTGTAAGTGTATCGCTATTGCCAAAACTGAGTAAAAACAAGGAATTATGGAATAGTTAAGATTAGAAAAACAATAAACAGAAGAAATGCCTGAAATTGTTTGGAACTCCTTAAAGCCTTTAATTATTAATCATACGGCAGAAATAGTTCAACTGACAAAGAAATTATATATTTTATAATACAAAATATAGAGGTTGCAAATCTAAATTTTTATCATGTGTCGGGCTGTAGCTCACTGATTTTAGGGATAATAATGCTATCATTCTAAATATACATTTTGTAACAAAATCAAGAACAAAGAATAAACTGTAGCTATGAGTAACTTTTTAAATAATGTTAAAAAATATATATTTTTATGTATTATTAAAGAAAATCTATCCACAAAAAATAAATGTGTTACTAAAATTATAAAAATTGTATCAGCTTCCTGGCCCTTGCAGGATCTTCAAGGGCCAACTTGAACATGAGAAATTAATGTTTCCAAAATATACAAAATAATACGAATATTTTTCAGTCCACTTAATATGAATTAGTAAGAAATACCAATGTAAAAACAAAATACCAAGTAAACAATAAAAAAATGCTTTGTTAATAAATAAAAAACATGAAAGTCGCTGTGGCATAAATATAAATACTTGATAAAAGCTCTTATTAGTACATAAGTACATAATTCTAAGCTTTCTTCAGATGTAAAATTATATAAATAAAACAGTTTCTAAACCGAACTCATTGGAGTAACAACGAATTTGTTTTCCTCCTCTTAACAATAATATTTTATTTTCTTCAACTTACGGGTTATCCGTTTTGCAGAGTCAAAAGTAAATGTAAATAAAATACATATAAAATATTCTTTTTATTACAAGTTTGAACGTTGACATGATTTAAAAAATACTTCCAGGTTTGTGAGTATGAAAGCGGAAATTGCCTATAGGCGGTGATATATGTCGATACAGTTACCGACACGTCAGCGGTGTCTTGTTATTGAATTAATATCCGACACAGATTATATTATAGAATGAGTTTTTTTCAGTATCAGAGATAAACATGTCAAGTTTTGTGCCAACAAATTACGATGCGGACAGCACTTTTTTCTGTTTATATATGGAGAAAGCCGCAGCCGAATAGCATTGAAATGTGACTGGCGATGAAAAGTGGATATATTTCGAGAAACTTAAGCTCAAAAAGCCATGGGTTACTCCGGGTGAACTATCAAAATCGACGGCAAGACCAAACCGCTACGGACGAAAGACAATGCTGTGTGTTTGGTGGGATCAGAAGGGCGTAATCTACGAGCTGCTGAAACCTGGGGAAACTGTCAATACTTAACGCTACCGACAACAAATGATCGATTTGGATCGAATTTTGAGTGAAGAACGATCAGAATACCAACAAAAACAACACAAGGTGATTTTGCTGCATGACAATGCACCAGCACATAAAGCAAAACAGGTCCAGGAATCATTGGAGTCGTTCCGTTGGGAGATACTTCAGCACGCGGCTTACTCACCGGACCTTGCCTCATCCGATTACCATTTGTTTGCATCGATGGGACACGCACTTGCTGAGCAGCGTTTTGCTTCGTTTGGCACGTCGACTGGTTTGACCCAAAAGAGCAACAGTTATTTTGGCGCGGAGTCCATAAATTGACAGAGAGATGGGAAAAATGTAGAGATAGTAACGGGTAATACTCTTAATAAGTTGCTTTGTATCATATAATTACAATAAACGTGTTTTTTCTGTACAAAAATTCCTGTTTCAAGTATAAAATACACAACTGGTACATCATTTAAATAACCACGACGCGAAATGTTGAATACGTGGATTCTTTTGACGTAACCACTTTTTAACACATTATTAACGGTATTGAAGCCATAACTTGACGAATGTTAGTATTTAAGTGTTAAAGAGTTAAAGGTTTATCTGCATAAACACGGTCTTAAGCATAGTCCCGTCTAGTTAAAACCACATATGGTTCAAGTCGTATTCTTCAATAGCAAGCAAAAAATACGCCATAATGTGCCGTAAGACATTTCTAATTTCCGAGAACGACGAGAAATCGAATATCTGTAACTGATCCAGTCTTCTCAAGTTTGTTCACAATTTTGTCAATTGGTTGCATAGTAGGTTTTTAAATTTTTAATGGGTTATGCCATAGTTAAGCGATCCATTTTTGTAAATGTCAGACTTTCAACTGAAAAAAAGACCACTTATTTTGACAGATGTCGATTTCCAGCCCTATACTTTTGAAAACGAAAAATGGATAACCCTTTACATATGGGTTTTCGCACTTTCGGACTATCGAGGTCAGATGTGGCTGTGGGGTTTTAGTGTCGAATTAGTACATTTATGTAAATAAAGATTCAGTTACTGATAAAAAAAATGTCGGCAATACGGATAATCCATGTAAAATCCGTTGACTTAATCCCTTGACTTTATATTTCTATAATAAATACTTTTTTGTTTAAATTTTTTGATTTTTATTTTAATTTCTTAATTTTTTTAGGGTCTAAGTGATCCTGAAAACTATCACGAATTCTGCAGGTTGCTTGCTCGTCTGAAATCAAATTATCAGTTAGGTGAACTGATTGCAGTGCCTTGTTATCCAGAAACCATTGATCTAATTGCAAAATTCACCGTGCAATCACTGCATGTATGTATAAAAATATATGTAAAAATTTATACACATATTTGTTGTTTTCTTTAGTTGTGGCTTTTTGCTCCAAATAGTGTTCATTATTTACTTACTCTTTGGCAACGGATGGTAGCTTCTGTCCCATATGTCAAGTCTCCTGATCCACATTTACTTGGTACCTACACACCAGAAGTTATTAAGGCTTACATTGAATCAAGACTAGATGCTGTCCCTCTTATTGTTCGTGATAATTTGGAGGATCCATTAGATGACATATGCATGGTGCAGCAACAGTTAGACCAATTGTCAGTAATCGAAAGGTGCGAGTATAATGAGACTTGTCGTCTTCTTATGCAACATTTCGATGTGAAAGCTCGTGAGTATGAAAATCTTGTTCATATACCCAATTCAAATCCTAAAGATATTACTGTACGTGAGCTACAATTAACATGGTTGGTTTATATAATTGGATCGGCTATTGTGGGCCGTCTTTCTGTTACGACAAGCGACGAACAAGATACTATGGATGCTGATCTAGTAATTAGAGTTTTACAATTAATAAGTTTAACAGATACTCGTTTGCCCCAAGCTGGCTGCGAAAAGCTTGAACTTGCAGTACTAAGTTTTTTGGACCAAGTTCGAAAAATGCACAGTAGTGAACAGGCGCAAAAAGCAAATGTATACAAGAGATTAAATGAAGTTTTTGGACTCAGTGATGAACAAATGCTTTTAAGTTTTATAAATCGTAAAATGTACGTAGGTTATATTTGTGTACTTAAGTGATCTAGCTTAACTTTTACTTCTATTTCAGTATAACAAATTTAAAGTTTTGGGGCCGATGCGAACCGATTATTTCCAAAACTCTCATGCTACTTTCGGATCTTTCTCTACACTTTAATTCAGTGCGAAAACTTGCACGTCTCGATGAAATACAATTTATGCTTACACATCACACCAGCGAACACTTTCCATTCCTAGGGACTAATTCTTCATTCAGTGAAATGAAGTGCCGCACTATATTCTATACATCTTTGGGAAGATTACTGATGTTCGATTTGGGAGAGGACGAGGAAAGATTCTACAATTTTTTGAAACCATTAACAAGTTAGTCGGGTTATGAATATCCACCATCATAATTCAAATGAATTTTTAATGATAGGTCAATTCGAATTTCTTGGAAGTGTACTTATGGACACAAATGGATTCCCGAATGATGAAGCTAAAAATGCTGTAATTGGCTTGGCCCGCGATCTTCGTGGATTGGCTTTGCCATTGAACGCTCGTATTCAGTATACTATGTTGTTTGAATGGCTGTACGTATTTGTTTTACAACTCGCAAATAATAAGACTTTTGTATGGTTAATTCTAGGTACTACACAGAATATATGCCTATATTTTTGCGTGCAGTAGAACTTTGGGCCCACGATCCAGCACTTACAACACCAGTTTTAAAACTGTTTGCCGAATTAGTACACTGTCGAACCCAACGGTTAGCAGGCAATCTGTCAAGCCCGATCGGAATTTTACTATTTCGCGAGGCATCGAAGCTTATTTGTATATATGGAAATTGTATATTACACCATGAAGTTCCTTATGATCAACTTTACCCAATGAAACTAAAAGGAATTTCTATATGTTTCGTAATCTTAAAAAACTCACTTGGTGGAAACTATGTTAATTGCGGGATATTTAAATTATACGGAGATAATACGTTGGACAATGTCCTCAGGATAATTACGAAATTAATACTTTCAATAAAACAAAGTGATTTGCTTGTAAGTTATTTATCCGAAATCGTTAAAATTTTCAGTTGACTATAAGTTTATACGCAGGAATACCCAAAGTTATCAACGTCGTATTACAATTTTTTGAATTGTCTTTCCCAAGAGCACATAACTTACCTTGCAGCGTTGGAACCATCAGCATTTGGGTACATTTTAAAAACTCTTACAAAGGGAATTGAAGCATCAGGTTTGTTATTATTTATTAAAAAGTAAAAATAAATGAAAACTCCTTTTGACAGATTCTGCAACTTATATAATTTGCTGCACCATTTTGGACAGTATTGTTTCCTATATTTTCAAGCAGTTACAGTTAAAAGGTAATAATAATTGATTGATGATGAAGTTACCTTTATGCATGTAATCTGTTTTCTGTTTTTAGTGACAACTTTTCCAATAAAAAAACTTCATAGTTTGACTCATGAAAATATTAAATTTTTGAAGGTACGTATAAAATTATTAAAATATATAATAATCGAAGATGCTAGGCCATTTAGTCAGAACATTTGTTAAATTATAGAGTTCATTTGTATAGTCTATACCGAGAATCCAGCAAAAAAAGCAGTCAACTTTATGCTTGTTAAGCGCTGCAGTTTCAAAAGTTTGTGACGTCAAGCCGGTAAGCATGCGTCTTCAAATACGATTCCATATCGAAAAAACTTTTCAAAATCGTGTTTTTATATAGTTGACCGATCCGGATAAATCCTTTTTCTTTGGTTTAAATATAAAAATCCCCCCTAATATGAAAGCCAAATTAATTTAGTTTAATTTAATATCAATTTAACAAGGATCTGTTAAATATAAATATAACAAATGAGAAATCTTCGGCAAGCCGAAGATGGTATACCCTTGAAAACAAAAAAGTTTTCCATACAAAGACTTGTTTTCATATCGGTCGTTTGTATGACAGCTATATGATATAGTGGTCCGATCCGACCGATTCTTAAACTTGATTTGCGTGCAACAAAAATAATGATCTGGTAAAAATTTCAAAACGCTAGCTTTAAAACTACTGTCTATTTTTTGCATAGAAACAGACGGACAGACGGACAGACGGACATGGCTATATCGACTCGGCTGTTGATGCTGATCAAGAATATATATACTTTGTGGGGTCGAAGATGCTTTCTTTAATGCGTTACACATTTCTGGACAAAATTATAATACCCTTTTTCAAGGGTATAAAAACAATATTATTATTCTAAGAGGAATTAAAAAATTTTCAATTTATTAAAACTAGTGGAGAGTTCAGGTGACAAAGTATGGGATAAGAGGTTATAGTTTTTACAAATAGTGCGAAAGGGATCTTTTCAGTGTTATTTCATTGTTAATCTACTAATAGGAAACCATAGGGGTCGGAAGAATCTAGTTAGTTATTGTATTAAGGATGGAAAAAGGTAGTTGGTCTAAAAGGTGTTTCGAATTAACCATACCATGAATAAGCATATGTAGAAACATGACCCCAGCACAGGTTCGGCGCTCCTTTAGGGAAGGTAACTTTAACAATTTAAGCCTGCAACGGTACGGCAGAGGACGATTGTCAGGATCCCTGTTTAAGTTTTTCAGTGGAAATAATAGGAACTGTTTTTCCACAGACTCAATGCTATTTTGGTGGGAGGAGGATTGTGGACACCAAACGCACGCGCAGTATTCAAGGATAGGACGAACTGGGTGATGTATAGGCGTGATGTATCTAGTCGTGAAAGGATCGTTAAATTCTTTTGACCAACCCTTAATAAAGGCTAAAATTCCTCTGGCTTTATTCACTGTCTCTCTTAGGCACATAGGCTGCTCTCATAAGAACCCGCTACCCATTTTTGAGTCGTCTGTGTAAATGTAAAGGGACCCTACTGATCCCTGGATGTTTGTATCCCATTCTTCTCTCAAAGGAACATTAGTATGGTAATGGTGGTGGTCTCCGAGGGGTATACAGCAGTATGTTCCATTATCCTTCGATCGCCTTTATATCTGATTCTAGGCTGCTGTCAGAAACCCAGGAATTTAGTGCAAGGGAGGACCTGCAGGGGCTCTATGTTGAACAAAGTCCAGGTACCGTCAGTCTTACGAATGTAGTCTATGCTGTTTTTCATAATATCTTGGAGCAGGAGTCTCATTACCAACTAAGTCCGTTTACTTTTCGCAGTTTTTATACCCTTGAAAAAGGGTATTATAATTTTGTCCAGAAATGTGTAACGCATTAAAGGAAGCATCTCCGACCCCACAAAGTATATATATTCTTGATCAGCATCAACAGCCGAGTCGATATAGCCATGTCCGTCTGTCCGTCTGTCCGTCTGTTTCTATGCAAAAAATAGACAGTAGTTTTAAAGCTAGCGTTTTGAAGTTTTCACCAGATCATTATTTTTGTTGCACGCAGATCAAGTTTAAGAATCGGTCGGATCGGACCACTATATCATATAGCTGCCATACAAACGACCGATATGAAAACAAGTCTTTGTATGGGAAACTTTTTTGTTTTCCAACCTATTACAACCGAATTCAACATTTATTCATTTAACTCAGCCATACATGATTTTTGAAAGTTTGATCCAGATCGGATCACTATATCATATAGCTGCCATACAAACGACCGATATGAAAACAAGTCTTTGTATGGAAAACTTTTTGTTTTCCAACCTATTGCAACCGAATTCAACATTTATTCATTTGACATAGCCATACATAATTTTTAAAAGTTTGATCCGGATCGGATCATTATATCATATAGCTGCCATACAAACGACCGATATGAAAACAAGTCTTTGTATGGAAAATTTTTTTGTTTTCCAACCTGTTTCAACCGAATTCAACATTTATTTATTTGACATAGCCACACATGATTTGTAAAAGTTTGGTCCGGATCGGACCACTATATCATATAGCTGCCATACAAACGACCGATATGAAAACAAGTCTTTGTATGGAAAACTTTTTTGTTTTCCAACCTATTGCAACCGAATTTAACATTTATTCATTTAACATAGCCATACATAATTTTTAAAAGTTTGGTTTGGATCGGATCACTATATCGTATAGCTGCCATACAAACGACCGATATGAAAACAAGTCTTTGTATGGAAAACTTTTTTGTTTTCCAACCTATTGCAATCGATATCAACACTTATTCATTTGATATAGCCATTCACGATTTGTGAAAGTTTGGTCCGGATCGGACTACTATATCATATAGCTGCCATACAAACGACCGATATGAAAACAAGTCTTTGTATGGAAAACTTTTTTGTTTTCAAGGGTATACCATCTTCGGCAAGCCGAAGAAAACTTTTTTCACTTGTTTTTTTATTATATTAAGTAAAGTTGGCTTTATATGTTTTCCAAGAATTTTGTCGTTTTTGGTGGGTAGTAGTGATGGGGTTCACCATGGTGGTTACAGCACCTTTTTGCCATTGATTCTATTAACTTGACCTCCATGAGTTGAAAATTATGAATTTTGTTATTGTTGTTGTTGTTTTTTTTTGCACTAAGTCCCTTCTTTGATGTTACTTCTGTCCTTGGGGGCTCTGGGTTTCGTATATGGTTTTGCTGTAGAGCTCCCAGTCTAGCTTCGTTAGATCCCGGCTGTAAGCAGATTGCCCTTCTCAACTTTATTCATTACTTTCTCTAAGACTCGTCAGGTGACAACAGAGTTTTCGACAGTGTCTGAAAAGAGGAATCGAAAATTGCAGGCGTCTGAATAAAGAAGAAAAGTCAGAAGGGGTCATTATCCCAAAGTGCCCTTAAAATTTGAAGTTCAAAATTATTAAAGGCGGATATGTTTTTTTTATGTTAAACTAGAGTTTGATTAAATTGACAATAAAATTTTATTTAATGCTTTGCGTTTTTTTGTTACTCGTATTAAAAGTAAATTTATATTATTAAATGTATTTCACGAATAGCTAGCTCTGCTCTGTAATTTTGTTTCACAGGATGTTCCTCCATTCTGTTGCGTCTCTTTATTTAACGCACTTACTCGTTATATTCAGTTATAAAAGTTAAAGTGAAAATAAAATTTTATTTGGATTTGCTTTTTGAAAATATCAATAAAACCATTTTCGCACCACTTGTTGTGTAGTATGTGCTAAATGTGTTTCTTCATTGTTTAGGTTACGTTGTGCTAACCTGCACCAAATTTTTTAGGTTGTCGCAGGGTACCGACGAATTTACAAAAATCGGTGGATCCACGATTTCCGCTATTTAATGAGTCTTCTAAGCATAAAAAATCATCCCTAGCTCAATCGTGTGTATTAAACAACCCACAGCTGGTTATCTCTCTGATGAATTTAAGTGTTGGGACATGTATAATTTCGGACACCGGTTGTATCAGTGATAGAGTGCATTGCTCATTCTCTTCTCTATTTTTTCACTATATTTAATTGTTTAAACATTTTTTTATATTAAATTAAATACAATAGAAGATATAAAGATAACCGACATAACTAAATTAAAATATTATTAATATAGGCTTGCTTAAACTCTAAAGATACGTGCGTCATCGTCAATGTCCCCACGAGTTGTTCAACCAGTTTATGGAAAGAGAATATTTTCGATAAGAAAAAAATTCTCTAAGCCTGTGGAAGTAAAATTTTCAGAAGTGAGACCCATTTACCAGTGAGTGACTTCGTTTATTTTCGTTTTCGCTTCTTACTGAACTTTGGGTAAGGTAAATATAAATATTTTGTGTGTGGGATTAGTGGCATTTTTTGGAAATCATTTGGTGGCAATCATTTGGTGGCAATCGATATGAAGCACGCAAAATATCTGATAACAGTTTTGGCGAAGAACTTTATAAAAATTCATATTCATCACGTTAAAGAAAAATTTTATATAAAGGGGATGTGCGAATAAAAATATTTGAAAGCTTAATATATATATTATTTTTTATATTCGATTAAAAAATAACACTTAATAAAGAAACATTAAAGAAACTTTGATTTCAGTTCGTCTCGAACCTCCTACTTTTTCAATTTAATCCAGACAGCAAAAGACTGCTTTATAGGAAATTTTATTGTTGGTCTATATTACATAGCCTGTGTTTAATACATACCGAGAATCATAAACTCCAGAATGACAACAACACAACTTGCTACTTTATTCTGGTTAAGCACTGCGCTAGCCAAGTCATGTTAGCTCAGGCGGTTGTCAATAGTTCCGGTTCGAGTCCTGAAAACAGAAGTAAACGAAATAATGGTTTTTTAAGATTCGATAAAATTTTGTTGCGCCTAAAACTTCCAACAAACAGAATCTACAATTATATCGTTAGTCAACTACTAGTCAGTAGAAAATATGAAGAGCTGAATGTTATCATAATATTATGCCCTTAATAGACATGGCTTGGACTAGTTCTGAATATAGTTTCGGGACCTTAACTTTAGGGGCGTTGATAAACATCGAGAGCATTCATTTATTGCTTGGAGCATTAACACTAGGATAACAAAAATGGTGCCCATCCCACACTACTGGATATGCAACAGAAGGCCAAGGACTAAATCTGCATTTCAGTCAGTTCACATATCTAACGATAATCCAAGAAATCATTTTAGATCCTCATATTATGCAGAGACAAATTTCAAGTGCTAACCAAATGGCGATTACTAAATGTATAGTGTGCTTCGAGGTGGAGAGAATCTTTGACCTGTTTAGTTCAGTAATCACCGCAAAAATGTTCTCACTACAATTATGGGAACTAAGGCTAGAGAGAGGGATGCCGAACCTAATAACTCACGAACCAGGTACAGGATGGAGTTCTGAAAACAGATCACTGCAATCGACTCCCTACACATTCCAAGGATGGTGACGACTAAGTGCTCAATGAACAGCTGGCTAAACATATTTGAAGACGCATGAGCATCAGGTTACGGGGCAGTCTTGTACTTAAAGACGTCGACATCAACAATGATCCCCGGTAAACAGGTATGTGAAAACCACTTTTAGGAGATTAAAGTGGAGGAGGATATAAACTACCAATAAACTACATATTAAACGTATTTACGTAAGGGAGTGCGAATGTTGGCACCAAAAGCACACGACAAACCAAATCTATCATTATATCCGTAGTTATCTACTAGCTGGTGAGAGAACCAAAGGAAATCAAATCCGATGCACTAGCATATCATGGATTTTAATGTTAAACGAATTTGTAACTTTATAGTTGCGTGTAAAAATCATAGCAGCAGATATGATCAACAATATATATGCAATATATAATACCAATATATATATTTTAATACTTCTATATATTATATATATATATAATATTATATATATAATATATAATTAAGATGTTTATTATAATATTTTTGAATATTATTTATTCTCAATGTTACTACTATTGATTAACTTTAACTGCCGATGTTGTTCTCTGTTATCTACTGCTTTCTTCTTTTTACTTCATTCCATGTTTTCCACTTTCTGCTTTCAGCGCTGCCAACTTTCTCTTTTTAAGGGGATGGCAACACATCAGTGCAATGGAACCTTATATTTATACCCTTGCAGAGGGTATTATAATTTTGTCCAGAAATGTGTAGCGCATTAAAGGAAGCATCTCCGACCCCACAAAGTATATATATTCTTGATCAGCATCAACAGCCGAGTCTATATAGCCATGTTCGACTGTCTGTCTGTTTCTATGCAAAAAACAGATAGTAGTTTTAAAGCTAGTGTTTTGAAATTTTTACCAGATCATTATTTTTGCACGCAGATCAAGTTTAAAAATCGGTCGGATCGGACCACTTATCATATAGCTGCCATACAAACGATCAATCAGATTTCAAGTCTTTGTATGGAAAACTTTTTTGTTTTCCAACCTATTGCAACCGAATTTAACATTTATTCATTTAACATAGCCATACATAATTTTTAAAAGTTTGGTTTGGATCGGATCACTATATCGTATAGCTGCCATACAAACGACCGATATGAAAACAAGTCTTTGTATGGAAAACTTTTTTGTTTTCCAACCTATTGCAATCGATATCAACACTTATTCATTTGATATAGCCATTCACGATTTGTGAAAGTTTGGTCCGGATCGGACTACTATATCATATAGCTGCCATACAAACGACCGATATAAAAACAAGTCTTTGTATGGAAAACTTTTTTGTTTTCAAGGGTATACCATCTTCGGCAAGCCGAAGAAAACTTTTTTCACTTGTTTTTTTATTATATTAAGTAAAGTTGGCTTTATATGTTTTCCAAGAATTTTGTCGTTTTTGGTGGGTAGTAGTGATGGGGTTCACCATGGTGGTTACAGCACCTTTTTGCCATTGATTCTATTAACTTGACCTCCATGAGTTGAAAATTATGAATTTTGTTATTGTTGTTGTTGTTTTTTTTTTGCACTAAGTCCCTTCTTTGATGTTACTTCTGTCCTTGGGGGCTCTGGGTTTCGTATATGGTTTTGCTGTAGAGCTCCCAGTCTAGCTTCGTTAGATCCCGGCTGTAAGCAGATTGCCCTTCTCAACTTTATTCATTACTTTCTCTAAGACTCGTCAGGTGACAACAGAGTTTTCGACAGTGTCTGAAAAGAGGAATCGAAAATTGCAGGCGTCTGAATAAAGAAGAAAAGTCAGAAGGGGTCATTATCCCAAAGTGCCCTTAAAATTTGAAGTTCAAAATTATTAAAGGCGGATATGTTTTTTTTATGTTAAACTAGAGTTTGATTAAATTGACAATAAAATTTTATTTAATGCTTTGCGTTTTTTTGTTACTCGTATTAAAAGTAAATTTATATTATTAAATGTATTTCACGAATAGCTAGCTCTGCTCTGTAATTTTGTTTCACAGGATGTTCCTCCATTCTGTTGCGTCTCTTTATTTAACGCACTTACTCGTTATATTCAGTTATAAAAGTTAAAGTGAAAATAAAATTTTATTTGGATTTGCTTTTTGAAAATATCAATAAAACCATTTTCGCACCACTTGTTGTGTAGTATGTGCTAAATGTGTTTCTTCATTGTTTAGGTTACGTTGTGCTAACCTGCACCAAATTTTTTAGGTTGTCGCAGGGTACCGACGAATTTACAAAAATCGGTGGATCCACGATTTCCGCTATTTAATGAGTCTTCTAAGCATAAAAAATCATCCCTAGCTCAATCGTGTGTATTAAACAACCCACAGCTGGTTATCTCTCTGATGAATTTAAGTGTTGGGACATGTATAATTTCGGACACCGGTTGTATCAGTGATAGAGTGCATTGCTCATTCTCTTCTCTATTTTTTCACTATATTTAATTGTTTAAACATTTTTTTATATTAAATTAAATACAATAGAAGATATAAAGATAACCGACATAACTAAATTAAAATATTATTAATATAGGCTTGCTTAAACTCTTAAGATACGTGCGTCATCGTCAATGTCCCCACGAGTTGTTCAACCAGTTTATGGAAAGAGAATATTTTCGATAAGAAAAAAATTCTCTAAGCCTGTGGAAGTAAAATTTTCAGAAGTGAGACCCATTTACCAGTGAGTGACTTCGTTTATTTTCGTTTTCGCTTCTTACTGAACTTTGGGTAAGGTAAATATAAATATTTTGTGTGTGGGATTAGTGGCATTTTTTGGAAATCATTTGGTGGCAATCATTTGGTGGCAATCGATATGAAGCACGCAAAATATCTGATAACAGTTTTGGCGAAGAACTTTATAAAAATTCATATTCATCACGTTAAAGAAAAATTTTATATAAAGGGGATGTGCGAATAAAAATATTTGAAAGCTTAATATATATATTATTTTTTATATTCGATTAAAAAATAACACTTAATAAAGAAACATTAAAGAAACTTTGATTTCAGTTCGTCTCGAACCTCCTACTTTTTCAATTTAATCCAGACAGCAAAAGACTGCTTTATAGGAAATTTTATTGTTGGTCTATATTACATAGCCTGTGTTTAATACATACCGAGAATCATAAACTCCAGAATGACAACAACACAACTTGCTACTTTATTCTGGTTAAGCACTGCGCTAGCCAAGTCATGTTAGCTCAGGCGGTTGTCAATAGTTCCGGTTCGAGTCCTGAAAACAGAAGTAAACGAAATAATGGTTTTTTAAGATTCGATAAAATTTTGTTGCGCCTAAAACTTCCAACAAACAGAATCTACAATTATATCGTTAGTCAACTACTAGTCAGTAGAAAATATGAAGAGCTGAATGTTATCATAATATTATGCCCTTAATAGACATGGCTTGGACTAGTTCTGAATATAGTTTCGGGACCTTAACTTTAGGGGCGTTGATAAACATCGAGAGCATTCATTTATTGCTTGGAGCATTAACACTAGGATAACAAAAATGGTGCCCATCCCACACTACTGGATATGCAACAGAAGGCCAAGGACTAAATCTGCATTTCAGTCAGTTCACATATCTAACGATAATCCAAGAAATCATTTTAGATCCTCATATTATGCAGAGACAAATTTCAAGTGCTAACCAAATGGCGATTACTAAATGTATAGTGTGCTTCGAGGTGGAGAGAATCTTTGACCTGTTTAGTTCAGTAATCACCGCAAAAATGTTCTCACTACAATTATGGGAACTAAGGCTAGAGAGGGATGCCGAACCTAATAACTCACGAACCAGGTACAGGATGGAGTTCTGAAAACAGATCACTGCAATCGACTCCCTACACATTCCAAGGATGGTGACGACTAAGTGCTCAATGAACAGCTGGCTAAACATATTTGAAGACGCATGAGCATCAGGTTACGGGGCAGTCTTGTACTTAAAGACGTCGACATCAACAATGATCCCCGGTAAACAGGTATGTGAAAACCACTTTTAGGAGATTAAAGTGGAGGAGGATATAAACTACCAATAAACTACATATTAAACGTATTTACGTAAGGGAGTGCGAATGTTGGCACCAAAAGCACACGACAAACCAAATCTATCATTATATCCGTAGTTATCTACTAGCTGGTGAGAGAACCAAAGGAAATCAAATCCGATGCACTAGCATATCATGGATTTTAATGTTAAACGAATTTGTAACTTTATAGTTGCGTGTAAAAATCATAGCAGCAGATATGATCAACAATATATATGCAATATATAATACCAATATATATATTTTAATACTTCTATATATTATATATATATATAATATTATATATATAATATATAATTAAGATGTTTATTATAATATTTTTGAATATTATTTATTCTCAATGTTACTACTATTGATTAACTTTAACTGCCGATGTTGTTCTCTGTTATCTACTGCTTTCTTCTTTTTACTTCATTCCATGTTTTCCACTTTCTGCTTTCAGCGCTGCCAACTTTCTCTTTTTAAGGGGATGGCAACACATCAGTGCAATGGAACCTTATATTTATACCCTTGCAGAGGGTATTATAATTTTGTCCAGAAATGTGTAGCGCATTAAAGGAAGCATCTCCGACCCCACAAAGTATATATATTCTTGATCAGCATCAACAGCCGAGTCTATATAGCCATGTTCGACTGTCTGTCTGTTTCTATGCAAAAAACAGATAGTAGTATTAAAGCTAGTGTTTTGAAATTTTTACCAGATCATTATTTTTGCACGCAGATCAAGTTTAAAAATCGGTCGGATCGGACCACTTATCATATAGCTGCCATACAAACGATCAATCAGATTTCAAGTCTTTGTATGGAAAACTTTTTTGTTCTCCAAGCTATCGCAACCGAATTAAACATTTATTAATTTGACATAGTCATACCAATAATTTTGAAAAGACTTCTGATTTTTACATAAGTACTTATTGCAATTTTGTAAAGATCTGCAAGGGTATACCATCTTCGGCAAGTCGAAGAAAACTTTTCTCATTTGTTTTATATATATATTTGTCGCAGAACGAATTTAAGAGGGTTTTGAGACACTGTGCTTATTTGGAGGAGTAGCAGTATTAGAGCAAGAAAAAAGAAATGTGTGTGTTCTAGGAATTTTGTGCGCAGCCAGGCGACAAAGAATATAAAGAGACAATCTGACGCTTAATGAGGTCTAGGGCCAAGAGAGGAAAGGAGAAAGAGAGGACAAATTATTCAGAAAGAAACGAGAAATCAATTTTCGCCATATTTATAAACTTAGATGTACAAGGTGCGTTCCAAAGTAAATAAGACTTTTACTTTGGACTAGTGCGTTAGAATCTGCTATCCTTTATCGACTTCTAGTGAAAATTTATTTATTGGAAGTGAAGTTATTGCGTTTTAAGTGTCAGTATGTTTTTGTCAACGGTGCGAAAATGAGCTTCGAACAAAGAGCCAACATTAATTTGTAATTTTTTTTTAATTGGTAATACTTTTACCGAAACGAAAGACATGCCAAATTTTTTATAAAATAAAGAAGAAAGAAAACAGAATAAAAACGAATATATTTAAATAAAATACTTGTACTTGTATTTAAATATAATATAAATATTTATTAGATTGTTTGTTGGACAGATCGCTTTTACGTTATCTTCATATTCATCTTCATATTATACCCTGTACCCATTAAAAATGGGTGAAAAGGGTATCATAATATGGTGCAAATGTATGTAACTGGCAGAAGGAAGCATCTCCGACCCCATAAAGTATATATATTCTTGATCAGCATCAACAGCCGAGTCGATATAGCCATGTCCGTCTGTCCGTCCGTCCGTCCGTCTGTCCGTCTGTCTGTCCGTATCAACGCCTAGATCTCAGAAACTACAAGAGCTACAGACATGTGCCATATATCGTTGGATAGGTAATTACCATACGCAGTACAAGTTTGTTGTTTTATTTTCATATCATCCCCCGCTCTCCCGCAAACCGCAAAAAACAGCCACGACCACGCTCCTCCGCAAACCGCAAAAAACTGCCACGCCCACAATTATTAACCTAATGCTATGCAATTCGGCATATGCGTTGGTGGTTATAAAAGCTATCTAACACGGAAGTTATGCCACATGCAAAATCTATGACAAGGGAAACAGAAGTGCAGCAAAACACGCATTGCGCGACGCCGACTGCGACGTTGACAGCGAAATGACACACGAAACTTATTTTCATAACCAAAATCATACCAAACTTATATTGTTATGGTACTCTTTTCTAATATGGTAGAATATTGTTTCATTTATTTATTGATATTAAATAAATAAATTGTAAGCATGTCTAAAAGGGTACAGGGTATTTTGCAATCGGGAAACTCGAGTGCTGCTACCTTACTTGTTTTAATTATGTACATGTTCAAAACTTGAACAGGCACAACACCATATTCCGTCTTATAAATTTAGGCTGTCATTTATTCGTACCAAGCTATCCAGATTTAAAAGCACAAACCCATTGGACCTCCTCAACGACCTGAACATATAACCTTTTGGCTTATATAAACAATATGTTACACAACCAAAAAGTTTTTGATCTGCACAACCAACGGCCTCCCAGCCAGCTTTATACTCACTAAGTTAGTTTAGTTTTGTAAATTCCCCTACCTGTAATAATAAAAAAATACATTTATGTAAAGCTGACCTGTCTACGCGTTACTGTGTCTAATGCTTGTGTTGTACATATTTGAAAATTGTTTAAGAAGAACGGATGGAGAACATCAGTAAAGGGAACCAATGTGCTTTTTTAACAAATACATGGAATGTGGTATGCTCACATATTGAGTATCTACTGTATGCAAATACAGCAAAATATTTATCAAAAAATAAATACTAACACATTGTAGCAATTCGATGAAATGTTTAAGTTAACAGTTCAGCCCAAGTGCAAGTGTAAGAAGATTACTCACTTGAGCGGGCCGTTAATATAAAAATGCACAATCAGCGTTGCCACGCTAGCCATATACTGACCAAAACAACATGCGCGCATATAATACTCCCCCTTCCCTTAAGCGCTGAGTATCAGCGACACATATAAGAAAAATTATAAATATATAAAAAAGCCGCTCCGCTGCTGGCGTCACTGGCAGTGCAGCTCCTCGGTAATGGCTAAGAACACTTTTACATAAAAGAATATATTCATTGAATAAATGTAAGTAAAGCGGCACAGACGTGTATATAAATCCATATGAATATCTGGTCTGAAGAAGAAGCAAAAACCCTGTACATACGGTAGCCTGTGCAACATCCAGCATCGGCAACGCTAAGCGCTTTAAGCTGGTCCCTGGAACCGAATGTGCCACAAAGGCTATAGAAGCCGGCAGCACACCAGAATGTGCAAGATCATGAAGATGATTTTATTTTCAAGATAATATTTAGAAATATTTGATATATTCTGCAATTCTGCCCGATGAGAGGTATAGCCCGTAAAGCTATGCGAAACAACAGGTAGGAACATACATGTCATGACATGTACATGTTAGACAATAGAATTTATAAAGTTTATGAAAAATTTTAGCTAAATGTTATTTTATACATATAAAAATAAGTCGGGTTTTCCTTCCTGACGCTATAACTCCAGAACGCACGAACTGGTTCCACGGTTTTGCATTCGTTGGAAAGGTTTCGAGCTTTGTGAGGTTTATAGCAAATTCAGGAAAAATATCAACAGAAAAGTTGGAAAATCTTTGTTCACATACAGAGCCATCTCTTATACATAGCATGCGGTGCGTGATACATTGTTTGAGAGCTACTCATTGTTCTTTGCTCAGTTAATTTAATGTGACAACCCGTTATGGGTTGTTCACTGTGAAATTGTGAAAAAAAAACGTTTTTTTTATTGAATTTCAACAGCAGGCATTTGTCTTTAAGGTTGTAAGTTGAACTGTGTTAATTATGGGAATCGTGAATTTGAGGTTAAATTCACCACTTTGTCCATAGTCCAAAATGCCTAGAGGACGACCTGCGAACATCGGCCGCCGCACAAGACATGCAAGCCACCAACAACTGTTTTCACAGAACGTAAGCGAAGAAAAACAAAATATAATAAGTGAAAATGCCCGATTGAGACAAAGCGTGAGCACACGAAGATTATTGGCATCATACAATCACTTGGCATTCCCATATGATCCCAGTGCGAACTACAGTGATTATGAAAATTTAGATATTGGACCATTGACGACTAACGCCGAAACGGCTGGATTGTGCTGCGTAAGTGGAAAAGTCAAACTGGATCCATTACTTACACCACCACAACCACTGAAACCATTGTTCGGTGGAAGTGATCCCGCTTCCAGCCATTTTCTTCAGCACATCCTTGAATACAATAACTGCTTTTACATGACTTTCTTGGAGCTAATTTAATTCGAGAAGGCGGCTTCATGCCGACTTGCAAGGTAAAAGATACAACACAAATAACCAATTACTTACACCAACACAATAAATAGCAACACATAACAACTACATATACATACATATTACAGATACAAGGACAAATATATCATATGCATGGTTTAATGCTAACACCAGATTAACCGCATCAATTTCTGCAAATATATTTTATTTCGTCGATGGTGGATCAGCTGAATGTGCGGTGCAATATACAGGGAACACAACAGCTAAAGCGACGAATTATTGAACAGTTGGAAGCATTTCTCATGCTAATAACGTTAATATGTTCAAAACAGCATTGGAACGAATGCCATCGGATACGCACAAATTTGTCATAAGACCGGATTGTACCCCAACAGATGAACATATGTGAAGATATAATGCACCCACCGTTAATGACATTGCTGCAATTATTGTTGGCGATCCAACTCAATCGCGAAACATTGCCGTTCAGCAAAGAAGCAATATCATGCATCGTGCAAACGACACATCGTTTGTACGATGCGTTTCAATATACAATCATTTATTGGCAAGGGCAAGACGGATACGACATCACCTTGAAGATGGTCGATCCAATTACAGGTACAATATTCAATAATTGGTTTCCATTAACAATTTATTTAATTTTGCATTTTCAGGCGTATCAACGAATAAAATTCTAAGTGCAATGAATTACTAGGCGTATCGTATGATGATTCGTACACATGACGAGAATGTCATTCTGAAGTGCCGTCGGCTATTCCAGAAATTCGCTGTCGACATGTTTGTCAAAGCCGAAAACGAACGTTTAGCGTTCATCCGATTCAATCAGGCAATGCTACGATCTGAGAACTATATACACTTGCGTGATGCTATTCATGCAGATGAAGATGTTCAGAATATTGGACGTCCGACGATTCTCCCATCATCTTATATCGGAAGCCTACGCCACATGCACGAATACGCCCAAGACGCTATGACGTACGTGTGAAATTATGGAACTCCGGACTTATTTATTACGCTCACATGCAGTCAGAAGTGGACGGAAATTGAACGTGAGTTGGAGCCGGGCCAAAAACCGCAAGATCGCCATGACATAATCGCCAGAGTATTTCAGCAAAAACTCAAGGTTATGATGAATGTGCTTACTAAGTATCAAGTTTTTGGTGACACGTTGTTATATGTACTCGGTGGAATCCTAATTATTCTAATTGGGTTGCTGAACAAATAAGATTAAAATATAGTGGATGGCATCATATCAGCTGAAATTCCTGATCCAGTCACTGATCCCCATCTACACGACATTGTGACGACACAGCATTAAATACATTATCGCCTTGCATGGCTGATGAAAAGTGCACAAAACGATAGCAAGTTCCAAATCGGCAGATACGTCAGTATTAATAAAGCACTGTGGTGATTATTGTCATTTCAAATTCATGAAAGATATCCCACAGTTATACATTTAGCAGTGAATTTGGAAATTTAGCACTAAGACTAATGCGGCACAACGAGCTGAAAATCACCATTGACAATGTGTGAAGCAGATCCATTCGCAGCGACGCTGATGTACGTTGAAATGCTCAAGTATTACGCTAGAAAACAATCAACAAAGGAATTCCAACGTCACAAACAAGAAACCGCAGTTCTAGATTGGCCACAGGTGTTTTCCTCTGATGCACTAGGTCGCATGTATACTGTTTGTTCTAGACATAATGAATGTTTTTATTTGGGACTGCTGTTGGTAAATGAACGTGGACCAAAATCATTTGCGTATTTGAAAAATGTGAATGGCCCTCGATGCTAAAAATATCGATAAGCATGTCAACTGTATTCCTCGAATACCAATGATTCCAACTGATCTTCCGTTTAACTTCAAACAATTGCAATTTCCAATTCGCCTTGGCTTTGCATTGACAATTAACAAGTCGCAAGGCCAATCTCTTAGTGTTTGCGGGATACATTTATAAAATCATTGTTTTTCATATAGTCACGTTGCGTGTTCATGAGTTGGGACCCCATTCGCTTTGTTTGTGTTAACGTCGGACCAAAAACAAAAAATGTGGCTTACCAAAGAACACTTCAATGGAACGGATAATTTACGGACAGTATTTACTTTGGATTCACTTTCATTTAATTAGAGAAGTTCAACTAAATAACACTTCATTTTTGTAATCGAAATGAATTCATTACTGTTGTGCAATGAAATAAAATTTGATGAAAAAAAATGTTTCTTTATCTTTTAATCACCAAACGAAATGTTACATAAAACGAAGCCATCTGGTGGCGAAACGGAGTTTGCCGGGCTTTCTAGTAAAATATAGAACAGTAAGATTGTTTTTGTGAGAAATATACATATTGCTAATTGGCAACGCACTCTTATACGCACTCTTCATTGCGCATACAAATTTGTATAAGTACAAGTCACACTTATGTAAATATCTGTAAGCGCCTTTCATGACGCAACATTGAATTAGTCTTAATTGAACCATCATCACATGAAGAACACGATATAATAAATTCATCAGATTATGGGCCCAAAGAGCTCAATAAATACAATTGTGCGCGAAGTTATTATATCGAATTAGTAGAGAAAGTGAATAGCAAATATTCTGGTTTTTCTTGTTTGTAACAATGAATTCAATAGTTAACGCGATAGAGAAATTGGACGACAATAATTATGGTGCGTGGGTCGTGCAAATGAAAAGCGTGCTCATAGTGGGGCTAGTGGAGTTGTGGGGCAACTTGTGTGGACTAGAAGTGAAACTTGAAAGTGATAGTCTCGAGAAAAAATTGGATTTTGATGCCAAAGATAAGAAGGCTCTCGCGAGCATTATGCTCTGCATTAAGGCATCACAAATAAACAATGTCAAGAATTGCGTAACTGCTGCAAGTGCTTGGAAAAAACTAAAAGAAATCCATATGCCGGCAGGCCCCGAGCGTCGTGTTGACTTGCTGAGACAACTGTTGTATACAAAGTTGACAGACTCAGAAAATATGACATCGCACATCGCTAAAGTTTCAGACTTAATTGAAAAACTGTCTGAAATTGATTTTACATTGCCTGATGAGTGTCTGTGTATATTGCTATTGTCTAGTTTGCCGGAATCTTTTGACAATTTTGTAGTTGCCATTGAATCCAGTGATTCGTTACCTACGTTGACTACGTTAAAAATCAAATTACTCGACGAGAGTGAGCGCCGAAATATAGATACAGAACAAAGCGGAGCGCAGAAAATGTTCTCGTTGCGGCGTAAGAATAGTACAGTCTCGCAAAATAAAAACTTTAAGCAGCAAGTGTGGTGGTGTTGTGGTCTCAAGGGCACATCGCGGCTAACTGTAAATATTCAAAGAAAACAAACGAAAAGAGACAATAAAGAGGATGGTAATAAGAAGTCATTCTGTGTTTGCTGCTGCGAACCTGCTTCGACAGTAGTGCGACTGCACATTTGTGTAACGATAAATACACATTAAACAGCACAAAGAAAGAATCGTGTTGGCCGGACAAATTTATATTAAAGCGATCGGTTTGTTCTTGTTTGAATCGAGCGAACAAAAATGTTTCAGCGCACAAACTGATAAAAATGGACTTATTAAATGACACTACCGCATTGGCCATTTAAATTTTGCAAGTATAAATAAAATGATGAAAAATCATATGGTTCAAGGCTTAACATCCGAACAATGTATAAATATGCAAAACTATGTGTGTGAGACTTGCGCAAAGTGCAAAATAAGTGAGAAGCAATTTCCTAAGCAGTCTTATAATCGGGCAAAGGACGTATTAGATCTCATACATACAGATATTTGTGGACCAATGCACAAGAGTTCGGTTGGCGATGCTCGTTACTTTGCAACTTTTATTGACGATAAATGGCGTTACGTTTACGTTTGTTTTTTGAAGAAGCGAAGTGAAATTTTTGATAGGTTCAAAGAATTTAAAGCAATTGCGGAAACATCAAGTGGTAGGAAAATAAAGTCTCTGAGAAGTGAGAATGGGCGCGAGTATTTCAGTAGCGCATTTCAACAATTCCTAAACAGCCATTATATAAGAAGGCAGCTTACTGTGCCTCATACTCCGCAGCAAAATGGTGTGGCAGAACAAGCGAACCGTACGTTGGTGGAGATGGCACGCAGCATGCTGATTCATGCTGATCTCGACGAGAGTTTTTGGGCAGAGGCCATAAATACAGCTGCATATCTGCGCAACCGCTCTGAGACTTCAACGTTGACCGATATGACACCTTACGAGTCATGGAATGGCAAGAAACTAGGCGTAAGTCATCTACGAATATTTGGCAGTAGAGCTATCGTACTTAACAAGACGCACAGCAAGAAGTTTCAACCTAAAGGTGAGGAACGAGTGTTGATTGGCTATTCTGCAACAGCAAAGGCATATCGTATGTTTGACCCAAAAACAAGGAAAGTAACAGGGGCACGAGATGTTATATTTCTTGAAGATTCCCTTACAGACGAAAGTGTGAGAGATCAGGGATCAACAAACAGTACTGAGGGCACGCTGGTGATAGACGAGTCTAATTCGGCGTGTAACATAGACGACGATGTTGAAGATGTGTCACTAGATGGTATGAGTCATCATGAACAGCAACAAGAAGCAGCTAAAATTGGAGAAGGAGATTTGGAAGTCAACAAAGCTGATAATTGCGGAAAGTGAGGTCCTGGACGACCAAACCTTATCTACACTTGGCAACCCAGACGCCCTAGCAAGCAGTTTACTCAATGTTATGACAACTGATGATGTATCAGTGCCTGGAACTGTGGATGCAGCTTTGAATTCTCATCATGCAAAATTTTGGCAGGCATTGATGCAAAAGGAGAAAGCAAGTCTACAAGCCAACAAAACGTGGACGTTGACTGCCCTACCAAAATGAGAGAAGGCTATTGGTAGCAGATGGGTGTTCGCCGTCAAGCGTGACAAAAATGCCGAGGTGGATAAATTCAAGTCCCATTTAGTGGCTAAAGGCTGTGCGCAGCGCTTTGGCATAAACTACAGTGAAACTTTCTCACCAGTGGCGAGGTATTCTACGATCAGGCTGGTGATTGCTCTGGCAGTTGAGCATGGTATGTATGTTCATCAAATGAATGTTTTTTCTGCTTATCTCAATAGTGAACTGCGAGATTTGGTGTACATGCACCAACCAGAGGGATTTGTTGACCAGAAGTTCCCTGAGCGTGTGTTAAAGCTTTTTTTTTTTTTTTTTTATATTAACTCTGCTTCTATTTATTGGACCCTTTTAAATAAGATATAACAATAAGTTTAAAAATCTTAACTAATACAATTTTTTGCTAAACAGTCGTTTTAATTAATCCAACTGTTCCGTGATTAAGCGCCCCTAAAGATTTCTTCGCTCGGTTGGTAGGTCCCTTCGTCGGAGACGGGAACGACTGCTGAGCTGGGTTAGATTTCTCGCTAGGTGGTTGGGGTGCGAGGAAAGCTTGCCATGATATTTTTTCGTAAGCTCTGTGATTTCATTGGTGACTGGTGGAATATTTAAATCTCTATGGATGTTTTCGTTTTAAACGTACCACGGTGCCCCAGTGATTGTTCTCAGAATCTTTGATTGTGCTCGCTGTATGATGTCAATTTTGCTGTTGCTGGCGTTGCCCCATAGCTGTGCACCATAGGTCCAGATTGGTTTCAGTACTGCATTGTAGAGTAAGACCATGTGGTCCAAGCTGAGCGGAGAGCCAGCGTTGACGAGCCAGTGTAAGTTGTTCGCTTTGAGCTTAAGATGAATTTTTTTCGCTTCAATGTGCCTGCGCCATGTAAGTCTTCTATCGAGGTGTACTCCTAGGTACGTTACCTCATCTTCTTTCGGGAGTGGTATGTTGTTCATCAAAAGTGGTGGGCAATCTTGTCTGTTCAGCGTAAATGTCACGTGCTTGCATTTTTCCCCGTTGACTTTTATTCGCCAGTCAGAGAGCCACTTCTCAGTGGCTATGAGGTGCAATGCCAGCTGTGGTGTAGCTTGGATTGGGGACCTTGAACGGCTAAGGATAGTTGTATCGTCGGCAAACGTGGACACTGTTAGCCGACTATTTGTAGGAATGTCAGCGGTATAGATTAGGTATAAAGTTGGCCCAAGAACGTTGCCTTGGGGGACTCCGGCGTTAATTTCGTGGTCAGTGGAAGTAGCAGTGTTGCACCGCACTGCAAACTTTCTGTCATATAGGTATGACTTTAGAAGTTTGTGTGTGCTTTCGGGTAGAGCTGTTTTAACTTTAAACATTAGGCCGTCTAGCCAGACTCTGTCGAATGCTTGGGATACGTCTAGAAATACGGCTGTACAGTATTCTCGATTTTCAAATGCAGTTCTTATCTCCACTGTTATTCGATTCACCTGTTCAATGGTTCCGTGGCTTTCGCGAAAGCCAAATTGATGGGCTGGGATTATATTGTGAGCTCTCAGGTGTAGATTCAGTCGGATTAGCAGGCATTTTTCGAATAGTTTCGAAATACATGAGAGTAGACTTATTGGTCTGTAGGATGAGGGAACTGTGTGGTCCTGACCAGGCTTCGGAATCATTATAATGATCGATCTCTTCCATCGTTGTGGAAAGTAGCCAACTTTTGTGATGGCATTAAAGAGCTGCGTTCGGTACATACCGGACTGCAGAATGTGGCAGCTCGATGATCATTTCCGGGGTAATAAGGTCGTAGCCGGGGGATTTTTTTCGGGCTGAGATTTTCTTTAATTATGTTAGGTATTTCTTTTGGACGAAACACAATTGGGGTGTGTTGCTGGTTGCAGTTTGCGTTTGAAGTCGGTAGCGCAAATGTGCTAGTAGCCTCGTTTGGCGTAAATACATTTTGTCGGTGAGCGACAAATGTGCCCAGCCGCCTAGGCAAATCGGTTTCAGTCGGTGGGCGAAGGGTTGGGTGGGCTCTCCACAGTGACTTATGTTTAATACCTGTTGGTGAAAGTTGCTCTATATATCGGCTCTGAGCGTATTCTTCCTCTTTTTTCAGAGCGTTGGTCAGCTTCCGTGTGGCTATTTTTAGCTTTTGTTTTGCAGATGGTGATCTGGAGGATTGCCATTCTCTACGTAAGCGTCGTTTTGCGTGGACGAGTTGCTCGATTTGTGCGTTAGTCTTATTCGGATTCATTGTAACGTTTGTGGTTTTAGGTGTTGCATTTCGAGCTGCTTCCGTAAGAATGGATTCCAGTGTTTCTGTACAGCTCTTTATATCAGGTTCAGTATTGAGTTTTGGGTTTAGCTCAATGTGTGAACTTATATATTTTTTATACCTTAGCCAGTTCGTTTTGTGCGAAGTCAGTCTGTAAGGTGGTTTTACATTTTTTGCGTACCGGCTGAGATGAATTAGTACAGGCGAGTGATCAGATGACAGATCTGGTAGACATTCAGCTCTAACCAAACTGCGAGAAATATTTTTCGTGACTGCGAAGTCTATCAAGTCAGGCAGCTTATTGAGGTCTGATGGCCAGTATGTGGGACTCCTAGGGGAAACATGATCAAGTATATTAGTGGCTTTAGGTAAAGCCTTATAAAGCTGTTTTTCTTTTGGATTCACAAGGCGCGATCCCCAGTGAGTATGTTTAGCATTGTAGTCGCCTGCTGCAATGAAGTGTGGTCCTAGTGCATGGAAAAAAACCAGGAATTCGTCTTCCAATATTGTGAAACAAGGGGGGCAGTATACGGCCGCTAGTGTGAGGTGAGTGTTGTCCTCCAGCTGTATATTGATAGGTGTGGCCTGATGATGAATTTCAGCAAACTCTTTGTAAAAGTGGTGCTTCATACGGTTCCTAATTAGAATGCCGGTCCCACCGTGTGCTCTGCCATCGGGGTGATTTGTACCATAGAAGTTGTAATCTCTTATTTGAAAATTGTATTTGCTTGTAAGATGAGTTTCCGAAAGAAGCATTACGTCGATATGCTTCTCATGTAGGAATTGAGCTAGCTCAAGTTTGCGCTGTGAGACGCCATTGGCGTTCCACGTAGCTATGCGTAAGGTAGCCATTATATATTTTTGATTTTTTATTAATTGTTGGGAGACAAGCATTTGTATCAATAGGTTTTGATTACGCTTCATGTCTTGAATGGTGGTTCGCATAAATATCATGAATTCCATCATGCTCTGTTGTAAGGCTTGCATCATAGCATCAGTTTTCGTTTCTGGCTGCTCAGATGCCCTATACTTTTGTTGTGTGTCCAATTTTGTGCGTTCTTCATGTGAGGTTTGGGAGTTTTGGGTTGGAGGCGTCATACCTGATTTTAAAACGTTTGCAAAACTTATCTTGTTAGTGCTTGGTATAGTCCAGGGAGCAATACTTGTTGGTTTCGAAAAAAGTACTTCTGGATTTGTTTCCGATGGTGTCAGCGTAGCTGTTTCTTGGTGTACCCGTGCCGTGTTCATTCTTTTGTGGAGACGGGTTTTCAGCTCTTTGTAGATTGGACAACCTCTGTAGTTTGCTGTGTGATTACCCCCACAGTTACCGCACTTTTTCGCGCTTGCATTTTCTTTATTAGCTTGGCAGTGTGTGGAGACGTGGAGATCTCCACAGACTACACACACTGGGCGAAGTGGGCAATACGATCTCGTGTGGCCGTATTCTTGGCAGTTCATACATTGAACAGGAGCGTTACGTTTATGCGGCTCTTCTACTGTAATCCTACGGTGCAGAAGGAGCTGGAGTTTATAAATTGGATGAACCTCGTTTTTTTTTAGGTGCTTGTTTTCTGGTTCAAGCGCAATCTTAAAGAGTGGTTGCGGCTGCCTGTTTCTGTTTTTAATATTGTGTGCGCGATTTTAACGCAAAACCCTTTTCCTTTAGCGCCTCAGCGATCTCTTCGGGCTTTACATCAGGCTCAATGCCATTCAGTACTACTTGTAGACCCTTGCTACTTTTAAGCTGGTAGGTGTAAAAGCAGGTTTTGTTTGCAGTAGGATGGTTTGTGACTTTTCTGTAGTTTTCCTCCATTTTCGTTTGAAGTTTGATTTCATTAAACCTCTTATGAGGGGTATTATATAAAAGCTATCTTTTCCAATAAGGCCAATTAAAGAATTTACCAAACCGTTTGTGCTCTTCTCGCGGATGTAAATTGGGGGAGGCTTTATTTTCTTTGGTTCGTTATCGATGGATTTCAGTGGCACGTCCTCGTTGGTATCTGCCAGCAAAGCGAATCTGTTGCTATTTGCGGACGCTTCATTGTTGAGCGCTTCAAGCGTGAGCGGGTGCAGCCAATGGCGAAGTAGAGCGGGTTGTCGATATTGCTCCAGTTGTTGTTGTTGCAGATAGCGGAGCTTGTGTCGGAGCTAGAAGTGCGGGAGAGCAAGAGCGCGCTCTTTCTTGATTTGTTGGTACAAGAAGGTTCGTTGGGTTATGGGTTATTGGCCGCTCGTTGTCTTCGTTTGCAAGTGTCGCGGTGACATTAGAAAAGTACGCGTTGTTAAGAGCCGGCGATGGTCTTGCTCTCGTTGCCGCTGAGCGCGAGTGTCGTTCTGGCTCATAGTGCCTTTTTTTTTTTAAATTAATTTGTTTGAAACTATTATTTAACTATTTCAAACGCAGAATATGTATTCGAGCGATGGTGCATCGACCGGAGCGTCTTTTTCGCTTTCAATATGTTTATTTGTTTTTTATTAATAATCATTCACTTCACTAGAATCAATTGATATTATCGGAGCTCGATGAAAACACGTCTTCACGCATCAGCATACGAATTCGAATGTGTCTTAAAGCTAAACAAATCTTTGTACGGCTTAAAGCAGAGTGGGCGTGAGTGGAATGTGAAGCTAAATTCTGATTTGGTGAAGATGGACTTCAACCCCTACGCCAGCGAGCCGTGTCTATACATACGGTGACAAGGTCAAACATTGGGCAACATAGTGGTGTATGTAGATGACATATTGTGGCCAGTACCAGCAAAGGTGACCTAAAAAGAATAAAGATGTCGATTGCTGAAGAATTCGACGTCACTGATGGCGGTCAGTTGAACCATTTTCTTGGAATGGAAATAGGTCGTGAAGGCGAGACTGGCAACATAAATGTTTGCCATAAGCAATATATTGAAAATCTCTTTCGTGAGTATGGTATGCAAAACTGCCAATCTAATTCTATACCTCTCGAAGCAGGATTTCAAGTGAAATGCGATCACGACGACTGCAAGCGTGTAGACCAAACGCGTTATCAATCACTGATAGGCTCTCTAATGTATTTCGCAATAACAACACGGCAACACTACAACACTACACTCAGTTGTTAAACTTGCACAGCAGAATGCAGATCCACATCAGGTGGGTGGACCTTCCATCGCAGCCGGGGCAGCCTTTTCATGGGAAAGCAAGAAACAAGGAGTGGTAGCCTTGAGCAGCACTGAGGCGGAGTACGTCGCACTACCGATGGCTGCAAAAGAAGCAACTTACATACGCAAGGTGATGCGTGAAATGGGATTTGGTGACGACTACGCAACATAAATCAAGAGCGATAATCAAAGTGCACAATGTCTAGCTAAGGACTCGAAATTCCATGCATCCATGCATCCAAATTCCATGACATCAAATATCACCATGTACGGGAAATGGTTAAGAATAAATTTGTGGAAATTAACTATGTATCGTACCTACTGAAAATATGATAGCTGATATCCTAACTAAAAATCTGTGTAAAGTTAAGCATATGAAATTCACATGTATGTTAGGTATGGAGTAGATAAAAAATTTGTATAATTGCGTTGACTTCTCAACAATCCTTCATTGTGAGAAATATACATATTGTTAATTGACAACGCACTCTTATACACAATCTTCATTGCGCATACACATTTGTATAAGTATAACAACATTGAATTAGTCTTAATTGAACCTTCACGCATGAAGAACACGATATAATAAATTCATCAATTTTTAATAATATGCTGAGGTCGTTGAGGAGGTCTAATGGGTATGTGCTTTTATATATGGATAGTTTAACCTCGAATCTCTATTTCTGGGCCTTAAGCTACTAAGCGAATCACAACGCCGGAAAATTCCTAATAATAACCGGCATATATATATGTTCCACTCCAGCCACACATTTGCCAGTAAGCAATGTCATGGTTGATGCCCTTGGCGAACAGCCACAAATCTTTAACCGTCATATCACCAAGCCAGCCTGCTGCTCCATCACTACGCCTGCCTGCCGCTGCACCTACCCGCCAACCCGTGGTAAAATCACCAAAGCCATTGACGGGTGTTCCATCTGAACCGCGATTTTCTAGACTTACGCTGAGAGCTGTGGCTCTCCGCAAATCCATCTTTGTATCGCGGCTTGTGCCTGACGCCTCCGCAGATGACGTTATGGTTCACCTTTTAAATAATCTTAGTATAGCTCCCTCAGAACTTTTTGTAACCTAATTTAATTTTAAACATATACGTAGTATATCCTCATTTAAAATAACTTTACCAGAAGCTTCCCTTACTAAAGCTTTAGATCCTGCAAGTTGGCCCGAGCACAGTATTGTTCATGAATACTGGACCAGAGATTCTCAAGGTTCCAGTCCAGTTACTATTTCAAAAAACTAAGCAACAAGATTTTTTCTTGTTCTCTTCTAAATGATGCAATCTCTTATACTTAACTGCCATTAAATGAGTTGTGTGTCTGCTAAATGATGCTGATCTTATTCTAGTTATGGGGGATTTTAATCTGCCCCTCATTTAATGGATCAACTCGGATGATGATAACTCGCTTTTACCCACTAACCAAAATGACTTCCTTGATGGCTTAGCCGACTCTGCCGTTTTCCAGCTTAATCTTATAAGGAACTCCCGGGGCAGGTCGCTTGACCTCATTTTCTCAAATACTACTTTCTCTGTCACAATAGAAAGGTCTCCTCCCTTATCAACTCCTGAGGACTCTCACCATCCAACACTCTTAGTTTCGCTTATTATTGACTCTCCTGAAGTCCCCCCAGTAATAGCGAGCAGTCTCGTCAAAAATGCTTTAAAAAAACCAACTATTGTGATCTAAGAAATCACCTGACTATTGGACTGGAGTTATCTTTCTAGTTTCAGCAATATCGATGAAGCTACAGACTCTTTTTAAGAAGTAATTCATATCGCCGTAAATAAATCTGTCCCTGAAACATTGACTCCATCAACGTCAAAACCTAAAGAGTTTAACGATCCTTTTACCACCAATTCCCTGTATATCACCCTAGTTCGTCCTATCCTTGAATATTGCTCGTGCGTTTAGAGTCCTCAATACTCCTCTCACCAAAATAGTATTGAGTCGGTGCAAAAGCAGTTTCGTTTATTTCCGCTAAAAAATTTAAACTGGGATCCTGATAATCGTCTCCCGCTGTACCGTTACAGGCTTAAATTGTTAAAGTTACCTCCACTGAGGGACCGCCGTTTCTTTGCTGGGGTCATGTTTCTACATATGCTTATCCATGGCATGGTTGATTCTAAACACCTTCTAAACCAACTATATTTTTGCATCCCTAATGGGAAAACTAGGTCCTTCCAACCCCTATGGTTATTTGCAGATCCAACTACGCTGAACACGATCCCTTTTGCACTATTTGTAAAAACTATAACCTCTTATCACATACTCTATCCCCTGAACTCTCTCTTAATATTAATAATTAAAAATCCTAGAATACCTCCTAGAATAGTTATTTAGTAGTTATATATTATTACCGATACCTTTAAAACAAATGCATTTGAAAAGGTTATAAAACACTTAGGCCACCACCGCACATAATGTACTTATAAAAATTACTGATGAGAACTTTTGTATAGTACACAATTAAAAATTTGAAATATTTTTATTTCTTCAGATGTGAAATTTCGTGAATAAAGTCCGTTTTTAAACGGAACTCATTGGAGGAACATCCTAATTTTGCCGTGTTTAAGATAGTGCATGACAATTTTAGATCAATGGCTTAGTTCGTTGTCGTTAGTAGACGGCGAAATCCCTGTAGAAAAGGTGTTTAAAAATTACACCAACGAAGTAAATGGTGTATTTAAAGCATTGAGTCGCAAGAGCAGAGTGGACGCAGCCAGATAATTGACTTTGTGTTTAAAGTGTTTAGAGTCGCATTTTCCGCAAAAATGTACTAGTGAGTTATTATTATTGCAATGAGAACCACAATAGCATGTTAAACTAAATGAAGTAGACTTTGTAAATAAAAATGATTTGCTAGCCATACTATTGTTATATAGCATTCCTGAAGAATATAACTCGTTTCGTGTAGCGATCGAAACGCAAGACGCCTTATTGTCACCGGAAGCTCTCAAGATAAAGTTGCTTGACGAGTATGAAGCCCGGGAAAGGAATAGTAATGTTAGCGAACAAAAAGGGCAAGAACAATAAAGGAAAAGAAAACTTAACAGGAGTTTAAGTTCAAATGAGTGCGGAAAAAGTGGTCATAAAGCAGCGGAGTGTAATTTAAAAGGCCAAGGCAATAGTTAAAAGTCCAGCATGAAGGCAAAGATAGCTAGTTCTGTCAGTGGCGAGCAGAAACGCTGGTGTTTTGGTTCTGGAGCGACATCACACATGTGCTCACAAAAAAACCGATTTAAAAAGGTCAGTACAGCAGAATATTCAAAACTGAATCTGGCAAATAGTAACTATACAGAAATAGGTGGTTGTAGATAAGTTTCGTTTAATCCAACGAAGAGGTTTTTCGTAAACCTAGTGAACACGCTGTACGTCCCTGATTTAAGGGAAAATTTGTTGTCTGTCTCCAAGATATGTGACCACGGATATAATGGGTTGTTTAAGAGAGACGGAGCAGAAATAGTAAGAGCATCTAGTGGCCAAGTAGTGTTTAGAGCCAAACGTAAGTTAGATCTCTACTATACGGAAGAAATAAGTAAGAGCTGCCAAGTATTAAGTCATAGGCAAAACCTAATCAAAGAATGGCCATCTCAATGAAAGGATCGCAAAGCTGTCACACAACGAGGTATGGTACAGGAAGTATAAGTAAACATAAATGGAAGTTTACCACAATGCGAAGTCTGCATTAAGGTGAAGCAGTGTTAGATGCCGTTCCCAACGTCGAACTCCAGATCCAGAGAAGTCGCTGGTGCACAGTGACGTGTGTGGTCCCATGCGTGTGCACAATCAGGGTGGCAGCCGTTATTTCGTAACGTTTATAGACGACCATTCGTGGTGGTGCGAGCTATATACGATCAAGGCAAAATCGCAATTTAAAAAAAAAAATCAAGAAGTTTAAAAACTTTGACGAACGGGGGGCTGGAAAAAAGCTAAAGATATTGCGATCAGAAAATAGCACGAAATATACGAACAACGAGTTCAAGGAGCACCTAGCGGGTGCAGGTATTCAGCACGAGTTCACAGTCAAGTACACCCCACAGAAAAAAGGATAAGCTGAGCGTAAGAAAAGGACGCTAGTAGAAATGGAGCGTTGTATGATGATACAAGCAGCACTACCTTCTAGCTATTGGGCAGAAGCAGTTAACACTGCAAATTACATAAGGAACAGATGTCCGTAGAATTTACGGAAACGGATGAAATGAACATAGAGAGCGTGCCTACGAGTCAAGAAGAAACTGATACCGAGAGGTTGAAGGTTCATCAGAGGAAGTCCATCCAGAGGTGCAAATGAAGCGTGGACCTGGCCGGCCAAGGAAACAGCGTACAGGTAAACTTGGTAGACCAAAACTAATCCACAATCAGATAGTTGCAGCTCCAAATGAATCTGAATCGGAATATGACTTGTAAGAAATATGTTTAGTAAGTGTCTAAATATGTGTTTAGACATGATAAGTAGGCAAACTAAAAATATATTCTATTTATGGGCTGCAATAAACATGTCACTGGACAGCATGAGTTTTAACTACAGATAAGTACGATTGCAGCGGCCTATTGCCGAAGTGTCAAGAGACATGACCACGCGGGAGGTGATTAGCGCGGTCATACCCTCAAACATAGATTTAAAAATAAAACTCAGCTGCATTTACAAACGCAGACTGCGGCGTCTTACAGCGCTGCATTATATAATTAGATAAGAACCTATGTAAGAATGAATAAAAGGCGAAGCCCTCGCAGTAGCGAGTCAGTTAGATTCAAACACCCGAATTGAACTCTTTAAATGTACGCACAAGTTTATAGTGTGAACAGTAAGAAACAACGACGAGATGACAGCGTACGATACAAAAAGAGAAGCAAAAGTATGGTCAAGGATATATTTGTAGGCTGCAAAAGGCTTTATACGGATTAAAGCAGAGTTGTCGTCAATGGTATAGGAAGCTGAACAGCAAATTGAAGGACGTGGGTCTACGGACACTTGCAGCAGATAAATGTGTATATCTAAAGGAAAAGGGAGACAGGATCATCATTGGGGCACTATATGTGGATGACCAGGTCTTCGCTGCCATTAATGAGCAAATGCTAGCTCATTTGAAAGTTGTCAAGGAAGTTTGACATGAAAGAATGTTTGGGAATCAAGTTCTCCCAAAACAAAGAAAAGAAGAGTTTTTCGATGAGCCATTCGAAATAAATTACGGATGTTTTGAAGCAGCGCAACATGGAAAATTGCAAACCAGCAAGAACAACAATGAACGTGAATGAGAAACTATCAGTCGAAATGTGTCCGCAGACTGAAGAAGAGAAAGCTGAGTTATTGAACATCCCGTACCAGAGTTTGGTTGGTGGCTGGATGTGGCTGGCAGTATCTACACGTCCAGATATTGCACACGCCGTCGGTGTCCTAAGCCGCTACAACACGTCTTATGGCAAACAACACTGGGTTGCTGCTAAGAGGGTATTGCGTTACTTGAAGGGGACTCCAGAGCATGGATTATTGTTCACGCGAACTGGTGAACAATTGGTTGGATATGCAGATGCCGACTGGGCAGAAAATCCTAATGATCGTAGATCTTTTACAGGTTTTGCATTCAAGATATGCGATGCGGCGATATCTTGGGAATGCCGCATACAACAAACTGTTACGTTGACAAGCACAGAAGCAGAGTACATGACGCTGTCCGAATCGTCGAAGAAAGCCGTCCACCTACGAAGTTTTCTGCAAGAGATTATGGGGCAACTGGGTGCCACCACAATCTACAACGACAACCAGGGAGCTGCTCACAAGGAATCCGATATTTCATAAACGGACAAAGCTTATTGACATTGACATTTTGTAGGAGAAGTGGTTGAGAAGAACCATCAATGTGAAATACATCCCGGCAAACGAGATACCGGCAGATGTATTGACCAAGGGACTATCGAGTCCAAAGCATTTGTCATGCATCGAAGCGTTAGCATAAGTAAAGCCATCTAAGGGAAAGTGTTGGAAATGCATCTGGCACCCCTACATGCTTGTGTTCTCTGGTCAAACCGAGGTGAGCAGTAAATCTGAAGTCGTCATCCGAAAGCATTGCAGGTCTGTGTACAACGGCAAGAGCTTGCACTGTCAATAACAATAATTAAACTTTGTAAATCCGCATTAAAAAAAAATTTAAAATACCAACATTAACTAGCAGAGTCGAGGCCTTTAGGCTTATTACCAATAAATGACGAAGAAGTCGTGGTAGACAAAGAAAAACTAAGAAAACTGGCACAAGAAAATAAATATAAGCAATGCACGATATGATAAAATAAGGTTTTATAAAAAAAAAGCAAAGATTAACAAACATAACGTAGGTAGCCACGTATTGTTAAAAGAATAAAGATCGTCATCAAGCTAAACTTGACTCAAAATTCAAGGGACCTTTTAAGATAATTAAAGTCCTAGACGGGGAACGATATGTATAAGCATTTATTAGTGTATAAGTATAAGCACCTATAAGTATTCCCATGAATTTTAAAGAGCTTTACCAAATATAATAATTAGGAGGGGTTGAGCAACGAGATAGACGACATAGTTTGTGTAACAGATTCCTAGTAAGGGAAGTAACGGATCAAAGATTCCCAGTAAGGAAAATAAAGGACCGCAAAATAACAGAAGGACTTATGTGGGGGGTCTAAATGACCGCAGATTCCCAGTAATGGAAGTAAACGACCACAGATTCCCAGTAAAGGAAGTAAAGGACCGCAACATAACAGAAACACTTGTTATGGCGGGGGTCTAAAGGACCGGAGATTCCCGGGAATGGAAGTAAAGATAGCACCATGACCGATGGACTGGTTATGACGGGGTCTAGAAGCTAAACGTAATAAACGGTAATAAAAAGGCAAATGAAATACGAAATGAAAGTAAATGTTAATAAACTTGATTTAAATTAAATTGAATAAAAGAAATATTATTTTGAAAATGAGAAATACACTATAAAAATTTAAATAGTTTAGGATCTTATCCTAAAGGAATTGAATAAGGAAAAAAAGAATTATAACGAAGAGGGCAAAAAATGGATAATTGTCTTATTGAGAAAATCTAAGTTCCCTGTTAACACACAGGAAGACCGGGTCGCAGAACAGACCAGAGATAATCAGAACTAACTACTGAGCACAATGGTAGCAACAAGAAATTAATCTTCGAGATACCCTAAGACAATTAAGTTTTCGGAAAATTGTGAATAAAATGCAAAATTTTTAATTTTTATCATTATTTATTTTATCGCCTTTAAAATATGCTCTTTTTGAAGCGATGTACATATGCCACCTCTTTTTTCAATCATCAAAATGCCTTGCAAGCGCTGTCCGGAATCGCCTTTAGTTCCCTCTGCGAAACGAGCCCAACGGAGTGGTAACTTGAGTTTTGGAAACAATAAAAAGTCACATGGGGCCAAATCCGGTGAATACGGTGATATGGTATTGGACGAGTTTTTATACCCCGTACCCATTAAAAATGGGTGAAAAGGGTATCATAATATGGTGCAAATGTATGTAACAGGCAGAAGGAAGCATCTCCGACCCCATAAAGTATATATATTCTTGATCAGCATCAACAGCCGAGTCGATATAGCCATGTCCGTCTGTCCGTCCGTCCGTCCGTCTGTCCGTCTGTCTGTCCGTATCAACGCCTAGATCTCAGAAACTACAAGAGCTACAGACATGTGCCATATATCATTGGATAGGTAATTACCCTACGCAGTACAAGTTTGTTGTTTTATTTTCATATCATCCCCCGCTCCCCCGCAAACAGCAAAAAAACGACGTTGACAGCGAAATGTGTGTGGCTTTATGACACATGAAACTTATTTTCATAACCAAAATCATACCAAATTTATATTGTTATGGTACTCTTTTCTAATATGGTAGAATATTGTTTCATTTATTTATTGATATTAAATAAATAAATTGTAAGCATGTCTAAGGGTACAGGGTATTTTGCAATCGGGAAACTCGACTGCTAACTTACTTGTTTATTGTTGAAATTTGGGGCAAGTTTTTGTTACTGATTGTTTTTATCAAATTTGGCCAATAATAATTTATTTTTATTCTTTTTTCAGTTTTCTGATAGCTAGAATCTCTTTTTTTGCGTCATTAATATTAATAACGTCTTACACTTGGGCTTGATGATTTCTTTTATATGGAAGGTTTTATCGATTCATTTGTAAGGCGAATATCATACCTGTCTATTGGTTTTTTTTTTAAGTTTTTCTTTCGGGATACTCACAATCTTTGACTGAAAATTCTCGCTCAGTGGTTGACTTGTTTGATTTCTCTCTTGTAAATGACCGTAACTTACGTAACTTGTAAGTGTATACCTTCATTTTCTTGTGTTGTTATCGCTCCGCACGCATGCTTGCTGGCGTCCGTATTTATGCAAAACATTTTAAACGACTCCGCACACGAAATTTGGTTCGATATACAAAATTTGATGCAAATTCTTTGTTCAATATTTTTTTGTAAAAAATTCTTTCGTAGAACATTACTGGGGTCGACTGATTTCAACAGTTGCTGTATACAAACTGGTTCGCAGATCGCGCTCATTTTAGGCGTCGTAATTAAGGAAAGCGCTACCAACTTAACAAAAAAAACTGCTTGAAAAAATAAAGCGCGGGCAGTTGTAAAGCAAACTTAATTGTCTTAGGCTATACATATTGGTTTTGAGAGAGGACGTGTAATAATTATTGTTACTTCAATAAGATTCGTTTAATAACTGAGTTTATTTATATAATTTCACATCCGAAGAAACATACAAAAATCTTAGAATTATGTATTTATGTACTAACAAGAGGTCTCATCAATTATTTAGATATTTATAGCCAATGCGGGGTTTTTTTTTATATAATATATTTAATATATTTTAATATATATAGTATAGTATATGTTTATATATCAAGGGATTTCAGGGGATTTATATATCAGGGGATTTCAGGGAGAGTTCAGGGGATAAAGTATGGGATAAGAGGTTATAATTTTTACAAATAGTGCGAAAAGGATCGTGTTCAGTGTTATTAAATCTACTAATAGGAAACCATAGGGGTCAGAAGGATCTAGTTAGTTATTCTATTAAGGATGGAAAAAGGTAGTTGGTCTAAAAGGTGTTTTGGATTAACCATACCATGAATAAGCATATTTCTAAACATGACCCCAGCACAGGTTCGGCGCTCCTTTAGGGAGGTAACTTTAACAATTTAAGCCTGCAGCGGTACGGCAGAGGACGATTGTCAGGATCCCTGTTTAAGTTTTTCAGTGGAAATAACAGGAACTGCTTTTGCACAGACTCAATACTATTTTGGTGAGAGGAGTATTGTGGACTCCAAACGCACGAGCAATATTCAAGGATAGGACGAACTAGGTCGATATACAGGGATTTGGTGGTAAAAGGATCGTTAAATTCTTTATACCATCGCTTAATAAAGGCTAACATTCCTCTGGCTTTATTCACTGTCACAGAAATGTGATCATTAAACTTAAGTTTATGATAAAAAAGAACTCCAAGATCGTTTATTGTGGAATCTCGGATAAGGACGTGATTTCCGAGACAGTAAGGGATAATACACACTGCGATAAAATGTTTGCATTTTAAGCAGTTTAGAAATAGAAGATTGCTTGAGCACTGATGATTAACTGAATCAAATGCCTTTCTAAAGTCAGTATAAATTACATCAGTATGCAAGCGATACTAAAAACCTCGGTGGATGATTGAAGAAAATTCTAGTAGATTAGTTGTTGTCGAGCGAAGCTTAACAAAACCATGCTGTGATGGGAGATTATGCTTTTGCATGCAAGTTGCAGCTGCTATGTAATGAGTTTCTCAAGAAGCTTTGGAATCGTAGATAGTTTAACAATGCCGCGGTAGTTTTCAATGGAAGCCTTAGAACCTTTTTTGTGAATAGGTATAAGGTATGATACATTCTGGCAACCTTACATGCTTGGTGGATTCTGGTCACACGGAACTGTGCAAGTCGTCGTCCGAAAGCCTAGCCGGTATGTGTACAACAGCAAGAGTAATAAATACAATAATAACTAAACTTTGCAACCGCATTTAATAAACCTTTAAAATGCCAACATATTGTCAAAATTTAGAAGAAACTAGAAGTTATGGGATAGTCAATAATAGAATACACAGAAATAGAAAAATTGGCGAAAATGGTTTGGAACCCCTTACAGCTTTCAACTATTAATCATACAGAGATAGCTCAACTGGCAGAAATTATATATTTTAAAATACAAAATATGAAGCTGCAAAATCTGAACTTTTATAATGTGTCGGCCATAGCTTACTGATTTTACGGATAATATTCATTATCATTTTATCTATACATTTTGTAAGACAAAAACAAACAAGAAATAAACTATTAGCTATAACAATGCCTATATAAAGCTTTGCTTTGCTATATAAAGCTTGAAATAACGTTTAAAAATATGTATTTTTATGTATGACATAAAAATATATATGTATACATGCACAAAAAATAAACGTTTTAACTAAAATTATAAAAATTGTATCAGCTTTCTGACCCTTGCAGGATAATCAAGTACCAACTTGAACATGAGAAGTTAATGTTTTCTATATATAAAAAAGTAGAATAAGTTTAAGTTTACTTAATATTAAGAAGTAAGAAATAACAATGTAAAAAAGAAAAACTTTTGTGGCCCTTGGGATGTTCAAGCATTGAATATGTGTAGATATAGAAATATAAAAATAATGTAAAAGGGATCAGACCAATGGAATAACCACTACATTTCTATGACCGATCCCTTCAAAAGAAACGCAAATGTAAAGGAATAACACTTAGGCCGCCAGCGCACATACCAACGCATTGAAGTGACATAATCACAATTATGCTTATTTTTTTTGTCTTACTAATTTATGCTCATTGCAAATCATTTCTCAAGCGACAATTGGTCGCTTTAATGCAAACAAATCAAAGGCAGCGGCACTTACCCGATATTCTTAACAATTTGCTTATTAAATTTTTTCACATAACATAGTCTGGTAGTACGGTGTTGTTTAAAGTAATTGAAGGACAGTCTTGCCGATTGAGTGTAAATTTTGCATGCTTATATTTTTGTTCGTTTATTTTGGTTCGCCAGTTAGATAGCCACTTCTCCACAGCCATTAGGTGAGAAGAGAGTTCATTTGTTGCTTGTACAGGGCATTTGGATCCACTTAAGATCGCTGTGTCGTCGGCAAACGTAGAAGTTGTTAGTAGTCTGCTTGTGGGTATGTCTGCTGTCGGACATGTCAGACTTGCATCTCACAGCAAAGGTTCCGTTGTAGAGATACGACTTCAGGAATTTTAAGTGTTTTGGGAAAATCCATCTAGCCAAACGTTGTCAATAGCCTGCGAAAATATTGCAGTGCAATATTCCCCTTCTCTCGAAACGCAGGGTTCGGCTGGAAGATGCGTTGCAAATGTGGTAGCTCTGTCTTTATCGCTGCGTGCCCATCCACCTGTTATATTTCTTAAACGTGACATAGTTTCTGCCGGTGTGGTTAAACTGGGATGAGCTTTCCATAGTAAGTTTTTTTTTGCTTGATATTGATAGTTGCTCTATATAGCGACGTTGGCCGTTTTTATTTTCTTGCTTCAGCGCATTGGAGAGTTTACGTGAAACATTTTTTAATCTTTGCTTTGCGATAGGCAATCTATGAACTTCCCACTCCCGTCGCATACGTAATTTATCAAGAACGAGCTAGGTCTAGGTTTGTCATCCTGCGGCTGCGAGGATAGCTAAGACACTCCCCAGGGTATTTGCTGCGGATTCAATATCGGCATCAAAGCTTAGCCTTGGGTTCACCGTAATCCCCAGTGGGTGTATATGTCGTAGTAGTCACCTGCAGCACAAAAATTGGTTCCCTAGGGTGTTGAAGAAGTCCAGAAATTTTTGTTCGGAAACATTGTGGAGGGGGACAATATACCGCTGAGAGGTAAGATTGCTGCTTCCTAGTTGTATGTATGTGGATACCGGTCCCGCCATGTGCTTTTCTATCTGGATGATTTTTTCCGTAAAACAAAAAAACACTTATTTGCAAGTTGTATTTAACAGTAAGATGTGTTTCTGACAGAAGCAGGACGTCAATATGATTGTCATGAAGGAATTGAGTTATTTCGAGTTTATGCCGTGAGATGCCGTTGGCGTTCCACAATGATATTCGTAAAGCAGCCATTGATTATTTGAAGTTTTAAGATATTAGAATCTCCATGAGGAGATTTTGGTTCTGCATAAGATTTTGCATGGTAGTCCTCATGAAGGACATGAATTCGATCATCTGCTGCTGCAGAGTATGCATCATAGTTTCAAAGCTACTTTGTTGTTGCGTCGATGATGGGATTTGGTGTCGGATCAGTTTTGGGCAGCATGTAGAGTTGTTGTCGTAAAGCTAGGTCCTGTAAGTTCCGATTTTGAGACGTTTGTGAAGGTCACATTTTGGAAGGTGGTCGCAGGGCCAAATGAGGACTCTTTGCGGTTCGGAAGAACACTTCTGGGGTGTTTTCTGATGGTATAGGTGTGTTCTGTGCGTTGTGGAGGGGAATGGGAAATGAATCTTGCTTTTGCGGTATGGTTTTGTTTGTCGTGCAATGAGCAGAGTCATGAAGCTCTCTACAGACGACACAAACTGAACGCAATGTGCAGTATGCTCTTGTATGACCATATGACCAACCTCGGTGGATGATTGAAGAAAATTCTAGTAGATTAGTTGTTGTCGAGCGAAGCTTAACAAAACCATGCTGTGATGGGAGATTATGCTTTTGCATGCAAGTTGCAGCTGCTATGTAATGAGTTTCTCAAGAAGCTTTGGAATCGTAGATAGCTTAACAATGCCGCGGTAGTTTTCAATGGAAGCCTTAGAACCTTTTTTGTGAATAGGTATAAGGTATGATACATTCTGGCAACCTTACATGCTTGGTGGATTCTGGTCACACGGAACTGTGCAAGTCGTCGTCCGAAAGCCTAGCCGGTATGTGTACAACAGCAAGAGTAATAAATACAATAATAACTAAACTTTGCAACCGCATTTAATAAACCTTTAAAATGCCAACATATTGTCAAAATTTAGAAGAAACTAGAAGTTATGGGATAGTCAATAATAGAATACACAGAAATAGAAAAATTGGCGAAAATGGTTTGGAACCCCTTACAGCTTTCAACTATTAATCATACAGAGATAGCTCAACTGGCAGAAATTATATATTTTAAAATACAAAATATGAAGCTGCAAAATCTGAACTTTTATAATGTGTCGGCCATAGCTTACTGATTTTACGGATAATATTCATTATCATTTTATCTATACATTTTGTAAGACAAAAACAAACAAGAAATAAACTATTAGCTATAACAATGCCTATATAAAGCTTTGCTTTGCTATATAAAGCTTGAAATAACGTTTAAAAATATGTATTTTTATGTATGACATAAAAATATATATGTATACATGCACAAAAAATAAACGTTTTAACTAAAATTATAAAAATTGTATCAGCTTTCTGACCCTTGCAGGATAATCAAGTACCAACTTGAACATGAGAAGTTAATGTTTTCTATATATAAAAAAGTAGAATAAGTTTAAGTTTACTTAATATTAAGAAGTAAGAAATAACAATGTAAAAAAGAAAAACTTTTGTGGCCCTTGGGATGTTCAAGCATTGAATATGTGTAGATATAGAAATATAAAAATAATGTAAAAGGGATCAGACCAATGGAATAACCACTACATTTCTATGACCGATCCCTTCAAAAGAAACGCAAATGTAAAGGAATAACACTTAGGCCGCCAGCGCACATACCAACGCATTGAAGTGACATAATCACAATTATGCTTATTTTTTTTGTCTTACTAATTTATGCTCATTGCAAATCATTTCTCAAGCGACAATTGGTCGCTTTAATGCAAACAAATCAAAGGCAGCGGCACTTACCCGATATTCTTAACAATTTGCTTATTAAATTTTTTCACATAACATAGTCTGGTAGTACGGTGTTGTTTAAAGTAATTGAAGGACAGTCTTGCCGATTGAGTGTAAATTTTGCATGCTTACATTTTTGTTCGTTTATTTTGGTTCGCCAGTTAGATAGCCACTTCTCCACAGCCATTAGGTGAGAAGAGAGTTCATTTGTTGCTTGTACAGGGCATTTGGATCCACTTAAGATCGCTGTGTCGTCGGCAAACGTAGAAGTTGTTAGTAGTCTGCTTGTGGGTATGTCTGCTGTCGGACATGTCAGACTTGCATCTCACAGCAAAGGTTCCGTTGTAGAGATACGACTTCAGGAATTTTAAGTGTTTTGGGAAAATCCATCTAGCCAAACGTTGTCAATAGCCTGCGAAAATATTGCAGTGCAATATTCCCCTTCTCTCGAAACGCAGGGTTCGGCTGGAAGATGCGTTGCAAATGTGGTAGCTCTGTCTTTATCGCTGCGTGCCCATCCACCTGTTATATTTCTTAAACGTGACATAGTTTCTGCCGGTGTGGTTAAACTGGGATGAGCTTTCCATAGTAAGTTTTTTTTTGCTTGATATTGATAGTTGCTCTATATAGCGACGTTGGCCGTTTTTATTTTCTTGCTTCAGCGCATTGGAGAGTTTACGTGAAACATTTTTTAATCTTTGCTTTGCGATAGGCGATCTATGAACTTCCCACTCCTGTCGCATACGTAATTTATCAAGAACGAGCTAGGTCTAGGTTTGTCATCCTGCGGCTGCGAGGATAGCTAAGACACTCCCCAGGGTATTTGCTGCGGATTCAATATCGGCATCAAAGCTTAGCCTTGGGTTCACCGTAATCCCCAGTGGGTGTATATGTCGTAGTAGTCACCTGCAGCACAAAAATTGGTTCCCTAGGGTGTTGAAGAAGTCCAGAAATTTTTGTTCGGAAACATTGTGGAGGGGGACAATATACCGCTGAGAGGTAAGATTGCTGCTTCCTAGTTGTATGTATGTGGATACCGGTCCCGCCATGTGCTTTTCTATCTGGATGATTTTTTCCGTAAAACAAAAAAACACTTATTTGCAAGTTGTATTTAACAGTAAGATGTGTTTCTGACAGAAGCAGGACGTCAATATGATTGTCATGAAGGAATTGAGTTATTTCGAGTTTATGCCGTGAGATGCCGTTGGCGTTCCACAATGATATTCGTAAAGCAGCCATTGATTATTTGAAGTTTTAAGATATTAGAATCTCCATGAGGAGATTTTGGTTCTGCATAAGATTTTGCATGGTAGTCCTCATGAAGGACATGAATTCGATCATCTGCTGCTGCAGAGTATGCATCATAGTTTCAAAGCTACTTTGTTGTTGCGTCGATGATGGGATTTGGTGTCGGATCAGTTTTGGGCAGCATGTAGAGTTGTTGTCGTAAAGCTAGGTCCTGTAAGTTCCGATTTTGAGACGTTTGTGAAGGTCACATTTGGAAGGTGGTCGCAGGGCCAAATGAGGACTCTTTGCGGTTCGGAAGAACACTTCTGGGGTGTTTTCTGATGGTATAGGTGTGTTCTGTGCGTTGTGGAGGGGAATGGGAAATGAATCTTGCTTTTGCGGTATGGTTTTGTTTGTCGTGCAATGAGCAGAGTCATGAAGCTCTCTACAGACGACACAAACTGAACGCAATTTAGGCTTTATTCCTGATTCAGCAGAAACGAGCGTTGCAGTCGACACCGTGCGTATGGTCGATACTGTTGCAGTATTTTTTGTTGTTCCGAGTGCAGTAATAAATGAGGTCGATGTGTTGTGCAAAAGCAATGAGTTCGCACAACTATTTTAATAAGCGATTATACATCGCATTCAGCGTCTTTTCGCTACATTTTTGTGATACTTGTATGTTGTTGGTAATCATTCACTTTTTTTGTATTAAAAAAAACTACACGGTGTGTCCCAAAAATAACACAACTTTTTGGATACAAAATAAAATACACATTATATTATCTTTGAAAGTTATTATTTATTCAAAATAGGTTCCATTTGACTTAACACAACGTTTAGAACGATCAACCAGCGCATGCATAGATTTTTTTATGTCATTTATAGAAATGTTCTTCAGTACCTCGGTTACGGCTGCTTGAACGGCTGGGATGTCATCATAAAATGCTCCCTTCATCTTGGTTTTCCGTTTTGGAAATAAAAAATAGTCACATGGTGATAGATCAGGCGAATACATCCTCCGTATTGATTAGAGAAATCCCTTTTTTCATTAAAAATTCGTTCACTTTTTTGGTCTTGTGAGGTGGTGCATTATCGTGCAATAAAAAAAGCTGTTTTCCTGCTGGATATTCTGGTCTAACACGACCGATTCTTTTCCACAATCGATAGTATTCGCCTAAATAGTATTCTCCATTAACAGTTTGACCTTCTGGAACAAATTTCTTGTGGACAATACCCTTCGAATCATAAAAAGTAATCAACATTGTCTTGATTCGAGACTTCTGAAAACGTAATTTTTTTTGGTTTTGGCTCGCCTTTGGACTTCCATTCAGCAGATTGACGTTTAGTTTCAGGGTCATACTTAAAGCACCATGTCTCATCACCAGTTGTGATGGAATCAAGGAAGTCTGGGTTGTTTTCAGCAGTTTCAATAATGTCTTTGCAATGCTCTACTCGAGCGATTTTTGGTTGTCATTTAATTCATGTGGAACAAATCGCGCACACCTTTCTTTTCCCCAAATCTTCAGTTAAAATTCTCCAAAAAGTGTTTTTACTCGTATTCAATTCCTCAGCCAACATTCTCGTAGTCAAATTTGCATCGATACCAATGATTTCACGGAATTTTTTCACCAGTTCAGCACGATTACTAGTTTCTGGACGTCCTGCTCTAGGGTCGTCATTTAAATCCTAGCGACCATTTTTAAATCGTGTCAACCACGTATAAGCTTGCGTACGACTCATACAATCATCACGATAAACTTTTTTCATTAATTCGTATGTCTCAGCAAATTTTTTTTCAAGTTTGACACAAAATTTTATATTTGCTCTTTGTTCAATTTTATTTTTGAACCATTAGCACACTTTTGGTTTTATTGAAATGGCTGTCACTTTTACATCTGTCTTTTACTTTTACATCAACTTACACAACGTTAGGTCTGTTTGAAAGAGGATGAATGTACCTTTTTAATGTTGCAAATTTTCAATAGATGGCGCTGTATGTTGTATGATTTAAATATAAAGTTCGGTTATTTTTGGGGCACACCGTTTAGATCTACATATGCCCAGAATGCGCCTTTTAGGAATTCTTATTCCTCGTAATCTATATTCGTATATTCGTAATCTATATGTTTTGGATTAACCATACCATGAATAAGCATATTTCTAAACATGACCCCAGCACAGGTTCGGCGCTCCTTTAGGGGAGGTAACTTTAACAATTTAAGCCTGCAACGGTACGGCAGAGGACGATTGTCAGGATCCCTGTTTAAGTTTTTCAGTGGAAATAACAGGAACTGCTTTTGCACAGACTCAATACTATTTTGGTGAGAGGAGTATTGTGGACTCCAAACGCACGAGCAATATTCAAGGATAGGACGAACTAGGTCGATATACAGGGATTTGGTGGTAAAAGGATCGTTAAATTCTTTATACCATCGCTTAATAAAGGCTAACATTCCTCTGGCTTTATTAACTGTCACAGAAATGAGATCATTAAACTTAAGTTTATGATAAAAAAGAACTCCAAGATCGTTTATTGTGGAATCTCGGATAAGGACGTGATTTCCGAGACAGTAAGGGATAATACACACTGCGATAAAATGTTTGCATTTTAAGCAGTTTAGAAATAGAAGATTGCTTGAGCACTGATGATTAACTGAATCAAATGCCTTTCTAAATCAGTATAAATTACATCATGCAAGCGATACTAAAAACCTCGGTGGATGATTGAAGAAAATTCTAGTAGATTAGTTGTTGTCGAGCGAAGCTTAACAAAACCATGCTGTGATGGGAGATTATGCTTTTGCATGCAAGTTGCAGCTGCTATGTAATGAGTTTCTCAAGAAGCTTTGGAATCGTAGATAGCTTAACAATGCCGCGGTAGTTTTCAATGGAAGCCTTAGAACCTTTTTTGTGAATAGGTATAAGGTATGATACATTCTGGCAACCTTACATGCTTGGTGGATTCTGGTCACACGGAACTGTGCAAGTCGTCGTCCGAAAGCCTAGCCGGTATGTGTACAACAGCAAGAATAATAAATACAATAATAACTAAACTTTGCAACCGCATTTAATAAACCTTTAAAATGCCAACATATTGTCAAAATTTAGAAGAAACTAGAAGTTATGGGATAGTCAATAATAGAATACACAGAAATAGAAAAATTGGCGAAAATGGTTTGGAACCCCTTACAGCTTTCAACTATTAATCATACAGAGATAGCTCAACTGGCAGAAATTATATATTTTAAAATACAAAATATGAAGCTGCAAAATCTGAACTTTTATAATGTGTCGGCCATAGCTTACTGATTTTACGGATAATATTCATTATCATTTTATCTATACATTTTGTAAGACAAAAACAAACAAGAAATAAACTATTAGCTATAACAATGCCTATATAAAGCTTTGCTTTGCTATATAAAGCTTGAAATAACGTTTAAAAATATGTATTTTTATGTATGACATAAAAATATATATGTATACATGCACAAAAAATAAACGTTTTAACTAAAATTATAAAAATTGTATCAGCTTTCTGACCCTTGCAGGATAATCAAGTACCAACTTGAACATGAGAAGTTAATGTTTTCTATATATAAAAAAGTAGAATAAGTTTAAGTTTACTTAATATTAAGAAGTAAGAAATAACAATGTAAAAAAGAAAAACTTTTGTGGCCCTTGGGATGTTCAAGCATTGAATATGTGTAGATATAGAAATATAAAAATAATGTAAAAGGGATCAGACCAATGGAATAACCACTACATTTCTATGACCGATCCCTTCAAAAGAAACGCAAATGTAAAGGAATAACACTTAGGCCGCCAGCGCACATACCAACGCATTGAAGTGACATAATCACAATTATGCTTATTTTTTTTGTCTTACTAATTTATGCTCATTGCAAATCATTTCTCAAGCGACAATTGGTCGCTTTAATGCAAACAAATCAAAGGCAGCGGCACTTACCCGATATTCTTAACAATTTGCTTATTAAATTTTTTCACATAACATAGTCTGGTAGTACGGTGTTGTTTAAAGTAATTGAAGGACAGTCTTGCCGATTGAGTGTAAATTTTGCATGCTTACATTTTTGTTCGTTTATTTTGGTTCGCCAGTTAGATAGCCACTTCTCCACAGCCATTAGGTGAGAAGAGAGTTCATTTGTTGCTTGTACAGGGCATTTGGATCCACTTAAGATCGCTGTGTCGTCGGCAAACGTAGAAGTTGTTAGTAGTCTGCTTGTGGGTATGTCTGCTGTCGGACATATCAGACTTGCATCTCACAGCAAAGGTTCCGTTGTAGAGATACGACTTCAGGAATTTTAAGTGTTTTGGGAAAATCCATCTAGCCAAACGTTGTCAATAGCCTGCGAAAATATTGCAGTGCAATATTCCCCTTCTCTCGAAACGCAGGGTTCGGCTGGAAGATGCGTTGCAAATGTGGTAGCTCTGTCTTTATCGCTGCGTGCCCATCCACCTGTTATATTTCTTAAACGTGACATAGTTTCTGCCGGTGTGGTTAAACTGGGATGAGCTTTCCATAGTAAGTTTTTTTTTGCTTGATATTGATAGTTGCTCTATATAGCGACGTTGGCCGTTTTTATTTTCTTGCTTCAGCGCATTGGAGAGTTTACGTGAAACATTTTTTAATCTTTGCTTTGCGATAGGCGATCTATGAACTTCCCACTCCCGTCGCATACGTAATTTATCAAGAACGAGCTAGGTCTAGGTTTGTCATCCTGCGGCTGCGAGGATAGCTAAGACACTCCCCAGGGTATTTGCTGCGGATTCAATATCGGCATCAAAGCTTAGCCTTGGGTTCACCGTAATCCCCAGTGGGTGTATATGTCGTAGTAGTCACCTGCAGCACAAAAATTGGTTCCCTAGGGTGTTGAAGAAGTCCAGAAATTTTTGTTCGGAAACATTGTGGAGGGGGACAATATACCGCTGAGAGGTAAGATTGCTGCTTCCTAGTTGTATGTATGTGGATACCGGTCCCGCCATGTGCTTTTCTATCTGGATGATTTTTTCCGTAAAACAAAAAAACACTTATTTGCAAGTTGTATTTAACAGTAAGATGTGTTTCTGACAGAAGCAGGACGTCAATATGATTGTCATGAAGGAATTGAGTTATTTCGAGTTTATGCCGTGAGATGCCGTTGGCGTTCCACAATGATATTCGTAAAGCAGCCATTGAGTATTTGCAGTTTTAAGATATTAGAATCTCCATGAGGAGATTTTGGTTCTGCATAAGATTTTGCATGGTAGTCCTCATGAAGGACATGAATTCGATCATCTGCTGCTGCAGAGTATGCATCATAGTTTCAAAGCTACTTTGTTGTTGCGTCGATGATGGGATTTGGTGTCGGATCAGTTTTGGGCAGCATGTAGAGTTGTTGTCGTAAAGCTAGGTCCTGTAAGTTCCGATTTTGAGACGTTTGTGAAGGTCACATTTTGGAAGGTGGTCGCAGGGCCAAATGAGGACTCTTTGCGGTTCGGAAGAACACTTCTGGGGTGTTTTCTGATGGTATAGGTGTGTTCTGTGCGTTGTGGAGGGGAATGGGAAATGAATCTTGCTTTTGCGGTATGGTTTTGTTTGTCGTGCAATGAGCAGAGTCATGAAGCTCTCTACAGACGACACAAACTGAACGCAATGTGCAGTATGCTCTTGTATGACCATATTCTTGCCAATTAGTGCATTGGACGGGGCCTTTGCGCTTGTATGGTTCTTCTAAAGTACTTCTACGATGCAAAAGAAACTGTAGCTTGTAAATAGGGTGTACTTTATTTTTCTTTAATGTTTTAATGTCAGGTTACAGGTGCCCTTTAAAGTGTAGTTTTCGGTCTTTGTTCCGGATGTTAAGGACAGTTTTCGCCTTAAAACCCTTATCATTTAATGCCTGCGTAATTACTGAAGGTGTTTATCAGGCTCCATACCCTTGAGAACGACTTTAAGGCCCTTACTTTTATTTAGTGTTCGAGTTTTTATTTTCGTTTAAAATAATGTTCACGATCTTTTTGTCCCCTTAGTCAGTTCTATGGGGTAGATCCTTATCGTTATCTGCCAATATTCCAAATATATTGGACTCTTGGGTCACAGTTCGCTGACTTAGAATGTGCCGATTGATCTTTGTTTTGTTTCCCGCCGCAGAATTTTGTAAGCAAAATATTCTTTTTATTTGGATGTAGCGATCCAATACAGTTTGCAGTGTTTTTGGCTTTATTCCTGATTCAGCAGAAACGAGCGTTGCAGTCGACACCGTGCGTATGGTCGATACTGTTGCAGTATTTTTTGTTGTTCCGAGTGCAGTAATAAATGAGGTCGATGTGTTGTGCAAAAGCAATGAGTTCGCACAACTATTTTAATAAGCGATTATACATCGCATTCAGCGTCTTTTCGCTACATTTTTGTGATACTTGTATGTTGTTGGTAATCATTCACTTTTTTTGTATTAAAAAAACTACACGGTGTGTCCCAAAAATAACACAACTTTTTGGATAAAAAATAAAATACACAATATATTATCTTTGAAAGTTATTATTTATTCAAAATAGGTTCCATTTGACTTAACACAACGTTTAGAACGATCAACCAGCGCATGCATAGATTTTTTTATGTCATTTATAGAAATGTTCTTCAGTACCTCGGTTACGGCTGCTTGAATGGCTGGGATGTCATCATAAAATGCTCCCTTCATCTTGGTTTTCCGTTTTGGAAATAAAAAATAGTCACATGGTGATAGATCAGGCGAATACATCCTCCGTATTGATTAGAGAAATCCCTTTTTTCATTAAAAATTCGTTCACTTTTTTGGTCTTGTGAGGTGGTGCATTATCGTGCAATAAAAAAAGCTGTTTTCCTGCTGGATATTCTGGTCTAACACGACCGATTCTTTTCCACAATCGATAGTATTCGCCTAAATAGTATTCTCCATTAACAGTTTGACCTTCTGGAACAAATTTCTTGTGGACAATACCCTTCGAATCATAAAAAGTAATCAACATTGTCTTGATTCGAGACTTCTGAAAACGTAATTTTTTTTGGTTTTGGCTCGCCTTTGGACTTCCATTCAGCAGATTGACGTTTAGTTTCAGGGTCATACTTAAAGCACCATGTCTCATCACCAGTTGTGATGGACTCAAGGAAGTCTGGGTTGTTTTCAGCAGTTTCAATAATGTCTTTGCAATGCTCTACTCGAGCGATTTTTGGTTGTCATTTAATTCATGTGGAACAAATCGCGCACACCTTTCTTTTCCCCAAATCTTCAGTTAAAATTCTCCAAAAAGTGTTTTTACTCGTATTCAATTCCTCAGCCAACATTCTCGTAGTCAAATTTGCATCGATACCAATGATTTCACGGAATTTTTTCACCAGTTCAGCACGATTACTAGTTTCTGGACGTCCTGCTCTAGGGTCGTCATTTAAATCCTAGCGACCATTTTTAAATCGTGTCAACCACGTATAAGCTTGCGTACGACTCATACAATCATCACGATAAACTTTTTTCATTAATTCGTATGTCTCAGCAAATTTTTTTTCAAGTTTGACACAAAATTTTATATTTGCTCTTTGTTCAATTTTATTTTTGAACCATTAGCACACTTTTTGGTTTTATTGAAATGGCTGTCACTTTTACATCTGTCATCCGACTTACACAACGTTAGGTCTGTTTGAAAGAGGATGAATGTACCTTTTTAATGTTGCAAATTTTCAATAGATGGCGCTGTATGTTGTATGATTTAAATATAAAGTTCGGTTATTTTTGGGGCACACCGTGTAGATCTACATATGCCCAGAATGCGCCTTTTAGGAATTCTTATTCCTCGTAATCTATATTCTCTCGGATATAATCTTCCTATTTATACAGAGGAGTAAACGCCCAAGCGGCATTACCCCAGAAGTGACTGCGTCGTTGCAGCCAGTTTTCTTATTTCTCTTAAGGAGTCTGTTTTTAATGTTTTTTAAGTTTTTAAGGCTCCTTGGAAACAAAAGAGGGTCAGTCGAGGCGGATGGCACGCAAGAGTCGAAGAAAGCGTTAAGCGTTTTGTAGAATGTTTCTAAAGCGATATTAATATCGGTGCATTCCCAGAGATCGGACCAATCAAATGTAAAAATTAAATTTCTTAGTCTCTGAAATTCAGTCTTGCGAAAGCAGCGAGTTTTATGAACTCCATGGCAAGACTAAAGGTTGCTAGCAGTAAGGGTTTCAATCGACACCTCAAGCGTTGGGTGGTAAGGATTTTCTGGGGTCGAAATTGGCATGGCTCTGGAAAGAGTTATTCCATCTGGATCAGAAACGAAACATAGATCTAGAAGCCGACCTAAAGAATTCCTTACGTGGTTTATTTGACCAAGGGATATGTCGAACATACCCTCAGTAAAATCATGACGTGTTGAGTGTGAAAAATTGTGAATTCTCGATGTTTGACCAGATAAGTTCAGGTAAATTGAAATCTCCTAGAGTCACTAGAAGGTCACTGTCGGACATGCGGTTAGAAACCAGCTGAATGGCAGATAAGTGGTGCCAGTATGTAGTCGGTTCTGAAGAAGGTGGTAAATATGAGCATGTGATGAACAGTGATTGAAGCGACATAGTGATTTTACACATAGGGCATTCTAGATCACCAAGATTTGGTGTTTGAATACACTGAATGAAATAGCTAAAAAATTAATGGATTTCTTTAGTAATTCGTTCATAAGTTAAATTAAATTCAAATTCTATTAATAAGCTGAACCAACATAAAAACACAAAAAAAATTAGCAGTGAAGCATCGGTCATTGGTGATATATAAAGAAAAACAAATAACTGATAATCGAGTGCAAATAGTGGCTGTTAAGCATCAAAACTTATCTTTAGCCCCAACTGGGGACAGTAAAAATATTTGGTGGCAAAAGGTGCCATCTAATCCACACTCCATCAAGCGAAAAAATTATAACTCTGTGAATAAAAAAATTTCAGCCGTAGAACTTGGGCCCAGTACATCCATAGATGCTAACCACTTTTCTCTCTTGGCAGAGACGCTCTCACCCATGCAAAAACGTACTCAACACAAGATGAGAAAATGAAAAAGATGCAGCTACTAAACAGCCACTACCATTTTTTGTATCCAATGTGAATGATATAAACGGATTTCTTGAATACCTGTAGACACATATAGACACTAGTCATTTCACAAATAAATCATAACGAGACGGACATATTCGCATCATGGTGAAGAGCTTCGAAAAATTTAGAGCCATAGAAAAAGTTCTAAATATAGGCAAGATATACTACCATACATTTCTACATAAGCAGGAAAAGGCATCTAGGGCCGTAGCCAAAAACATTCGTAACTCTACACAAGTGGAATATATAAAGCAAGCTCTAGGATCCGAAGGCCATGTAACTAGAGGGATTAAAAACATTCAAAGCTTCACTACCAATGTTCTTTATAGATATGGTAGATAAATAATAACTCGGAAATCTACAACATAAGACATATCAATATCGCTATAGTAACTATACAACCATGACTTGGTACAAAGGTATCGATGACAAGAATTCGGGCACACTAAGACTTACTGTAAGAAAACATTTAGGTGCGTTAACTGTGCTCAGAATCACCCAAGCGTAAAAGAAAGAACCAGCCACATGTGCCAACTGCCATGAACGTCATGCTGCAAATTACAATGGTTGCCGAATCTGCCAAGACATTGCCAAACACAAGTTTAATGTATCCAATAGCAGGCCAGCACCATCTGCACCTCGTGACCGACAAAAATCAACTACAAACAGATTCAAAATAGAGGAGAGGATGAAATTTTTATTGCGATTTAGGCATTCACCAACTCAATCCATTCAGCTGGACACATGCACCAAACGAATATCAAATCCGGCTGCCTTTTCCACCTCTAGAACTGACAGCACAAGTTGCTGTAAAAATAAAACTTCAAAAAATTCGCCAATCTACGCGAAGTCCAGTAGACAAGAGAAAATTCAACAGCGCGGGAAAATATTTAAACACCAGACCATTGAAAAAGCAACTAGATATCTTAAAAGATCAACCAAAGGAGCTACCACAATAGTCGACAGCAGAGGCCGACGGTTTACGGGCAATGACGGGAAGGCTAAGGCGTTTGCAGAACATTTAAGCTCGGTTTTTAAGCCCAATCCGGAAAATTATCATGGCTTAGTAAATGAGGTACGCCATGAGGTAGAACAGGAGATAAAGAAGATAAATAGGAAAAAATCACCAGGATACGACAAAATTTTGCAAACACAATTGGAAATCTTCCACCAAAACACTTCCATTTGCTCACGTATATTTACTTATTTATTTTATATATTTTATATTAATATTTATTTATTTAGTTTTTCATATTTACAGGCGCGCAAGACAGATGGATTACAAAATGAAAACAAACTAAATGTAATGAAAAATTACGAAACTTTTTATTTTTCCCTTACATGTTAGTATTGGAAAATAAAATTTATACGGTTTTGAATAGCGTATCTGACAAATGGGAGCCCTCACAATGAATACACTGAAGAAGACGTGTACTGAAGTTTTCTTTAACTCTTTGGAGCATTTTAATGGGTAGTTCAACGATGCTAGCTCTGATATTGAACCTCAAACGGAAGGCACGTTGCGGGCGTTGTCGAAATAGGTGCTAACGCAAAACGTACGGTATTCCAAAGACCACAACATATTGGAAACTGAAGGAGCGTGTTAAACGAAACTTCCCGATCCCCTCTTTTAAATGAACCCCACCACAGATACCTGCGACCGTTCCGTCGGGTAGGGCCTTTACAAATCCATCTGTCTTGCGCGCTTCAACGCTGTACAATGCTATGATCAGAATGGAATATTTCCCAAGTTAATGGAAATGTGCGGAAGTAATTATGATAGTCTCTATAAAGTCATGTCCCAACAGAACATCGTAGTCGACCTTGAAGCTCGGCACAACCACGGCGATTAACAATAACACACACTTGGTTATTATTTTTTGGACAATTAATTGAGATGCGACCGCTTTCATTACATTTAAAGCATTTTACCGCGACTGTGCATTCTTTTCTTTTATATTAGGCGGAACCACAATTTAAGCAACGACATTTTTTAGCATTCTGCTCGGACACATTATTCCATTTGTAAACTTCTTTTGTTTATTTTGATTTTGCTCATTTAAATTAAGAATTTCAGAACTTTCTTCAGAACTTTGAATGTTTTGCACTAATACATAGCGCATTTGTACTCGCTTTTAATAAACAAACCGTCGACAATATAGTGAAGCACTGCCACGTCATCTACGTAATCAGCTGGTAACTTCTTCATATGGCGAATGTATTCATGAAATGTCTCGTTTTTTTTTTCTCTCCTGCAATCGCTGATGCCCATCTGCACTGTTTAACTGGCATTCAAACTCTTCCATTAACGCCTTTTTTAACTCATAATAGTCTCAAACTGTTGCAGATTCTAAGAACAATTTTGCCGCGCCGCAAATTTTATTTCGCGCCTGTACATATCTCTGTTGACCTGATAATTCATATGCTCATATGTAGCGTTTTTATCGGAAATATCAAACCATTTTTCAATTGGCACAGAGTAGCGCACTCGCTCCAACTTTATTAAAACTGTCCACTGGAATTTGAATTTTATCTCTTTCTCTTCGACGACTTGCACTTTCAGAGTAAGCAGCTGCAAAATTTGCTGTATTTAAGACTCTATATTTTCATTATTATGTTCCATTTTTGTGTCGCTTAACATATCAGCTTGAACTTAAATAACATCAACTGTTTCCTAAACTCCAACCGATTCTTCATTGCTTTCAACCTCTTACTTGGCATACGTTTTAAATTCTGCATTGCGTATTTCTCGTTGTACTCTTTTATTGCTAAAAGTCACACCACCGAATTTCGCTTTTTGCTGTCCTTCTGTCTTCTTTATGTATCACTTAAATTTTCTTGACTGTTCTAACTGTAATGTTCCAACTGTAATGGAATTCCTGGAACGTTCGACTTGGTATTTCACAACTTTAGGGCCTTTTGGCTTTTCAACTTTTAGCATTGATGTATATTGATCGTTTAACAACCCGACTTCATCATTTTGAAAAACTTAAACAACTTCTGATTAATTACACGACCAATTATCAACTTTAAAAATTTATGAATTTTTAGCCCTTTTTGTTCATTCCTTTTGTCAACAATTTATACACACACGCGATCGAACATAAACGAGATCGAAACTTCAACTGGTTGAGCCCTCATATGGTTTTCACTAAATTATAATTATTATTATAGTGCCGACTCGAAATTTTATGACAACTGAATACACCGACTTCTTGATGTTAACTTTCCCACACGACTCTAACAGACTGTCTTTGTCGATCTTCCTTCTTTCTTTTTTGCCCGGCGTCTGTATCTTTGTCACCTCTGTTAATTTTGTCGACTCTGTCTAAGGTCGCTACAAAAGTATGTTACAGAGAGAAGGAAGCATTTGCGACCCTATTAAATTTCCTAATGAGCGCCAGCAGCTGAGTCAAACTACCCATGTACATTTTCAGTCTGAATGCCTGTACAAGGTCTTTTTAAAAAGTATTTGTATTTTTTTTTAAACGAATTATTTATTCATGAATATCTATTTTGCCCCCTTCAAAGTAATTACCCTCAGATATAAAAAACTAATGTCAACGTCATTTTTTGTGATCTTGTCCAGCTCCTCCTTCGGTGTCGTCATTACCTTCGGTTTTTGGAACCGGAAAAAGTCACAGAGGGCCAAGCCTCTGCCTTTTAGGAAAACGATAGCTGCGGCATGAATACTGTGTTGTTTTTGTTCAAATATACGCGGAAAATCAACGATGTGTGAGCAGGGGCGGTATCATGGTGCAAAAGCTAGTTTTTGCTCTTCCACAAAACTGGGAGTTTTTGGCTAATAGCTTCGAGCAAATTACGCACAACTTCCAGGTAATAGTCCTTATTGACCGTATTACCCTGTGGCAAGAACTCATGATACATCACGCCACTGCAGTCGAAAACACTGTGACCAAAACTTTCACGTTTGACCGAACTTGGCGCGCTTTTTTCGGTCTTGGCTCATGCGACAGCTTTAATTGGCGTCTGTTTTTAAAGTGCTCGGGTGTCCTGCACGCTCTTCGTCTACCAAAAACACATCCAAGAAAAACAGTTGTCAAAAATTAACGGAACGTAAAAAAGGGCCGACCTTGTCAAAATAAGTAAGGGACATGAGTACCAAAATAACGCTACAAAAAAACAAAACAAAAAAATATAACAAAAAAATGTTATACGAGAGAAAATTAATTGTAACCCCTGCAATCAAGCAAAAGCGGAGCGAGTACCAAAAGGAAGTGCTCGAGGTGGTACATACAGATATATGTCGGCCAGTGAATGTGAAGTCAATCGTTGTAAATATATACATATTTTGGAACATTTATTGATGAGAACAGACGTACCATTGTAGAAATGAAGTGTCTGTTATTTCGCGCAAAGCTGAAAGAGTTCCTGTGGGCAGAGGATGTAAACACGGCAGACTATATGAGCTACATGTCCCACAAAAAAACTGTCAGGAGGAACACCATTAGAAGCTTTTAAAGGCCAATGCAACTATGCGCTCCTCTAGTCCCACTGCTCCAAACGTTGATCCACCGGAATCTGCACCGTAATACCTTAACAATAACCATATATGTAATACATTTTTCTCCAAATGTAAACTAAACTTTCGAAGTGATGTTTCTGTTTTTTTTTAAACTCTAAACGTTAATTTTTTTTTTTTTCTTTTTCTATACTAAAATTTTTGATTGCTCGCATTTGAGTATTGCTAATCTCTTAGCCTCAATTTTCAATCGACCTTATTCATCACATACATTTTATCTCTCCTCCAATTACCCATATTCGTTACCGTACATAAATACCATGTTGAGTTGACCAAAAAGAAACCGGTGATTTTTTAAAAGAAAATAAATACATTTTTATAAATTTTAGAATGAACTTCAATCAATTTTATATTTTCTATTTTGTTGGATGACGTTTCGCCATGTTATTCCACGCTCCCAGAACTTCTGGTCTTTGTCTGCCAAATACTGCAAGTGCGATTTTATATGCTCGTCCTTAACCAATTACGGAGTTTTGCAAAGACCGAATTTAATGATAATCTGAAGGTGCAAGGTCAGGACTATATGGTGGATGCATCACCTTAACGATTGACCAATTTTGGGCGTTTCTCCTTGATGTCAGAATTCAATTTGTCCAGTTGTTGTTGTTTGGTTCCTTCGATGCAGCTCAAAATATACTACACCCATCCAATCCAACCAAAGTGACAGCAGACTATTCTTTTGGTGAATTTTAGCTCTTGAAGTGATTAGTGCCGACTGATCATGCTTGGACCATGATGGACGATTGACTTTATTGTAAACAATCCATTTTTCATCTTCAATTTTGATTTGGTTCTCTTCAATCTCACTCTCAGTTACATGACGATCTGATTAGATTAAAATCTAAGCTTTAATGAAATCGGATCGTCATGTTACGTCAACATTAACTTCACTTGACCGACATAAACGTGGCTTATATTTGAGTGAAAAACATCCCGAACGGAATTTCACAAACTGTTTGAAACTGTTTATTTTTTAAAAATACATACACATCACGCATCTTTTTACCTAAGCTGCATTTTTGTCTTCACGGAGATAAAAAATAAAACTGTGACGAAAATTATCTTTTTTCATATTGTTTTATTAAAATTGACGCCAAACAAACAAATATAAACGAAATATGACGAAAAAATTACGCTCACTTTTTTTCTAAATCAAGCTAAAGTGACACCTTATAACTGAAACAATGCCATTTCAGAGTCACAAGCCGTTCAAAAAAATTACCAACGCCGTTTTAGTGCAAAAACACCGGTTTCTTTTCGGTCAATACAATTTGATAATCATGAAAAATGGCATCCCTCCACATCCGATCTACATCGGTTAGCAAACATCAATTTGGTTAACGAATGGCCAACTAAACTAACAGCGATGTTCAGAGATAGATTTTCATACTCCACATATAATCTCATTAATATCGCATTGAATGTTATAGTATAATTATTAGTTTTGTTTTATATCATCCCAAGTACAATTTTAATTTTAAATTTCCAAAGAAATTTAATAACGTGACGATTACAGATATATATATAGCACTAAAAGCGCAATTCGGCTTGTAAATTATAATATAAGAATAAATTGAATTGAATTTTGACCGTTGCTGAGTTTTGGTACTTATGTCAACTAGTCTCTTAAATCGAATTTTTCACCACCAAAATTGTTCGCCAAGACAGGAAAAGATGTTAATCACTTGATGCCAGGTCAGGATTACTTGTATAAGGTGGATTTATAAAAACCACCCAACCCAGCTCACGGAGCTATTGGCGAGTCAATATCGAATTGTGTGCCCTAGCGTTGTTTTGATGAAATGCAAATCCTCTTCTATTGGCCAATGTTTCCGCTTCTGAGCGACTGCTTCCTTTAGACGGTCCAATTGTTAACAGTGGAGTTTAAATTTTTAAGTTTGGTCTTCAAAATAGTGCTTCCATGACGGTCGGATTCGACAATGTCCATGATTTTATCCACTTTTTGGACAATTGGCCTTCCAGTATGGTGTGCATCTTGGACATCGAACTTACCGAAACGGAATCGACGAAACCAGAATTGCGCTAGATTGTCTGTTACAGTATCAGGACCTTAAACACTACTCACACTTTCAGCTGTCTGGCTTCCGTTTTCGCCCTTATCGAAAAAAACCTGTAAAATGTATATGTCCATATTTAAGCAAAACTGAATTAACCAATCAAAAAACTGTCGAAAAAGTTTTTTTTTAGTACGAAATGTCATCATTTTAACGCCATTTTGCGAAACCCGGTCGGGCTTATACAACGCGAGATACAAATAAATACCGCCATGCGTTGGAAAAATAATGGATTTCCTTTACCGCACCTACTAATAAAAATGATGTCCCTATGAAAATCTTTTTTCCATTTATACATTAAAAAATGTAATTATGCCTTCTCTCTTTTAGGTTGTTGAGATTAATTCCGACTTGCTCCAAAGTATGTTGTCATCATTATTAAATAATGTTTTGACGGAAGATTGCCGAAATCAGTGGTCCATGTCACGTCCATTATTGGTACTTATTTTACTTTACGAGGATTATTATCGGTAAGCTTACAAAAGACTACAATTTTTTTCATAAACCGTGACTAATATTTTTTTTTGATATTTTCAAACGAAAATCAGCGTTTGTAAAACTATTACCTCTTCGACAGCATTTCTGACACCATTAAAATTATATATTCTTGATCAGAAACAACAGCAGATTACCCATGTTAGTCCGTAGGAACGCGTGAATCTCAGAGACTGTGGAAAATAGAGATAGAATATTTAGCATGTCAAAAAACGCATTATTTAAAAATTTTCCACTCCCCTTCTACCACCACCCAAAAATATTATTTTTCTGTAGCAATAATTTAGAAAAGTTTGTTGAAAAAGTTTTGATTCCATTTCAATTACCAATGTACAATTTTGCTAGCTATAAAAATATTTATATTTTCGATTAATAAATAAAATTCAGAGTTTTGCCACAATGCAGCGCAAGCGACAGTGATACAACAAGTAGCCAAAGGTAGAGACGATAAGAGGGCTGCGAACAAGACGGCAAGCAGGTAGCTGATCGACTGAAGACGGAGAGCAATGCGCTGTGACGGCATGAATAATGCTTTTATCAGCCGGGCTCAAGATGCACTAAATATTTGCGGCTGCAAAACCCGAAATACTCCCCCCGTTGGAAGTCATTTGTATCGCGGAGTTGAGTTGCCTCCTTTAAAGGAATTTCTGCCCTTCGCCGCCACAAACAATCCATTCGACCTTAGTATACTGCATTGTCGCATCGTTCTTAGCGACCACCTTACTTAATTACTAACATATCGCAACAAGGTTACTGTTCTTCAATAGTATATTTTACGTCTTAAATCAATATAAAAATACATTACAATGTAACGATAGAACGATAGATTCAGGTCATAACATTCGAAATGAAAAGGTTCGCTGACTAAACACTACAGGGTCCGCCATATAACTTTTTTTTTTTGAACTAGTGGTTATTTTGAGTGTGGTAACACTGATGTTACATCTGATTAGACAGAAAGTTAGTTTTATCCTTCCGCTGAACGAAAATGGACCATCCGATGCGGTTTGCCTTTGCCGAATGGGCAGATGGCCGAAGACCCGGAATTTTACCAAAAAATCATCTTTTCCAACGAAGCTCATTTCCATTTTGGCGGCTACGTCAATAAACAAAATTGTCGTATTTGGGGGACGGAAAACCCGCACGTGATCGAAGAGAAGCCAATGCATCCTCAGAGAGTTACTGTTTTGTGCGGATTTTGGGCCGACGGCATCATTGGCCCATTTTTCTTCGAAAATGCGGCAGGAGCCGCCGTTACGGTCAATGGCGAATGCTACCGCGCCATGTTAACGGATTGTTTCTTCCCGGAAATCGAAGAGGAGGACTTGGACAACATTTGGTTCCAGCAAGACGGCGATCCGTGCCACACAGCCAACGTTACGATCGATCTTGTGCGCACTGTTTTCGGAGACCGAATTATCAGCCGAAATTCTGGTGTCGTTTGGCCTCCTCGGAGCTGTGATTTGACACCGTTGGATTATTATTTGTGGGGCGCCGTCAAATACAAGTGTTATGTGGACAAGCCAGCGACAATTCAAGCTTTGAAGGACAACATTCGCGTCGCCGTTGCCGAAATACGGCCGCAAACAATCGGAAATGTGCTCAAAAATGGGGTCGGTCGTATGGCGTACTGCAAGGCCAGCCGAGGCAGCCATTTGAACGAACTTGTATTCCATAAGTAACCGGAAGGATTGTACTTTAATATGAAAAAATAAATTTGATGATCGGATGAACCGTTTTTGTTTTATTGCATTTAAAAAAAAAAATGTTATATGGCGGACCCTGTATACTTATCGCAGACCCTTCACTTTTTGGAATCGGTTACACACTCCACACTTTTGAAATTATTATTTTATACTTTTTGTACTGAGCTTTATATTTACTAATTTACCACCAATCTAGCAATGGGTTTATATATCCTTTGCTCAAATAATAATTTTTGGAATGGGTTATGTACCCGTCGCTTTATTAATCCGCAAATGAATAACATTTTATTCAGTTGATTTATAAATTCATCAAAAACATTCGCTCAGTTTTTATACCACTTTCGGTAATGCATCAGAGCGCATCCAGCTACTAGCAGGCTACCAACAACTTAATCACTCACAGCGGTCAGAAACGAAGATCAAAAAGATGGAGAAGGGTATTATTGCCCCAAAACTGCACTAGCATGACACAGATGAGGCAAGGGTTCCTTGATGCTCAGCAAGAGATTGGGCAAATTTCTTCAGGTGCATCCAAACTACAAAAATGTAAAAAAAAAAAAAGGCATTGTACTCCAAACAAAGCTATCGATTCTTAAAGAAGCTTAAGAACGACTTTTGGAAAACGATGCAAATATTAATGGAAAGTCCAGAACAGAAAGCTACATCCAGTATGCGGAAGATCACGCATGAATTCCGAAAAATTCTGCAATATCTTCATAGACAACAGTTACAGTTTAATTTTAGGAACAAGTCCAAAGAAGAGGCCCAAGAATCAGCACAAGATAATGTTTAATAGTAAATCTTCTCCATCTTTGAACGGTTACCGGGATTATGTCGTCGGCAAGGAGAACTAAAGGGTATTCCCATAGAGACGCTCGAACTTTGACAGCTCATTGCGGCCATGTTGTTTGAGTGCGGATGTCAAATGCAGTGTGTTATATTCATTCAGTTCTCACAAACCACCATGGCAGCACGTGCAAATCATAAAATTATTTTATGAAAATGGGTCTTCAGTTCGAGCAACGTTCCGCGCACTTCGCCCGTTTTACGCATTTTTGGATGAATGGCTATGTCAACAAGCAAAATTGCCATATTTCGAACGAGACCAATCCACACGAGGTTCGCCAAGTGGCAATGCATCCGCAGAAAGTGACTGTTTGTTGCCGATTTTGGGATTTGCTGGTTTTTTTTTCGAAAACGATAATGGTGTGGCCGTCACCCTCAATGGTGAGCGATACCGGTCAATGATAACCAATTTCTTTTGGCCTGAAATCGAAAATATGGATCTGGACAACATGTGCACACAGCACACGCTACTATGGATGTTCTGTGCGCTGGACTTTTTCTTGTGGGGTTTTCTTAAGTCGCAGGTCTATGCCAACAAACCGCAAACCACCGATGCCCTCAAAGTCAACATACGCCACGCCATCGATCAAGTATATCCCGATTTGTGCGCCAGAGTCATCGACAATTGGACCTTCCGTGTGCGCACCACCAACCGAATCCGTGGCGGTCATTTAAATGATGTCATGTTCCATACATAATGGGGTCGATGAACCTTTTAAATAAAAAAAAAAGTTCGCAAATATCTCTCCTATATGTTTTTTTTTTCATTTCAAAGATCAAGGACAATGCCTTGTTACTTCTTTCATTCACCAATCATCAGTCTCCAGCTGTAAGTGCAGTCACATTGAATGTTCAGTCAGGTATCAGGCAGGATCGCACAATAATTTAGCGGCGATGTTGTCATAAAAACTCCGGATACAGGGCATTGATGAGCAGATAGTAACTGTACTCGTCAAGGCCCTGAAGGGGTATTTCGAAATGTAGCTAGAATCTTTCGTTCTTCCTGATATAGCTAATAAACAAGCCCAGCCACATTCTCGTTGTGATTTAAACATCTCCAATGAGTGTTTTTTTGAAGATCCGCATTTTGACAGGCCTGAAAGAATAGATCTGTTAATCAGAGCCATAATCAAAGACACTCTTATTCATTGCTTCTATCAATTCAAAAAAAAATTTTTAAAGTTAAAACTAATTTGAAAACTCTCTAAGTTTGATAAGCTCGACACCCAGAAGATGCATCAATCTGCTTTAAAAGCATATTGTGAAAAACACTTTGTAAAAAATGCGACAAAGGCCTGCCGCATTTTATCGAAGTTATCGAATCACAATTGCAACCAAAAACCGGTAGTGTTCGGAAAGAATTATCGGATGAAGCCGAAGAAAATAAAATCAATTACTACAGACCTTAAATTACTGTTTTAAGACTGTGGGAAGCAGTGTTAAAATAAAGCACAAACTTTAGGAACATACCGTGAGCGATGTGAAACAGGGTGACTTGAAACTTGTGCTGGTAGTGGACGTCGAAACCTCAAATGAAATAGTCAAAAGACTAGTCACGCAGTTACCCCATTATTCCCCAATGGTCCGACAAGAAACGCCCATTAGACGATTCAAGGAGAGAATCCTTCTGCAGAAAAACGATATTTAAACAATTCCAACAATCCTATTATTATTGTTGATACTTTCACTACCCACGGCAGAGCCCATAAAAGTAAGGGAGTTCAGCAACGAGCCCATATTTTGCAAACAGCTGGGAACAGGACAATTAACATCTTTCACAATTTAGGTAGAAGTTCCCATAGCTAAAAAATTAAAAGGGTCCAGATCTATGTTGCAGATCTAACCAACGTGCTAATCGTTGTTCGGCATAGAACCATAACCCGTCAGGAACGTCAAATTCGGAATCATTTGCCACCTAGACACATGCTACCACTTGCAACGACAGATGTTCTTCAAACATATCGGTTAACAATACCACTCGTATCTGCTGATCGGCTAGATGTCTTCAGCATCTCTCAAATTCCGACACGAATTACAGCGCATTCCGGAGACGAATTCAATCTATGCATATCAACGTTGACAGTCGTGCCAAATACCATTGCTCAACAATAATAATCGAACGATGTGCACTCCAACATGGTATGGCTTAAATCCATGGTAAAATCCGCACCAATACAATTAATGGATCTTCGCGATCAAGAAGCCTATGGAACTTTACGCTGTATGCAATAAAATCGCTTTAACGGTTAAACGGTTAATCGAAGATGGTACGCTGCCAAAATCCTTTGGTTTCACAGCCGCTACCCAACCACATTTGGGACCTTGCCAACCGATTCGGAAAGGACGTACATAACTATACCATCTAGAAAAGCAGACACAAGCATTGGTGATATCCCTAATCCCTTATTTCAGCATAGTGATTGATATAAGGGATTAGGGGATTCTTTGGATTAAAAATATATAATACAGTCATAATCATTAATAAAATTGGTTAAGAAATTAATCGCTCTAGAAGCAATTCTTGCACATCTTATTAATGTTTAAACTACAACCATCCAAAGCTCTGAGCATACCCATGTACACCCGATCTATCACCAGAATAACGTTCACCAGCAAAACCCATGGACCCTGTTCATTGCATCCTCGTGCAACCGAAAACTGCAACGGTAACTAAAACTTTTTTCTTGTGGGTGACAAACGGGCCTCTTCTACAGTATCAACTTTCGTATTGGCTACGCCGAGGGCGAAAGAGCTTAATAGACATTCAAGAAGCATTAAGCTCCATTGGATCATGGATACAGTTTTTAAACCAGGTACTCGTGAAAGTATATTGTATTAGTGATAATGTATTTTATACAGAGAAGGAAGTGCCCGCGACCCTGAGAAAGTTTTTCCTCTTTCTGTTTCGTTTGATTTTAAATGTAGGGCTTATGTGCAGTTAGGGGTGTTGATATGTAAGCTGCGGCGACGAAGGCAGACTCCAGTGTGTTCACATAGCAGTCGATATCAGCAGCGGCGATGAGAGGGATTAAGCTCAATGTGTAAGCTTATGTTAGTAGCTATTTTACAAGCATATCTCTTTCTTTATGCTTGTAAGAATATGTAAGAAATGTGGGTTCTTGTACATAACCAAAAATACATTTTTACCCATTAACATAAAATTCTGTAAGGGAAAAAAGAAAATTATTTGCGCCCATCACATTTATCCCAGGGATGTGATTAAAATGGACACATTGTAGGCTTGGATTGTGTAATAACTTTAGGGTTGCTTGGATTGGATTTCTGTCCTCGGCGTGGCAGATACGGAAATTGATCCTGTGTGACATTACCACGTGTAACAGATGACAGTTACATGTTAAGTTGGCTTGCACGTTGATACAAGGGGGATAAAGAATAGCAGATTGTAACGCCCTAGTCGACATCAAAAGGCGATACTAGAGGGCGCTGAATTCAAAAAGACCTTATTTCTTTGGAACGCACCTTGTATGTTGTCACGATAAAACGATAAAGACTATAAGTGCTATTATGCTAACGCACTTGTTAATGTGCTCCAATCGGAGTAAGCTAATGCTAGTATAAGAATCAGATTAATTACTCGCCGTTGGCCAGGGGTGTATGTTTGCCGTTGCGTTTACCCGGATTCCATCAGGCTTGTAGTGTTGTCTACCGAGCTCCGTACCAAACCATCTCCATAATTGATTTCTGATCCTGAGATGACAATAGCGTCGTATTGATTGAAATACAGATACACAGAAATATAGAAATACAGATATACAGATATAAAAATATCTGTTTGGGGGGGATAAGATGTCCACATGCTCTTTCTGTAGGGCGCCTAAGGCACATGTAAACACCATTGCTGGTGTTCCATGCATTTCCGTTAAGATGTTGCATTTAACTTAGATGTTAATTTAGACCTGTTGGCGCGCCGGCTGACTGTGGTTAGCAGTAAAATTAAATACTTTCTAAGTTCCTTTGAGTGTCCTTGTTGGGCGAAATTTATTGAGACTCTTAGTAAGTCGGTTTCGCTGACGTCCCAGTTCATTGTAGCGTCTGTAGTAAAAATTTATGGTATTTCTCATAAACCACTCACAGCCAGTGATCGTTTAATTTGGCTGTAATAAGCCAGACCCCATATTTGACACCCATATCTCTATATCTTAGCAATGATATACACCTTATTCGATATTAACAATTTAATGCTTTTCTAAAGAAAAGGTGTTAGGTGTTCACGGTATCCTATTTTACAAAAAGACAGATACAACACTGAATCAGAATAAAACACGACTTGATGGAGCTTTATTTAAAAACTAAAAACTTATTTCTGGGTTGGATAAATCTTAAGGCAATCAATCGCTTAAGCTTTCTCTTTGTTTAATTTTAATTCTCTCTTATAACTTAAACATATTCTCTGTTTATATTATTAATAATGTGGCTGCTGCTTTTATTTGTTTATGGTTTATAGTTGCTGTTTGTGTGGCCAAAGTTTTCTTTGGTCCATTTGCTCTAGATGGATAAGGTGTCATCACCCGCTGAACAAATCTGGTTGTGTGGACTGAGATCCACTTTAATGTAAACAAAAGAAAAGAGTATCAATATACTCTTTTCTTTTGTTGGGTGATGACACCTTATCCATCTAGAGCGCCTCTTCTCAGCAATGAGCAGCAGAATACCTCTGGCAATCTGACTGCTGCGGGCCTCAAGACTTCTTTTTATGTAGCCAATCTATCTGCTGTATTGATTTTGTTCTGGGTGCTGCGATTGTTGCGTGGCTCATTGGCGCCTCCCATGTGGCATAGAGTCTTGACAGCCAGGTACTTCTTGTTATTCGCAGCAGCGGCTATGTTTAAAAAGAATATGTAAATATGTTAACTGTTTTAGTTTCTGGGGAGCGTAGCGCATTGCCCCTCTTCGGCGTATCTTCGGCGACATCTAGCACCTTGTGACTGATTTTTTCTAGTTCGTCAATGTTTTGCCGATGGAGATTACTGTGGTGCAAGGCTGTCTTCTTTCAGCTGGCAGCAGGGGAACTCCAACTTTTCGTCTACGAAGTATGCCTCGACTATGACTATGCCTCGGAATGTGCTATTCTGTTTACACACCAGACCCTTAGCGCCTTGGCTCCGATTCGGAATGTATGAATTTCCCTTGCGAGGTCTTTAAGGCTGAAATAATTAACACTAGTCAAATCTGCAGTTTTCAATGGTATTCGGCATTGTGTCTCTCCAGAAGTAAGTGAAGACTTGGGCCCGATGGATTGCGCGGGAGCAATTGCCTGAGCTGGCCTAAAGTTCAACAATCGGATTGCGGCCGTTTGCGTCCTTGTGGGATGTGATGATTCGTCCTAGTGGCCAGGTCAGTTGTCGTTGAATATTTTTTTTCATAAAGACTAGTAGTTCGATTTCCCACTTGATGCGCTGTTGTAGCAGTCCGAGGTACACGTGGATCCACCGTTACCAAAATTCTTACCGAAGTATGTCCAGTTGCTTCCAGCGGGAGATCTGGCCTGAGTGTCGACGCATCCTGCAAATATATGGGCAGCTGTGATTAGTTTGCCAATTAGAAAATTACCAGGCGTTTGGGCTGAAAGACAAAGGATTAAGAGAATGAGAATTTAATTTGGCTTCAATGACCAACGACGGTCTTTAACTCCTTATGTGTTAAGGTTGCGGCCGAGAATGTTCCTTTTATTAGGTATTTTTCAGTATGGACTGGAACTCAATAGCTATTGCGGAACTAGGAATGTTTTAATCTCTAAAGAAAGAGATCAAGCTCGGCTAGTTCATTTTAAACTTCAACAAAATTATTTACGTTGTCGCAGTAGATTCATTGTGGGCACCCAAGACGTCCACATATCCTCTAAGATAGCCGCAGCAAAGTTCTGTAAGATCACCTTAAGATGTTTTGCCATTGTTGCAAAACAACAAAACACCGCTAGGTACGCCTCGTGGGGCCTTTTTCCTCTGACCTTCGTATGGACCAAAAATGGTTCGCAATAATCTACTTCAATTGTTTTGAAATGTCGAGTTGCTGTTACTCTATTGGTAAGGGGCTCATGACTTGCTGGAGCATCTAAAGTTTGGTTCGGCAACATCCAACGCGAACTGTTTCTGAGGCAGACCAGAAATGTGTCTTAACTGACGAGATTTTAGGTTCAGCATGATGCATCCAGCTATTTCCGTGGCGGGGACAGCTGCGCATATCTTTAGCGCAGCATAAAAATGGCATACAAATTTTACGTTGACTTGTCCTTAACTATTAAACCTCCGTAGTCAGTTGCCATGACGCACCTTGGAGTATCAGTCGTGTGCGCGGATTTCCTTTTGAAACTTCGTCCAATATTGGCACGTGAGTCATCTCATTCATATCATTAGTTCCCATAATTATTTAAGGAATAATTACCGTGACCGGCCGTGACGACTTGAACGAACAATCCGAGCGGGTCAAAGATTTGTGACAACTCGGAGCAGACTACCCTTTTAGTGATCGGCAGCTGGCAAGATGTCAGAATAAGGATCGCAAATGATTCAAAAAGTTTTTATGCTCGGTCTGTGAACTATCGGTGACTGAACTCCAGATTTAGCTCTCGATTCTCCGCAGGAATATGTTCCAGCAATTTGAGATGGTTCATCATTTCTGTAATCGCAGTCTGAATGTTCCAAGCAATCCTTGTAGCTGTCGTGGTTTTTCAACTGCTTTCAACTTCCAACTTCAAAATTTTCACTTCGGCAGTCGCCGAAGTAGTAGTTCTTCCAACGAGCGGCAGCGCCTAATTATAGTCCTGACAAGGCGTTTTCAGCCAACGCCACAATTATCGTGGAGCTTGGTATTATGCCGTTGAAGTTCTGTAAGTAATTGTGTTCAGCTGATAGTATTGGACAGGTTAAATAGTTGTTGCTGTTCACAGGATGATTTGGTATTGACGATCACCAGGATGCACCCAAATTTGACTGTACATCTTCTCTATATCTAATTTTAACGCGTATCGGTAGGTGTGAAAGCGAATAAGGATGGCCAGGACAGGGCAGATCGCTCTGGACTGTCGGTTCATTTAGCAGAATATTGTTTCAGTCTATTGTTTTAAAAATTTCAGGATTGAGTACACAATGGTATGATGAATGATCACATAGTGGTTGCTGGGGAGACACGTGGAAGCAATCTGTGTCATATGATCATAATATTTCAAGTAAAAAGTGAATAATTACAAAATTCTGCTGCGGGAAACAAAACAAAGATTTTTTTTTTTTATATTTTTATTTATTTATTGTATCTTCTCTTGGTATATAGAGACTAACAATAAGTTTACAAATCTTAATTTACTCACTTAATTTTAAATTATACTAAATGGCCCTAGGTCTTGGCATCTGGGCAGGTGAATCGTTATGTTGGAGGCGCGTGATTATTCACTTCTATAAGTGATTTGGCCAATTGATTTGGATGCGTTGCAAGTCGCTTTAGGTATTTAGCCTTCTGCTGGACAATTTCAGTTTTTACAACTGGAATCCGTAGCTCCTGGTGGATGTTCGCGTTCCGGGCGTACCAAGGCGCACCAGTTATGTTTTAAAGGATTTTTGATTGTGCTTGTTGTATTATTTCAATGATTATTTCAAAGATCAATCGGAAAATTCTAAACCAGAGAAATGAGACCCAAGAGTATACCAACAAAATTGGAATATTGGCGGATATCGATAAAAATCTACCCTCAGAACTGACGAAGATCACAAAAAAGAAGCCAAAGCCACCACCTTTGTACATTCGAGAGACAAGCTCTAATATTCGGGTAAAAAAAAATTGAACTTGTTGGAAAAGACAACTTCCACATAATACACTAAAAGGAGGGGTACCATCCACGAAAGTAAAATCCAAGTAAGAACCGAAGAGAGCTTTGGGACTCTTGCACATTATTTAAACGAAAATAACCAAAACTAGACCACTTATCAACTAAAAAGTGGAAAGGGCCTTCAAGTCGTTCTCGAGGGTATGCAGGCTGCCATAACACCTTCAGAAATTACGCAGGCATTAAATGATAAGGGTTTTAAGGCGAAAACTGTCCTTAACATCCGGAACAAAGACCGAAAACTACACTTTAAAGTGCACCTGTAACCTGACATTAAAACATTAAAGAAAAATAAAGTACACCCTATTTACAAGCTACAGTTTCTTTTGCATCGTAGAACCATACAAGCGCAAAGCCCCCGTCCAATGCACTAATTGGCAAGAATATGGTCATACAAGAGCATACTGCACATTGCGTTCAGTTTGTGTCGTCTGTAGAGAGCTTCATGACTCTGCTCATTGCACGACAAACAAAACCATACCGCAAAAGCAAGATTCATTCCCCATTCCCCTCCACAACGCACAGAACACACCTATACCATCAGAAAACACCCCAGAAGTGTTCTTCCGAACCGCAAAGAGTCCTCATTTGGCCCTGCGACCACCTTCCAAAATGTGACCTTCACAAACGTCTCAAAATCGGAACTTACAGGACCTAGCTTTACGACAACAACTCTACATGCTGCCCAAAACTGATCCGACACCAAATCCCATCATCGACGCAACAACAAAGTAGCTTTGAAACTATGATGCATACTCTGCAGCAGCAGATGATCGAATTCATGTCCTTCATGAGGACTACCATGCAAAATCTTATGCAGAACCAAAATCTCCTCATGGAGATTCTAATATCTTAAAACTGCAAATAATCAATGGCTGTTTTACGAATATTATTGTGGAACGAGAACGGCGTCTCACTGCATAAACTTGAAATAAGTCAATTCCTTCATGACAATCATATTGACGTCCTGCTTCTGTCAGAAACACATCTTACTGTTAAATACAACTTCCAAATAAGTGTTTTTTTGTTTTACGGAAAAAAACATCCAGATAGAAAAGCACATGGCGGGACCGGTATCCACATACATACAACTAGGAAGCGGCAATCTTACCTCTCAGCGGTATATTGTCCCTCCACAATGTTTCCGAACAAAAATTTCTGGACTTCTTCAACACCCTAGGGAACCAATTTTTGTGCTGCAGGTGACTACTACGACATATACACCCACTGGGGATTACGGTGAACCCAAGGCTAAGCTTTGATGCCGATATTGAATCCGCAGCAAATACCCTGGGGAGTGTCTTAGCTATCCTCGCAGCCGCAGGATGACAAACCTAGACCTAGCTCGTTCTTGATAAATTACGTATGCGACGGGAGTGGGAAGTTCATAGATCGCCTATCGCAAAGCAAAGATTAAAAAATGTTTCACGTAAACTCTCCAATGCGCTGAAGCAAGAAAATAAAAACGGCCAACGTCGCTATATAGAGCAATTATCAATATCAAGCAAAAAAAACTTACTATGGAAAGCTCATCCCAGTTTAACCACACCGGCAGAAACTATGTCACGTTTAAGAAATATAACAGGTGGATGGGCACGCAGCGATAAAGACAGAGCTACCACATTTGCAACGCATCTTCCAGCCGAACCCTGCGTTTCGAGAGAAGGGGAATATTGCACTGCAATATTTTCGCAGGCTATTGACAACGTTTGGCTAGATAGATTTTCCCAAAACACTTAAAATTCCTGAAGTCGTATCTCTACAACGGAACCTTTGCTGTGAGATGCAAGTCTGACATGTCCGACAGCAGACATACCCACAAGCAGACTACTAACAACTTCTACGTTTGCCGACGACACAGCGATCTTAAGTGGATCCAAATGCCCTGTACAAGCAACAAATGAACTCTCTTCTCACCTAATGGCTGTGGAGAAGTGGCTATCTAACTGGCGAACCAAAATAAACGAACAAAAATGTAAGCATGCAAAATTTACACTCAATCGGCAAGACTGTCCTTCAATAATATTAAACAACACCGTACTACCAAAAGTAAATGAAGTTGCGTATCTCGGAGCGCACCTCGACCGACGGCTCACCTGGCGGAGGCACATCGAAGCCAAAAGAACACACCTTAAGCTTAAGGTTAGTAGTCTCCATTGGCTCATAAACTCTAAGTAACCCCTCTGTATGGACTACAGGGTCCACTACAACTCTGTACTAAAACCAATTATACCAGCAGTAGTAACATTGAGATCATGTAAAGGGCCCAATCAAAGATACTGAAAACAATCCCTGGTATATCCGAAATTAAAATATACAAAGAGACCTTAATATTAGATCCGTCAAAGATGAAAGAACCCATGAAAAACAAAAGTGCATGAGCAAATTAACGTCACACCCTAACCACCATACGAGAAGTTTAACACGGGTTTGCGACCGATCTCGACTTCGCCGCAACGACTTCCGACCCAAAGCTGATCATTAAGTCTTTTTTCTAGAACACAGTTAAAAAGACTGTTAAATATTGTATATAATTAAGATTTTAAATATATAATTAGGATTGTTAGTCTCACAAGTGTTGAAAAGATACAATGAATAGAGCAAAGTTATATAAAAAAAAATTGGGAGGGCATGTTGTCGGTGCCTTGATTGGTTTTGACGGCAGATCTGCGTGCAATGTTCAATAATTATGTCGTCTTATTGCCACTTGCATATGAATTCGTATTCATATGGAACTTTGAACTGCTGAACTTGGAACTGCTGAACTTGGAACTGCTGAACTTGGAACTGCTGAACTTGGAACTGCTGAATTTGGAACTGCTGATTTTTTCAATCCACATATACGCTGTAATTCCTGAAATGGGGCTAGCACTGACGTTTCCAAGGCACTGGCCCTGCGCTGCTACTGTTCCGTAGCGGACATCAAGCGGCTGAACAAGATCGATCGCGAGAATGAAATTCATGCCCACCGTGTCATCCGGATCCTCGTAATGTTCTACTGGGAAATAGTGCTGTTGATATTGATACCGGTTTTTTAACAACGTAAAGTATTTTTTACGGAGGTGGAGTATTTCTTAAGCCTCCGCACCTAGGTAGCTCCCCAGGTAATGCAACTTAATGGTGTTCGTGTAATCTCGTGAGTTAACTTATTCGGTGAAGGGAGCACGCAAGCGAGGTCGATTCTTTTTGTCGCCACTGAACTTTGGTAAACCTAACACTGGTTGGTTTTCTGCAGGTTCTACCCTATGTTTGAGCCTGTGAACGTTCCACCGTTCGCCGTTCTTTGTGAACTTAATGTTACCCTAAGAAAATTAGGTTTCCGAAAAATTGTGAATAAACTTCAAAATTTTTAATTTTATTTATTTGTTGATTTATTTTATCGCCTTCGAAACGAGTCCCACGGAGTGGTAACTTGAGTTTTAGAAACAAAAAAATGTCACATGGCCAAATCCGGTGAATATGGTGGCTGAGCCAAAAATTCTGTCACAAGCAAAAATAAGTGAGCAATGGCATTATTGTGATAAAAAAGCCATGAATTGTTTTTCCACAAATTTTGGACGTTTTCTTCGTATTGGTTCTCGCAAATGGTGCATAACATCCAGGTAATACTGTTTATTAACCCTACGACCATATGGTAAGAACTTCTTATGCACCACGCCATGGTAATCGAAGAAACCAGTGAGAAAATCTTTGACATTTGATTGAACTTGGCGTTCTTTTTTTCGGTTTTGACTAACCTGGGTCTTCCCTTGGGACGATTTGGTTTCGATATCCTTACCATACACCCATGATTGTTCACCAGTTATTACCCTTTGGACGTCATTTAACAGATCTTGACCGATGCTCACGGTCGACGGTTCCTCTGGTCAATATTTTGCAATTTCGGAACTCAGCAACTTCTCTGATAGTGATTCGACGATTTTCCAAAAACAGTGAAGACAGTGCTTGAACGTTTTAATCAGTTGTTGACGAGCTTGGGCGTCCAGAGCGAGGATTGTCATTGGTATTTTCTCGGCCATCTTGGAAGAATTTTTATCACTTGCAATCATTTTTTTTTAATCAGAGCAGTTCTCTTACCGTGTGCCACTGTCAACATTTCAAGTTATTCAGAGCACTTGATTTTTTTTATATAAATTTTGATAAAAAACCTTTGAACAATATTTTTCGATAGTAGAAAATCGCCAAGCACACAAAATTTATAACCTTTACGCCTCTTACAATCAAACAAAGAATGCCTTCTATTGAAACTTGGAACAGATGTTTGGTTTTTGGTACTTCCAAAATAACAAAAAAAAACGATAATCGATCACCGCGAAATTTTAAATCACTTTACTTTTCACTACCTAAATCGATTTGAGCTTGTCCGTCTGTCTGTTTCTACGCGAACAAGTATCTCAGTTTTGAAGATATTGACTATAATTCTTGCACCCACCCTTTTCTTCTTGGCAGTATATTAGTCGAACCAACCAGGATCGGAGGATTACGTCCTAAAACTGCTTTTATTTAAGAATTCAAACTTTACTTAGATCTCTCCTTACTTTGATTTGAGCCCATTTACTGATCGGTGGACTATACCCTATGGGCTCCATACAACTGTTAAATGTTATAGAATGGTATAACTTCCCTGTTTTTGTAGATGTTATTCGCTAAGACCATTTTTATACCCTTGAAAAAGGGTATTATAATTTTGTCCAGAAATGTGTAACGCATTAAAGGAAGCATTAAAGGAAGCATATCATATAGCTGCCATACAAACGACCGATATGAAAACAAGTCTTTGTATGGAAACTTTTTTGTTTTCCAACCTATTGCAACCGAATTCAACATTTATTTATTTGATATAGCCATGCATAATTTTTAAAAGTTTGGTCCGAATCGGATCACTATATTATATAGCTGCCATACAAACGACCGATATGAAAACAAGTCTTTGTATGGAAACTTTTTTGTTTTCCAAGCTATTGCAACCGAATTCAACATTTATTTATTTGACATAGCCACACATGATTTGTAAAAGTTTGGTCCGGATCGGACCACTATATCATATAGCTGCCAAACAAACGACCGATATGAAAACAAGTCTTTGTATGGAAAACTTTTTTGTTTTCCAACCTATTGCAACCGAATTTAACATTTATTCATTTGACACAGCTATACATGATTTTTAAAAGTTTGATCCGGATCGGATCACTATATCATATAGCTGCCATACAAACGACCGATATGAAAACAAGTCTTTGTATGGTAAATTTTTTTGTTTTCCAACCTATTGCAACCGAATTCAACATTTATTTATTTGATATAGCCATACATAATTTGTAAAAGTTTGATCCGGATCGGATCACTATATCATATAGCTGCCATACAAACGACCGTTATGAAAACAAGTCTTTGTATGGAAAACTTTTTTGTTTTCCAACCTATTGCAATCGATATCAACACTTATTCATTTGATATAGCCATACACGATTTGTGAAAGTTTGGTCCGGATCGGACAACTATATCATATAGCTGCCATACAAGACGACCGATATGAAAACAAGTCTTTGTATGGAAAACTTTTTTGTTTTCAAGGGTATACCATCTTCGGCAAGCCGAAGATAACTTTTCTCACTTGTTTTATAATAATATGAGCCCATCTATAAAACTTAATGCAAATCTCACGACTATAATATTTAACTTTTAAACTGAACGATCGGAAGGGAATGGAACAAGTCTGATTCTGAAGTTGTTATAAAGGTCGGTCAACTATTTTAAAATCTATATGTTAAAAATTGAAGCCGCCATTTAACTGCGTTGGTGTCTTGTTTTTTTTTCGATGAAAGGCCGCATGAAACAGTGAGTGGCCGCATGAACATTGAATATAGAAGAATAGAGTGATTCCGATGGCCGGCTGAGGTGTCGTATCGCTGAAGGATCAAAGCGAAGAGATAATAAGAAGCAATATAGAAAGGGATAAAGGGAGAAAGAAAGAAAGCAAGGGAGAAAGAAAATAGAAAGGATTGGAGAAAGCATGGAAACGGTGTGTATGGGTCCACAGGCCAATCTCCACTCGTTGTCTCGAAGAGGGTGTGGGAAGATGAAAACAACGGGATAGAAGCGTGTTCTACGCGAGGCGGACTAATGGAGGAGTACGGAAGATTAGTAGTTTCGGGTTGGCCTATACAAGTAGCGCCCGGAGGCGCTTAAGACAGTTCGAGAAATCGGGCTACTGGAGAGTCCGACGACAAAGGCAAGTTTTAAGTGTAGTATAGTGTACGGATTAGGTGGAGATTCTGTCTTAGTTACTGGGCCAGGATCGATAAAACGATTCGAAGTAAGATTCCAGGAGTAGATCCTGGAAAGCCCAGGGTAAAGGAGTCGACGGCCTTGGCCGGAAACAAAGCCAACGACAAGAGCCTTGCCACGAAGCAGGCCTTGCCTGAAGTTATCTAACTTCCGGCCTTAACGAACAGACGTAAATCGGCAATCGCAAGGTACGGCAAGCTCGTAAACGTAGACCAACTGAGAAGCCCAGAAAGGGTGAACGCTCGACGTCGATATTGACACAAGAAGCCGCACACGGAGCCAGGGAGAACGCTTTAGGCAAGAAAGGTACTAGGACGCCGACTATTTATCTCTGGTCAGCCACGACTCTAGCAAAGCATACTCGCAAGCGTATCGGCCGACGAAACTCAACCAGAGCCAAAATCCTGACCGGCAGGGGCCACCAGGTCATTTATCCGGCTGCCAGACATCAGACGCACTGCTTGTTTGCATACGCCGTTAGGGATAGCGAAATTTGGCGAAGAATGGCAAAAATAAATCAATAACTAAAATTTAAGAAGAATAAAGTGTGCTAGCCCTGTTTACTTGTTTGTTTGGTTCTATTATTTTTTATATATTATTATTATTATTTATTATTATTTATATAAATAATAATAATTTATATAGTTGTTGCTTGTGGTCTCGGCGACCTATTTTAGAAAGAAAGTTGGATTTTGAAAAAATGGTCAGTATGTATTTAAATACATTATACAGACTGAATTTCTAAGAATCATGTTTCAAGGGTGCAACCTCGGAGTCTTAAATGTAAATCTGTTATCTGTGAGGCGGTTGAAAGACATGTACTTTAACAATAAACCAAGGCTGTTTAAAATGTGAAAATTAAATTTTTTGTTTAATTTTGGGTTTTTTTTTTGGTTAGTTTGATATAAAACCCCCACAAAGAATAAAGAAATATTGCTTAAAACAAATATCAATAAGAAAATAACTGATTATACATACTGCTGGGACTTGTGCACATCTTCTTATCTTCTTCTTATCTCTCTACAGTATTTTCTGTCATGTGTGTTCCCCATGGATTTGTCACATCTCTAAGCTTGACGCATGTACGCGCGGCCTTGTATCGCCCGAGCACTCTTCTCGTATGCATATAATCTATCTCCCTTTCTCTTCCTTTTGCCTATGGAGTGCGACTTCCTAGCTTTATGAGCTTTGACAATGCATTGGCCGCTAATTACAGGGAAGCTGCACATCTCACTATTACATTGCGTCGAGTATATCACTGTTTTTGACCCCCGGTAACGTAACAATTACAGCTTCAACCATATATATGTAAGATATATATTATTATAATATGTTTATTATTATTATTTAAATTATATGATAATACCAGAAACTAATTGCAACATAAAATTATAAATCACGCTTAACTGCTGATGATTCTCTCTTGGCTCTCTGATTCACTGACTCTTCTTATTTTTACTTAATTCGGTGTTGTAAATCTTGCGTTCACCCTTGCCAACTTCCTCGTTGAGTCTTGGCTACTACTACTTTTATGGGGTTGGCCACAATATCAGTGCGATGACACCTTTCATAGGCCAGGTACAATTCAAAAGTTCCAGGACTTATATTAAGAAACGAATATTACTGTTGTGAACAAAAAAAACACGGAAATTGTGAATTCATTAAAAAAGAGCAGAAACTACATTCGGAAAACTACATTTGGCCATGAAAGGAAACCGCTATGCTGACGTTGATGCCATCCAAAAGGCGACGACCCCCATCCTCAACGCTATACCGACCTATATATGTATACAGGGTGCGTTATGAAAGTAATGCGCATTTTCTAAGAAAAATATATTTGTTGATCTAATCAGTAAAAATTATTAAAATTCTTCAAAATAGTCCCCTCCTGCGTCAATACACTTGCGGAGACGCGTATGTCACGCCTGGAAAGCACCCTGAAACTCCTCGACAGAAATGCCTTTCAGGAACCTTGTTGCGCGAGCTTGGATGTTAGCTCTCTCTTCAGTAGGGGGAACAAAAAAAAGTCGCACGGAGCTAAGTCAGGGCTGTAAGGAGACTGGGGCACAACTGAGATCTTCTTCTGGGTCAAGAAGTTGGTGACGACGAAGGCCGTGTGGCTGGGGGCGTTATCGTGGTGGAGCATAAAAACGTCTTTGATGTCTGGCCTGACGCGTACGACTCGGCGTTTCAGTCTCTTGAGTACCTCTTGGTAAAAGGCTCCGTTGACAGTTTGTCCTTGCGGTACAAACTCAAAATGGACGATTCCTCGGACGTCAAAGAAGACAATCAGCATTGTTTTGATACGAGATTTGCTCATGCGCGCCTTCTTGGGTCTGGGAGAAAATTGTTTGTGCCACTCGGAGCTCTGTCGTCTGGATTCTGGATCGTACTCGAACATCCAGGATTCATCCCCAGTTACAGTAAAATTTAAAAAACCTGGATCATTTCTAATCGATTCCAACAATTCTTCACAGCGCAAAACTCGAACGTTTTTCTGCTCCTCCGTCAACACCTTCGGCACAAGCTTCGCACAGACCTTTCGCATTTGCAAATCCGCAAATGTTGACAAGTTTAGGATGTCAGCGATTGCCCGGATGCTTAACCGACGGTCTGAATTCAAAGTTTCTCGCACACGGCGAACGTTTTCATCAATTCGTGCTGTTGTTGGACGTCCGGAACGTGGATCGTCGGTGACCTCCTCTCGACCCTCCTTGAAGGCCTTGTGCCACCTTCCACACTGAAATCTCGAAATGCACTCCTCCTTAAAGGCCTTTCGAAGCATTTGATAAGTTTCCGATGCATTTTTGCCAAGTCGCACACAAAACTTTATGGCGTACCGCTGTTCCAGCGAACGCTCCATCGCACCGTGACACAACAGAAAAAATGACTTCGCTCTACGACACGTCCTACCACTTCTATTGCTCAGAGCGAACTGAGACCGAGCGCGTTGGAAAGGAGAGACTCCGCCCCAAATTTTCAGACAGGTCCGAGCGTGATACGACAGGTAGTTACGTGACAATGAAACCATGCGCATTACTTTCATAACGCACCCTGTATATGTATATGTATATAAACGACCTAAAAAATCATTCGATAACCTTCTCGAACGTGCAAAACGTTGTATTCAGGCAGAAGGAGACTATTTTGAAGGCGACCAATAAATTTAAAAAAAAAAAACAAATAATATTCGTTTTTTAATAAAAGTCCTGGAACTTTTGAATTGCACCTTGTCAATAACACCAAAAGCTGAACACATACTAAAATGAATTGAAATAAGGGATATCATTACGAAAATGATTTTAATGTGGCCTTCTTTGGCACTAATATACAGACTCAAATACTTAACGTTAAGAGCCACAGCTTCTGCAGATTCCGCATCTACATGGTCTGTTCAATAAGTATCGGGACTGGTGTGGTAAATTAAAATTTATTGTAGGTATCTTTACAGTTATTTAATATTCTTCAAAATATATTCCTCCTGCATTGATACACTTAATTTGACGCGTCTGCCACTCATCAAAAGCTCTCTGGAAATCGTTTTCCGGAATGCTTATAAGAGCCGGTGGCACAGCCGGTTCGCCAGCAGCTGCCGCACGGATATCGCACTGAGGCATGGCGCGTTGTCATGGTGAAGTTTCCAGTTCTTTGCAATGGCTGGTCGCACCCGGCCTACGCGTTTTCGGAGGCGTGTTAGTAATTGCACGTAAAATGCTGCATTAACGGTCGTTCCAGTAGGCACGAACTCCTTGTGAACAATGCCACGTCGGCCAAAAAAAGCAATCAGTATGGATTTGACTTTGGGTTTTGACATCCGAGCTTTCTTCGGACGCGGGGACGCCTGCGTGTGCCTTTCTGAACTTTGACGTTTTGTTTCCGGGTCGTACTGGGACACCCATGTTTCATGACCGGTAATAACTTTGTCGAGAAAATTTTCATTTACTTGAACGCAATTAAAAATTTCTTTCGAAATTTCTACCCGCGTCAGTTTTTGTTCTTCGGTCAAGATTTTTGCGACCAGCCTCGCGCACACTTTCCTCATCGCAAGATCCTCGGTTACAATAGTGTAGACAGTTCCGACTGAAATTCCGGTGTACTCACTGATAAGGGCAATGGTTAAACGCCTGGCAGAGTTTGAAACTCTTCTCACTTTGGCCACCTGAAAATTTGTTCGAGCTGTCGTTGGGCATCCGACGCTGTGCTCGTCTTCAACGAGCTGCCGGCCTTCCTTGAACATTTCGTGCCACCCGAAAACTCTTGTATGTCTTATGGTATTATCTCCATAAGCCTGTTTAAGCCATGAGCTCAAGGCTCCGACGCTGATTTTCCGAGTTTAAAGCAAAACTTCACAGCGTAACGTTGTTCAATGGTACGGTCCATTTTAGCGCTCAGAACGCCGCCAAAAATCTCGCGCCAAAAAAATTCACCTCCTGTCTTAACGAATGTACGTAGTCGACTAAAAAAATGCGCGCTTTGTTGGCGGGAGATCCTTCTACCGAGCCGACTAGTCAAAATTACAAAATTACGTAACGGCTTTCGAAAAGTGGGCAATGGAGTGGAATATAGGTATTAATTGCAGCACATGTTAACATGTTAACTCAAATAATAAAAATTTACACCATAAAAAAAAAAAAATGAAAAAATGAAGAAAGTATTTGAAGTTTGTTTTCTTTCTCGTCCTGGACAACAATCAATCTTCTTAAAAGTGTGATAGCCCGAAAACGTTCAATGCTAAGCACTATAACGATTGCGCAGTTACCTTTATCCAACTATTATTGTTCCAGTATTTTATCATTTAAGCAGAAGCAAAATGTGCAACAATGAAATCCATTATAATTGAGCTTACGTAAATTTGAATAACATTTTTTGCCACCCTGTATATATTCGATCTCTTGGCTTATAAGCTGGAACGATACAGTACCACCGCCTCAACTCAAGTCTTTTTATGACCTAAGCAGCGAAGGTTCAAATTCCACATCATTACTCGTCTCTACTCAGCGAAGTAGAGTATTATCCACGGGCGACGATGCGGACTCCTATCAAGCCATTCTCGATACCGCACAGGAAGTAACTGTCTTTGAAAGAATACAAACAACTCGGAACAATTAAATTCAGATGGATGACAGTAATATTTTAGCCTGAGTCATATCGCTAATAAGCCTCTTACCCTCGCTGTCGAAATTGTGTTAGAGGCTCATTGCCAATCGAATAATTTTGAATCAAAGCAGTATCTTCCCAGATCATCAATTTAGCTCAATAAGCTTTTTCGGCACTATAGAAAAACTGCACTGATTGGTGAAACACATCTTGCTGATATTTGACGACCCGGAGTATTCCTACGCAGTCATCATTGATATGAAGCCAGCCTTCTATAAGGTGTAACGTGATGATCTTTTACGCATAAAAAAAACTCCAACCTGCGCCCTATTATGGTTTTTAAGGTAATATCTTGAAGGACGAGAGTTTAAGGTCAAAGTTGGGAATACCCATGCTTTACATCGACGTGCAAGCAAATTCCACAGGTAACTCAAACATGTTACTAATGTCAGAAAACCGGTCTTGTCCCACAGGACTTTAGCAACGGCCACGTCTAAGCCGATTATGCAGAAAGTGGTTGAATCCTAAGGATACATTTATTGACCTAAATATATAGCCTAAAGTTAAGGCTCTTGTTCACGATAATATCAAGATATTTCGCTAGCGTTACCTGGTCCATAGCTCTATCTAGTTGTATTTAAAGTTATTCTTAATAAGCTTTTTTAGTTCAAAGAAGCGGTGAGTTGTAATCAGCGGAATGATCTTTAAATTCCAACGTTTGCAGTAAGCTACAAGAGTATCAATATACCCCTGTACTCTCTTAGCTGCTTCTCTAGAATTGAAGATGTTTGCTCTTAGGGGACTCCTACTAATAAATTTACCGTCCCTAACCCATCGTAGAAATATATATGCTGGGTGTCGTTTTCCTTAATAACCTTATTAATGGTAAAATTAAAATTAAAAATTTTGAAATGTAACATTCCAAATAGATGGACTAGAAATTTAGGCCTCTGTTCATGAGTTGTTGTAGATCTACATACTCCCAGCATGAGCCTTTTAGAGTTATGTGTTCTGGCTACAACGGACTATATTCTGTACTTTATGCACAGGGAAAAAAATGTGCCGATGAGATCCCGTAGGTGATTATAGGCAGCTGATACTATTGGACTGTTAAGGTAGCCGATGCTCTCCACTGGATGATCTAGGATGGCGGTTATTGCACCTAGCATGCACCAATATTTAACCGAACATTTTCTTTATATGTATCTAATGTTAGCGCGCTAGATGCAAAAGTAAATGAGGGTTGCCAAGAAGTGCCTCCAGAGTTGGTTCGACTCGTAGAATATTGCTCAGGCTGGGACTGCTGCTGGCCGGAGCTGACGCGTCAAACACTACTCCGAGTATGGTGGTGGAACTGTGGTGATTTCAGCACACAATAATGAGGGATCACATATTGGCACCGTCCTATGTCAATATCATGTCATATGTCCGAGGTCTTCATTTTGGTATATAAATTCAATGTATTGCCATTAACCAATTAACCGATGCTACATGATCTTTTTTTTTTTTTTTTCCAATGTTTTTCCTTATTTATTGAATCTTCCCTTTTACTTAAGAGTCTAACAATAAGTTTTCAAATCTTATTCTAAGCTAACTAAATATCATTTTATGAAATGATTCGTGCTATGTGGCCTAACAATTTAACGCTGGGCTGGTTGGTCGTTCCGGTGCAGTCGGCTTTGGCTGCATACTCGAGTAAGCTTTCTTGCAAGAGGATTTGGATGTGAGGCTAGTTTTTCATTATATTTAACTTTTTTCTCAGCTATTGTCTCAATGACAAGTTTTATTTGTAAGTCCCTGTGTATATTCTCGTTCCGAAGATACCATGGAGCTCCAGTAATGATTCTCAGGATCCTAGACTGTGCTCGCTGGACTATGTCGATGTTGCTTCTCGATGCGTTGCCCCATAGCTCGGAGCCATAGGTCCATATGGGTTTTAAGACGGAGTTGTAAAGGAGGACTTTGTACTCCAAGCTTAGGGGAGAGCGGACGTTTATAAGCCAGTGTAGATCCCGTGCTTTTAGTCTGAGGTGCGTCGTCTTGGCCTCTATGTGTTTCCGCCAGGTGAGCCGCTTGTCCAGATGAATGCCTAGGTATGTAACGTTATCGGCTTGTGGGATGCGCGTGTGGTTCATTACCAAGGGCGGGCAGCTTTGTTTGTTTAGGGTAAATGTTACCTGTTTGCACTTTTCTTCATTTACTCGTATGCGCCAATCTGCAAGCCAATGTTCTACACAAGTTAGATGGCGTGCTAGCTGCATCGTGGCTTTTACTGGGCATCTGGATCGACTTAGAATTGCAGTGTCATCAGCGAATGTGGATATCGTTAGCTGGTCGTTTGTTGGGATATCCGCCGTGTATAGGGTGTATAGAATTGGGCCCAGAACACTTCCTTGAGGCACTCCGGCTTCTATAATACAATCCTTTGAAGTGTTTGAACTGCATCTAACCGCGAACACTCTTTTATATAGATACGACTTTAGGAGCTTATGTATGTTTTGAGGCAGCAGTTTGATTATTTTAAACATAAGTCCATCCAGCCATACTCTATCGAATGCTTGTGCAACGTCTAAGAATAGAGCTGTGCAATATTCTCGTTGTTCAAAGGCAGTGCGAATTTCGGTTGTGATGCGGTTAACCTGTTCGATGGCTCCGTGTTTTGCCCGAAAACCAAATTGGTGCGATGGGAGTGTGTTGTGTGTTTTGAGGTGGGGGCTGATGCGTAGTAGCAGCACTTTTTCAAATAGCTTGGATAGACAAGTAAGTAAGCTTATTGGCCTGTATGATGATGGCTGTGTTTTGTCTTTCCCAGGCTTAGGGATCATAATAATAACTGATTTCTTCCACTTTTGAGGGAAGTATCCAATTTTAGTAATTGCGTTGAAGAGCAAGCAGATTCGTAGAACTGCACACTTTGGGAGCTCGATGATCATTTTCGGTGTTATTAAGTCGTAGCCAGGCGATTTTCCAGTCTTAAGTTGCTCTTTAATGACTTGCGTTATCTCGCTTGGCCGAAATTCTATAGGATCTTGTGGTGCTAAGTCAGATGCAGTTAAAGGCGGGAGAGTAAATGAGTTAGTGGCTGGATTTGGTTTGAATACTTTTTCAAGATGATCAGCGAAGACTCTTGCTCTGTCCGTGTCACTGCGAGACCAGCTTCCGGTAGAGTTACGGAGGGGTACAACCGTTTCTGTTGGTGCCTGTAGGTTCCTATGGCTTTTCCACAACGAGTTCTTTGTCCCTGTGGGCGTGAGATTCTCAATGTACCTTAGTTGTGCGTCCGCTTCTTCTTTCTTAAGCGCATTGGTAAGTCTGCGAGTAGCTGCTTTGAGTCTACTCTTTGCGCCAGGTGATCTGTGCTCCTGCCACTCTCTTCGAAGTCGTCGTTTTTCAAGGACAAGCAGTTCAGTATCTCTACTTGTTTTGTTGAACTTTGTGCTGCATACATAATTGTCTTGTGGAGTTGACGCTTTTGCTGCTGCAACGAGTATTGATTCTATGTTATCTGTAAGCTGATCAATGTCTTGTTCGGTTTCCAGGGGGCTAGAAGAGCCGGTATGGGAACAAACATATTTTTTGTACCTCGCCCAGTTGGTCCTGTTACTTGTGAGCCTATGCGGTCGCTCGATGTGTTGTAGGTGGTACAAGAGATGAAAGAGCACCGGACAGTGATCAGTTGAGAGTTCTGGAAGTGCCTCAGCTGTGATCATGGATTGGGGTATCCTTTTTGTGATGGCAAAGTCGATCAAATCTGGAAGCTTCATGGGATCTGCTGGCCAGTATGTAGGCGCTCCCGGGGAAACATAGTTTAGTTTGCGTTGCGGATTAATGATTGCGTTGTACAGCTGTTTTCCTTTAGGGTTCGCTATCCGAGATCCCCAGTACATGTGCTTGGCATTCCAATCGCCAGCTGCAACAAACCTTTCACCAAACGAGTCAAAAAGTGTTGTGAATTTTTCTTCGGAGATTGTGAAGCGAGGTGGGCAATAGACAGCAGCCAGAGTGAGAGCACCGTTGTGGCATTGGAGGTTTATAGAGGTGCATTGTAAGCAGTCTTCTTGCCAATTACCAAGAAAGTGGTGCTTAATTCGCAATCGTATTAGTATGCCAGTGCCTCCATGGGCCTTGCCATCCGGGTGATTCGTAAAATAAAATTTATATCCTGGTATTTGGAAGTTGTACTTTTCGGTAAGGTGAGTCTCTGAGAGTAGCATGACGTCAATGTTTCTGTCGGCTAAGAACTGAGCGAGTTCTAGCTTGTGCCGCGAAACGCCATTAGCGTTCCAGGTAGCGATTATTAAGGGAGTCATTATCCTGATTTAGAGGAAGCGAGCATTTCAATAAGGATGTTTTGGTTCCTCATAATCTGTTGCATAGTTTCTTGCATGAAGGTCATTAAGTTGTTCATGGTTTGCTGCATCGAAAGCATAAGCGCTTCAAGGTCAATTGGCTGCTGTTGCATGTTCTGTGTGTTTATTTGGTTGATTTTATGCTGGACGCTGGGGGTGACTGCTGTTGGTACTTGGATCCCTGATTTTAGTACACTTGCAAAGGAAGAGTTTGGTATTGTTCGGTGGCTGGCAGACGAAGGTATGTTAGTTGTAGTCGGTTCCATTTCTTTGTGAATTGTTGGTGTGATACGATTACGAGCTGAATCCACTCGTTTGTTTAGGCGACTCTTGAGTTCCTTGTAAACAATGCATCCTCGCCAGTTGGCTGTGTGTTTTTCGCCACAGTTGCTGCATAACTTAATTGAACTGTCGTTTTTATTCTTAGGACAGTTTACAGTCCTGTGGGCATCGCTGCAAACGACGCAGATGGATTTTAGGGTGCAGTACGCTTTGGTGTGTCCATATTCTTGGCAGTTGGTGCACTGCACAGGTTGCCTGCGCTTGTGTGGCTCTTCTACAGTTATTCTTCGGTGCAGTAAATACTGTAGCTTATATATAGGATGAACTTCATTTTTGTTGTTTTTTTGACTCGATGGCTCCAGTTCGACTTTAAAGAGTGGCTGCGGCTCTTTGTTCCTGTTGAGGATGTTGATCACCGTTTTGGCGTTGAAGTTCTTTTCCTTTAGTGCCGCGATAATTTCGGATGGGGTCACGGATGACTCTATTCCTTTGATGACAACCTGCAATCCTTTGGCACTTTTCAGCTGGTAGGTATAGTAACTCTTCCCAGCTTCGTCTAGGTACTTGGTTACTGACCGGTGGCTAGACTCATCCTGAGTCTGCACTTTTGTTTCTTGTATGTTGCCCTTAGTAAGAGGTATAACATGGAACTTGTTCTCTCCAATAATTGCAACTAGTTTGTTAACCAGCGCATTTGAGGTTTTCTCACGTATATATATTGGTGGCGGCTTTATCTTCTTCTGCTCCTGTTCCTGCTCTTCACAGTCATCCAGTAGTGCAAACCTATTTGAACTTGGCGCGTTGGCGCGATTTATTTTTGGCTGATTACCAGCCTGCTTGTGTTGCGGGCTTAGCTTTCGCTTTATTTGGATGTAGCGATCCAGCCCTGTTTGGCAAAGTTTTTTGTTTTGTTTTGGTTCTTGTCCGCTTTCGCTTTCAAGAGTCGGTGTGAGTGCTTTTGCATTCGTTGTTGTTGATTCAGCGGAATTGTACACCGCTGTCGGTATTGAGCATAGAGTTGTTGTTGATGTTGTTGCAGTTGTTGTTGCTAAAGGTGCGGTTGCATTAGATATAGTGATTAATGTACTGGTAGTTAAAGAACTTGACACCGTTTGGGATGGGGAGAGGGTGAGAGAGACGCTCTCAGTGCGTTTGGGTTCACTTCGTGCAGTCAGAAGCATTGGTGAGCAAGACCGCGATCGTGTGCTTTCTGCAGGTGCTAGGTCATTGACCGGGTGGGTGGTTTGGCACTCGCGGGCGTTAGACACGACGGTGAAATATGCATTGTTCCGCTGCAAGGAGAGTCGTCGCTCGTCTTGCTCTTTTTGCCGCTGAGCGCGCAATTCGCGTTGGCTCATTTTAGATCGATTGATTTGTTTGTTGTCTATTTGTTTTTTACTTTATTATTCCACACACAGAAAGTTTTGTAAGATAGCAATTTAACATTGCCAATAGCGTCTCTTTCGCTTCCGATTTGTGTATTTATTTTGTGTTATTAATTATTCGCTTTACTAAAATCAGGGGGTTTTATACGGAGCTCGATGAAAACACGTCTGACTTCGTCGAGGATGCGCTTAACTGAACTGAGCTACATGATCTTATTGCCACATTAGTTCGGAGACTATCCATCTCAACTTGGTTCTTTTGACAACCGGTGTCCCGATTCAAACCATATCTGTAGACCTTGCAAAGCCGAGCGAGGATCAATCCGTATGGTTAAAGCAAAGTCTGGATCCACCAGTGCCAACTGGAAAGGCATGATGTCTGGTATCTACTAATCTTCCCAATTTTGCAGCCTTCAGCTGCTGAATGAGTCTCCCAAGATTAAACAATCCGCGGTTTGGCATACCGTTTATGACAAGATAACTCTTCTAGCCTTATCAGCTGAAAATCATGCAAATTCCTCATAACTCATACTACCCTTAAAGCAGGAGTTGTAAATAAGAAACAAAAAAATTAAGCAAAGCTTGTCCGATTTGTCCTCCATGGCATTACCTTAAGTGATTCCTCGGGCCCACAGCGCAGTCATCTTCTTTTTAAAAAAACTATCAAGATTTATTATTCTTACCTATCAGAATAATAATTTATACATATAAATTATATAAAAAGCAAAACAAAACAAGTGAGAAAAGTTATCTTCGGCTTGCCGAAGATGGTATACCCTTGAAAACAAAAAAGTTTTCCATACAAAGAAGTTTTCCATACAAAGACTTGTTTTCATATCGGTCGTTTGTATGGCAGCTATATGATATAGTGATCCGATCCGGACCAAACTTTCACAAATCATGTGTGGCTATATCAAATGGATAAATGTTAAATTCGGTTGCAATAGCTTGGAAAACAAAAAAGTTTCCCATACAAAGACTTGTTTTCATATCGGTCGTTTGTATGGCAGCTATATGATATAATGGTCCGATCCGACCAATTCTTAAACTTGATCTGCGTGCAACAAAAATTATGATCTGGTTTCAAAACGCTAGCTTTAAAACTACTGTATATTTTTTGCATAGAAACAGACGGACGGACGGACGGACGGACAGACGGACATGGCTAAATCGAATCGGCTGTTGATGCTGATCAAGAATATATATACTTTGTGGGGTCGGAGATGCTTCCTTTAATGCGTTACACATTTCTGGAAGAAATTATAATACCCTTTTTCAAGGGTATAAAAATCAACATATATCCAAGCAGGCCATATTCTGGAAGAGGGTCAAAAATTAGATCTGGATTTCAGTTAGTTCACATATCAAACGATAAAAACCCTAGAAATCATATCATATCCTCATCGGGATGGAACGAACTAATGCCAATTACTAAAGGGGAGTCAGCTCCCAGCGAGAATCGTTGACTGGCTCGGCTTGTTTGACCCAGTCGTCCTGGCCGCACAGATGTTCCTATTTTAATTATTTAAACTAAAGCTTTAGTAGGATGTCAAACTGGATGATTCATCAGCAAGGTACTGGAAACAGTTCGGAAAAAAGATCAGTGCACTCGCCTCGGTTTACATATCAAAGTGTGTGATAACGTCTGAGCTTTCAATGAACATAGTCGCATTCGTAGTCGCATCAGAAGTAGATTACAAGGCAGTCCTTTACTTTAGACTTCAATCTGCCAGAACTCACTTCTTCCAATATCGGGAATTCACCATCTTTATCCCAACTTTCCATGAGGAGCCTTAAACATGGAGCCTTAAAAACTTAAAATACATTAAAAACAGACTTCATAAGAGACATAAGAAAACTGGCTGTAATGTAACTTTCTCAAGATACTTAGTAGCTCGGTCAAATTTCACCGTGCATAACGCTGAGTGTTATAAGAATTATATATACCGCTGTCGAATCCAGTTTACACAGGATCCGAAGCAGTTTTATAATTTTGTTAACACTAAGCGTAAGCATGTATCTTCTCCCCCCCTAATTTCGTTTAAAAATGTATCTGCGACTACTGATCAGGGCATTGTCGGTCTATTCGCAACTTTCTTTCAAACAACGTATTCACTTCCTACAATTATGGATCAGCCTTATTCATACAACATTCAATCAGCCAATCTTATTTTTTTTGTTTTTTTTTTTTATATTAACTCTGCTTTTATTTATTGGATCCTCTTAAATAAGAGCTAACAATAAGTTTAAAAATCTTAACTTATACAATTTTTCCCTGAACAGTCGTTTTAATTAATTTTTTTCCAACTGTTCCGTGATTAAGCGTCCCTAAAGATTTCTTCGCTCAGTTGGTAGGTCCCTTCGTCGGAGACGGGAACGACTGCTGAGCTGGGTTAGATTTCTCGCTAGGTGGTTGGGGTGCGAGGAAAGCTTGCCATGATATTTTTTCGTAAGCTCTGTGATTTCATTGGTGACTGTTGGAATATTTAAATCTCTATGGATGTTTTCGTTCCGAACATACCATGGTGCCCCAGTGATAGTTCTCAGGATCTTTAACTGTGCTCGCTTTATGATGTCAATATTGCTGTTGCTGGCGTTGCCCCATAGCTGTGCACCATAGGTCCAGATTGGTTTCAGTACTGCATTGTAGAGTAAGACCTTGTGGTCCAGGCTGAGCGGAGAGCCAGCGTTGATGAGCCAGTGTAAGTTGTTCGCTTTGAGCTTAAGATGAATTTTTTTCGCTTCAATGTGCCTGGCCATGTAAGTCTTTTTTCGAGGTGTACTCCTAGGTACGTTACCTCATCTGCTTTCGGGAGTGGTATGTTGTTCATCAAAAGTGGTGGGCAATCTTGTCTGTTCAGCGTAAATGTCACGTGCTTGCATTTTTCCTCGTTGACTTTTATTCGCCAGTCAGAGAGCCACTTCTCAGTGGCTATGAGGTGCAATGCCAGCTGTGCTGTAGCTTGGATTGGGGACCTTGAACGGCTAAGGATAGCTGTATCGTCGGCAAACGTGGACACTGTTAGCCGACTATTTGTAGGAATGTCAGCAGTATAGATGAGGTATAAAGTTGGCCCAAGAACACTGCCTTGGGGGACTCCGGCCTTAATTTCGTGGTCAGTGGAAGTAGCAGTGTTGCACCGCACTGCAAACTTTCTGTGATATAGGTATGACTTTAGAAGTTTGTGTGTGCTTTCGGGTAGAGATAATTTAACTTTAAACATTAGGCCGTCTAGCCAGACTCTGTCGAATGCTTGGGATACGTCTAGAAATACGGCTGTACAGTATTCTCGAATTTCAAATGCAGTTCTTATCTCCGCTGTTATTCGATTCACCTGTTCAATAGTAAACTCATCTGTCTGGCCCATATCACAGCGGTTAAGGCCAAGCGCCTTCTAAAGCTTAAGCAACTGAACGGGCTCATACGGTCAAGCAAACTTCAACTGCCTACTAAAGTCATACTTATTAAGGTATGACTACTTGGACCTATGCCATCCAATTATGGGGAACGGGCTCCAAGCACCAGTTTGACAGACTGAGAACTGTTCAGGCACGTGCTGCTCGGCTTGCATCCGGGCTCCCCTGGTACGTCTCCAATCACGCTATCCCTTAGGATCCCTTAGGATCTCCGGATTTCTCTGATTGGTGATCAGATCAACCTCCACAGCAGCCGATACGCGGAAAAATTGGCGACACACCCAAACTCTCTGGTAAGTGATCTCGCCAATACTCTCCGCCTCCTACGTCTGAAGAGGATCCACTCCTCTGATTTCAAAGGTCATGGATTTTATCACGAACACTCTTATTGGTTGTGTGCCCTCGTTGAACTCTACAAAGCGTTGGGGGTGTATGTCCTCGTTTCGGAGCGTTGTCTCCGCAGACTATTTTATTTTATTATGGGCGACACCCCATACGAGTTTCACCGTCTTTGATGTATTCGGATTCTGTATAATGAATATTACCAGGCTTATAATGCTTGCTTATAATTTATTTATCTTGTCTTCTTGGAAACTTCAACCATGTAGCCGATCTAGAGTAAATTATTTACCTGTTTAAGTATTTTTTTAAACAATTCTTGTTCTTTTCTCAAGTTGGTAAGTTGGGTTAAGTTGGTATCCCAACTTAATAGCACAGGTCTCATCAAATATTTTGATACCTTTGGCGTCGTCACTAGATCGAATCGGCGTGAAACGACAGCGTCAACTTTAAAGCACCCTCAAGCATTGAAGCGTAGGACGCCGAGCTCCATCCTGTAGTCTTTCTGATCCATTGCATACAAATTGAGCTAGGGACGACCATCGTGTTAAGACGTTTAAAGAGGGGCTCGTCTATACGAGTGACTGAGGATATCTCGTACAAAAAGGGAAAAGTATCGATGCTTGGTTCTCCGCTGGGCATTTTTATTGGCAAAATGATAAAATAAGGGATTATGGCGTGATTTACATTTGCCGATACCACATGCCAGGGTAAGCCATTTAAATCATAGTCGCTTTCCTCATACGAGTCATTTCCTTTTATTACTTATTTTAATTATTGATATGTGTATTTACGTTGTTTCAGACACGGCTTCGGCGGTCGTATATAATTAGTCACTAAACACTTCAACGGTAGCAGCAGATTTATCTTTTAGCTGCTTTTCCCAGGTTAGTCTATACTAGTTCGGTAGTTTCAGGCCGAGTACCCTTACCAGCATCGGGTTATTCAGGTTGGCGTCTAGGTGGCACACTTCCACCGCGGCGCATATGTTCTTGACTGCTAATGCGTAGTCTATTATTGAATCTAATATAATTTTTTTTTAATCACATCTGGTAGAAACAGTTTGTGTTTGACCAAGCCCTTCCCTTGAGCACTTTTGTACCTGCAGTATAATCTACAGAGCTAAGCTAGTCTTGGTAGCTTGGCGACAGTACCGGAAGATCCAATGTCGACCAACACTGCGCTTGCCTGGCTGCGACCCTGCCGACGAACTACTAATACATATTTCGTAAACGTGCCATTGCGTAACATTCCACGAGGGTTAAAAAGAAGAAAGTAAAGATAAAATTGCCCATAATCTAGCGCAGAGGACGAAAGACGAGATAAGAGCTTAGTGCCGCGAAATATGGTATGGTTAATGGCACCAGTCTTTAATTGCGTTTTCTATACGATTTTTGTGTAATTTTTTGTTTACGTTTGTACAATGAACAGCAGCAGGGAGATTAATTAAATTGTTGATAGATACAGGGGCATCCAAAAGACCAAAGACCTCTGTATAGCCTTTCTAGCTATTATTTCAGCCCAAAGGGCGCGCTGCCTAGCCACTTGCCCAGCTTAATAGGTGTAAACAATTAACAATACATATAATAATTGGACTAAATAACAATTTAAAGTCATCTACGGGATCGACCCCTAGGGGATCGTTTTATCAGGTTCCTCGGCTGACGCCTTTTCAGCCTCCTTAGCGACGTCTCACTGGCCAGTCATTGTGCCAGTCTATTCCTGTGCCCTTGTTGTCTGTTATTGTAGCGGATGGAGTGGTTATTAATCTTGTCAAAGACTGAGGGCAGCTTGAGATCTTTGAGCAGTGACGAGTTACGAATGTACCTCTCGCATCCGCTGATCAATCTGAGTGTTTTGTTTTGGGCCGTCTGTACTTTTTTGATTTGGCTATCACAAGCTAATCCCCATATTTGCCACCCATACCTCCAGATCGGCGCGATAATTTGCTTGTAGATGGTCACCTTGTTAGCCAGTGACAGTTCCTCCACTGTGCAGGGAAGCATGGCAATCTTAATATGGCGTTGAACAACAACGCTATGTAGAAAATTGCGTGACTTGGTAATGCCTTTAGTGTGGCGATGCATATAGCATCGTGGCCAGGTGCTCTGCTTATATTTAGACGACCAATAACTTCGGATATCTCACTGGGGGCAAAGGCCTGATAGGCAGGTCCATTTGAAGCGCTTGAGACAGCCTGGCATGCGTTTCGCTTATTTGCTCCCAGATCGTTATGTTAAATAGCTGAAAACGTTTAGCAAGGTGCCCAGCAAAAACCTCGTCTTCCTGCAAATCCGTCCGACACCATGACCCGTTGCTGTCTAGAAGCGGCGCCTTCATGGAGCACATTCTTTTGATGGCGCGTGTGGCCTTCCAAAATGAGTGACGCCATTATCAGTACCAGTGTTCACCAGTCTTGCATTGAACCATACAGCTTTGTGATCCGCCAGTACCCGTTGAAGCTCGCTTTGTGCCGAATTCCATGCTGCTTTTTCCAGGGGGTGGTGAAACCTCATCCACCTTGTGCGTAGGCATCTCTTTTCACGGATTAGAAGCTGGATCGCGTTGGTGATCGGGATACCTGATGCGGGCTTCCGGGGCCGAGTGTGTGCTGCCATTCTTGCTGCTGTCTTGACTTTGCTGGTGAACATTTCAACGGCGTCTTCCAAGTCATCCCCAGAGTTGATCTCAATATCGAGGTGCAGAGATCTCTCAACTTGTCCTTTGAAGAGTGTAAGGTTGCTTCGCTTGGTTATGAGCCTCTCCGACGTCGGGTATGCCATAGCGGCTGCGTCCAGCGTGATTATTAGCGGTAGGTGGTCGGAGCTGAGCTCAACGACAGACCGTATATCAACGTGGATACCCAGGATGCCCCTTGTCAGGGCAAAATCGATGAGTCCAGGAGAGCCTCGTCTGCCAGGCGGGTACCGTGTGGAGCACCCTGTGGCAAGACAGTTCACCTCAGTGCTCAGGGCAAGATTCGCTAGCGCACGACCTCGTTGGTTACACCTTCCTGCACCCCAGAGCCAGTGGGAGGCGTTCCAGTCACCCGCCACCTCAGGCAGTTTTGGTCCAGGATGTCGGTAAACTCCTCCGTAGTGCAAGCAAATCTCGGTGGGCAGTAGACTGCTTGAAAGTTGATGGTGCCGGGTACTGTGTGTATGGCTGCAGACGCAAGTTACACCTTGTCGGCAGTTATTGGGATTAACGGGAAGTGGACTAGGGTCGATTTAACCAGGGTACCTGCTCCTCCTTTTGCATTGCCATCGCTTGGGTCGTTTGCGGGATAGGCATCGAAACCGTACAGCCTAAGCGCGCCTGTCCCTCGGCAGTGAGTTTCGCTAAGCAGGAATATTTCTTCTCGCCTCACCAGACAGTCAAGTTCGGGCAGTTCGTGGACACACCATTGGCGTTCCACACTAAAATGCGCAGCGACACTATTTTGAGGCTTGCTGTACTTGACGAGCAGAGAAGAAGTTGAATATTTGCCTCTTCTGCTGTTTCAGCATTATCAACAAGAGGTCCATCTGTTACTCTTGGATCGAGCGTACTGACGTTGAGCGTTTTCAGTATTTCCTCAGTTGTGTTGCAACTTGTCATTGGATGCAGAGCTGGATCGCGGCGACTTCTTGTTCGAGTGCGGCTTCTTTCATTAAGCTGTTGATGGTGATGATGTGCCTGAGTCTGGTTTTTCTCTATGTTCCTAACTCTTGTTATATCCGCTTAAGAGACACTACCCCTAGTGATGGCCACCTGGCCACTGGGGGCACTTTGAGGCATCAAATGCTTGCACCCATGCCATGCTTGGGCCTGGAGCGTTGCAGGAATGCCTGGAACTTGGCACATCCTAAGTAGTTTGCAGGGTGCTGTTCTCTACAGTTGCAGAATGTACATAGCTCATTACGTGGCAGGCTGCAGCTACTCGCGGGGTGTTTTCACATTTCACGCAAACATGGGCTTTTCGGCAGGATTTGGCCAAATTCCTGGCTGGTCCTTGTTTTTGGACGCAGTGGCTATGTTTACGAAGAAAATGTTAATCAGTCTCGCTTTGGAGAAGCCTGGTTCGCTGCGGCGCTGGGCCGTGTGTGCGTCTTACATCTTGTGGCAAAGCTTTGCCAGCTCTTCATTGATGTGACTATGAGGAGTGCTATGATGCAGGCCTTTAATGCAACGCGTATTTCTCATACGTGTCTTCGCAACCCGCGGAATCGCACGAAATAAATGCAAACGTCGATCGGCCAAACATGCGTGCGACACCATTGAATGCCATTTACGAATTGCATCCACAAGTTATGAAAAGAATAATATTGAAATCCCACAACAGACCATCTGGTGTCCCCTTTTATTATATTGTAAGTCCTTTGACTGTCTTCGGAGCGAATAGCTGTTTCTTTCTCTTATCCAGTCATGCAATTTTTAACGACATGATATGGCTTGTTTAGAGAAGCCAAAAGGAATATGTTACTCCAATAAGTTTCATTTAAAAACTGACTTTAAATATATAAATTGTTATCTGATACAAATGTTTCTTTCAGCTATTTATAATGTTGTATCCAGATGGACTTTAATAAGTTAGTATGACCCACCGCTCTTACTTCATGTAAAAAAATGTATTTAAAAGCGGTGTGATGGAGTGGTAGATTTGCCAACAGTTATGACCAAACAAAAACTATAGTATAATCAAGATCAAAGCATAAGTCTATCATAAGGAACAATGCATCACACACACAAATTTAGGATCGGAAGCCTCCCTCGACATTTCACAAAACAAAGCGCGTCAGGATTGTTTATGCAAAGCTACTTAGTGATTTTGTTCCGTTCCGTTCTATCCGTTATGTTCTACGCTTTTTTTAAAAAACCTGGTCTTTTCCTGAATTACTCTTACATTAGCTTTGATTTGGTATTTCAGCACGACGTGGCGGACGTGATCGGTCTCATTTTTTGAAAATATGATGACGTCATCCAATTTTCTCCCTCAAAATATCGCCATTTTTCAAGCGAAACGGCAGACGACAAAATTCGTATTTACCGCCATTTACCGAAAATGAAGACGTCGGTCAAGGTAAATCTGTTGATACCCTGACATAAGATCGAGGGTGGTGAAAATGTTGAATTCCCGAGGTTCGCAAGAATCATGGGAATACTGGGTATCGGGAAACGTTCTGGGATGGTTCACTCATATAGTTTCCTGAAATCTATGACCAACCCCATGTTTGGGTTATGAAACGCGTCAATGCCTATTTTTTCCACAACCCAGTTTGGGCTGTTGTAGGGTGACCATCAATGGCGTGATAACGCCCTTCTGCATTTGTTTGCCTTCATTGTTTACGAAATCGGAAGCACCCACGAAGCTTGGATAGGCTCTAGGTTCGTTGTCTAATTTACAAATCGGAGCAGTAACAACGGTGTTTCGTTCTAACGATTGGGTCCGTAAACTCCATTTTAACGGGGGCACATTCCCATTCTCCCAGCTAACCGTCGTTTAATGAACGGCAATCGGGAGCGTCCCCAAAAAAACCTTGAATTGAGTCACTTTGGAGCGTACTCATTTTCACTTTCAATCTCTTCAACTGAAGCCCTCGCAGCCTTTTCGTATTCCTTCTTAGGATCTTTTGGATTTTCTGGGTAAAATTTGTAAGACGCAGACATCTTGAGCCAGTCGAACCATCTGAATAATTTCTTATCTTTGGATTTGAATCATTTGGCCTTAACCTGGAAAATGAACCAACCTTTTTGGCTGTGGGGCTTGCGCTAGATTTTCATTGTTAATATTTTCGTTTCCAGGTGTTTAAGCTCGCTCCTCCACAGTCTTAGCGTACGAATTCCCGACAATGCTCTATTCAATGCTTGCTTCCGTTTCTCTGCCCAACTCCAGCGCAGATGGCAAGTCTTTGGGCTTGTCTTAGAAAAGCACATCTCTAAGCGATTTTGTGAGACCCGAAGGGATTGCAGGGTGTCGGCTTTAGTTTCAGCGTTGAACAGATCGTTGCCCTCTTGTTCGTTTGTCATCACAATAATCAAATTCCCAACGTTAGCATTTTCTGGTCAGATCACATTGTCTTTTCATCCTTAAGCCTAGTAGCCCTAAATATGTTTTATCCGAAAAATTACAATCTAATCTGACCCAGATGGAATCGAAGTGTACAGAAACTTTTTAATACGTGGTGATTTGAGGTCCTTTCACCTCCAAACTATAATCTCAACCAGCTAGGGAGTCCAATTGGGTTTAAAACTGATATTGTTATTGCGCCAATACCTGTCTGATGGCATCTTCAATGGGAGCTTGGATTTAAGCGGGGTCCATAGTTTTGCCTACTGGGATACTAGCTAACGGCTAATCTACTAATCTGTGCAATTGAAAAGTAACTTTTTTTCAATTTTACATCTTTTAGGAATGGATTAAGTACTCATCAATTTAACGATGACAAGTGTGTGGTGCTTGCCTTCGTCAACTAATTACTGGACTTGTGGCTCAGCGATGTGATTATATAAGCCTTTAGTGCTGCGCTGTCTTGCATTTTAAATTCTATTAGCTCTATATAGGACTTTAGGTTATCTTTTATTTCAAAAATGTCTGAAAAAATTTGTTCGAAAACTCTTCAGTCCCCATAAAATTTGAAGCAGATGCAGCAGAATGCTGAGATACATTTATAATTTTTTAATTTTTAATGGAAAGGTTTCTATTTTATTTTCATGGATTTCTGTATAAGCCTCATTTAAGTATTCTTCTACTTGACCGAAGGAATAATTCGGCCTGGCATCTAGTTCTTTTTTGTCATTTTCTCTTTCTTTTTTTTTCTTTTGCTGCTTTACATTTATTTAGCATTTATTATTGACATGATTTTTTGGCCTATCGGCCCTAAATGTACTAAATTTTGTATGATTTTGTAGTTAGAAATTCATATTTGCTTTCTACAAAACAATCTTTCCCTAGACGCCCGTCAACTAACTTTGTAATTTTTACTTAATCCTTAATCAGGAGTTTTTTTGTTAATATTTTACTTATTATTAATTTGAAAACTAAATTGATCTGCCGCTCTTGGGGATGTTGTTGTTGCTATATATGCGGCCGGTTTTGCTGCCGCCGATGTTTCTGGGGTGTGCTGGTTTTTTTTGGTAGATGATGCTGCCACTGTCTGTTGTTTTCAAATTTGGTATTTCTTTTTTTATTTATGACTAGTTTTTATTTTCATACATATGTCCGTTGGATGGCTCGGACACCTCTACAATTTTTTTTTTAAATAAATATAAATTCAAAGAACATTTTTGTTTACAAAATTTTAATTTTTTTTCTTTTTAATTTGTTTGTGCTCAATGGAATTTATTATTTTTTTCTCTTTTTCCCTCACCGTACGGGAGAAGTGTTATAACAGAGTGCGACGATTTAACCAAATTCTTTTTTACTTAGTTCAAAACCTTATTTTAGCATCCATGAACTGAGGTTCCATTGCACATCCTCAGTCACTTACAAGGTGCTGGTTCAACCATAGTCTGTTGTCACAAAGGGGAAAACATCATGTCTTGAGGGACAAATGTTATGAGCCAAAAATAAGACATTACTCCAATGTGTTTCGTTTAAAAACTTACTTTCTTCTTTATTCATATATTTTCTCACCTGACGAAATTTATTTGTAATTTTTATGTACTATACAAAAGTTCCTTTCAGGTATGTATACTTATACTTACCCCCAGAGACTTCCATGCGTTGGTATGTGCGTTAGTGTCTTGTGACCCTTTTAGGTGCATGATTGTGTCACTTGAAGCATTTGTTTATATTTAACTTTAAGAGGTCAGTCAAAAAATGCTGATATTTATTATATAGTCCGGTGGCCCTTTCAAGTTGATTTGTTTTTAAGGGGTCGTCCGTAAAATGGTTTTTTATAAGATTAATTGTTGGTCCAATCCCATTTAAATTATTTTAAATAAATTCCTTTATTTACATGTTCAAGCATTACAGACTTGACCTACTAGCCCAATTGAAGGCAGAAATTGACCTAAATATCTTGAGATCTATGTAGCATCTTAGTCGAAAGTTTTCGGAGATTCGACAAAAGGGTTGTCGCCCTATAAGAGGCTATTTACCTACCAACTCAAGAAAAAAGAACTAGCCCGAAATGTTAGGCCCGCGAAGTTTAAATTGGAAATTCACCTTACTTTTTGCCCACAGTAGTAGGTTGTAAACAAAAAGCGCTGGTTACAAAAGATGCTTTATCCGGGATTCTCTATTTGCATTCTCTATTACAGTATATAGAAACCTGGTTACGGCTGGCGATATTTGGCTCCAAAATCTACCAGATGGGTACACCTCTTTATACGGGACTAACATCTGTAAAGAGGAGGAAAAGTCCTAATATCTGTTGATTCCGATTTGACTTCTATAGAGGGGAAGTTACCAAACTCTGGTGTTTTATATTTTTCTACGTTAAATCACTTTGTCTACTCAATTGCTGTCAATAACAGCTAATAAGATGTTCTTGTATACCACCTTCATCCGAACCGCCTACGAAGTATTCATTTGTCCGGTCGTTTTTTAATCTTATGTCCAATAGCGACCTGCTAGTGTCTGCGGGTGACTTCAATCTACCTGAACTCAATCCCAACGTCAAATTAACTATCTTAAAAATTCTTTAAGTTGGCTCCTAGACCTGTGTTTTTTCGTCTGATTCAGATGGAATCACCCTTTCCAGAAGCATGCCACTTTTGACCCCAGAAGATCATTAACCAGAAGAGATTTAAATCGAAACCCTTACTTGTATCAACTTTAAGTATCGTTTATCGAATCTTCTTAACGTAAAACCAGTCAGGTCCCGATGGTGTTCCATGCTATTTGCGGAAGAACTGCGCTAAGCCATTGTGTAAACCTCTTCTTAAACTTATCTTATTATTTTCCATATGTGAAGGAATCTTTCGTAATTTCTCCCCACAAAAGAGGAACACATCCGATGCTACTAATTCTAGAGGCTTCTCTAAATTGTCAGCAATTCCACAGCTTTTGGTTAAAAATTGGTTACGCCTTATTTACAACACCTCTGCAGATGTCTATACTGACTTTAGCAAAGCATTTGACTCTGATATTTACTCACTCCTTTTGTGTAAACTACATCTTTCCCACAGACCTTCTCATGTGGATTTCCATCGAAGTTATGTAAAAGAATATCGTGGTCTAAGACAGTAGAACTTTGTTAGGTCTTGTATCATCTAAATCAAACGATGCGTTTTTTGTATGGAACTGAGATAGTAATAAACACGAAAAATTTAGCTTGTAACGGTCAAATATACAGAACCAGTACCACTAAGAACCACTAAATAATGTTTAGCTTCTATTGAGGCCGCTTACGGGGCTTTAAATTTCGCTTTCAGTTTAGTAAAGGTTTACAGATCGGACTCCAACAACGAGCACCCAGGGCGCCGAAGTGGTGAGAACTTGAAGACCGCTTCCGTAATTGCGAAATATACAGGACACAGAGCTGTCGGACAACGTTACAGTGTACGACATTAAACCTTCACCAGAGTATAGCATCTTCCGCACCACTGCGTCGTGGATACTTATAGTAAAATTTGGACTCCGTCAACTCACTCCTCTTGGTGGAAGTAAAGTCTTGGGAGTTCCTTCAGACTTTCTCATGTGGGTTTCGAGCCTCTTACATGGAAGAACCCAACGTATGCTTTTTATACCCTTGAAAAGGATATTATAATTTTGTCCAGAAATGTGTAACGCATTAAAGGAAGCATCTCCGACCTCACAAAGTATATATATTCTTGATCAGCATCAACAGCCGAGTCGATATAGCCATGTCCGTCTGTCCGTCCGTCCGTCTGTTTCTATGCAAAAAATTACAGTAGTTTTAAAGCTAGCGTTTTGAAATTTTTACCAGATCATTATTTTTGTTGTACGCAGATCAAGTTTAAAAATCGGTCGGACCACTATATCATATAGCTGCCATACAAACGACCGATATGAAAACAAGTCTTTGTATGGAAAACTTTTTGTTTTCCAAGCTATTAGCCATCCAAGACAAAGCCATACACGATTTGTGAAAGTTTGGTCATATAGCTGCCATACAAACGACCGATATGAAAACAAGTCTTTGTATGGAAAACTTTTTTGTTTTCAAGGGTATACCATCTTTGACAAGCCGAAGATAACTTTTCTCACTTGGTAAATATGTATTCTCACGCTTTGTCCGAGCTAAATCAAAAGTCATCCAAGGAAGCCACATTGGGCCATTACTTTTTACAATTTTATTAATGACTTGCCGTCTCTGGTGCTTATGTATTCGGTCGACCTTAAGCTTTGTCTTCAATATTAATTCCCTTCAGCCAAATGTAAGCATCAGTCTGATTTAAACAATTTCCAAAATTGGTGTTTTTTCTCTCAAAGCTTAATGGGTCAAAATGGAAGCTTATGTCTTTTTATCGCTCGAGCCCTCACAGGGCCACATACTTTCTCTATGGTATTTCCTTAGAAAGATTAACTCAGTTTAATGATCTTGGTGTCCTATTAGATTTAAAACTTAAATTTTCTAATCTGCGGACCACTTATTTTAATAAAACGAGCGTGACCCGTTAGAACTGCGGTGTCAGCGCCTCGCCGCGTTCGCCGCGTCCTCTTTCAGTGTCGTGTGAGCGCCCGAGATCCGAGTCTGTCGACTCCGCGTTTGCTGGTATAGGAAACTGACTCCATGTTTTGCCGACAGGAGTCGCCCCTTTGACACCACGGTTTTGTTGCACATATCAGCCAGGCTCCGTAGGTTTCTAATTCTGAAGTCTTGGACATATTCTAATGACGGTTTAAAACTTGTGGCCGTCGTCTTTGTAAGCACGTCAGGTATGGCCTTCGTTACGAACAGCTGCTGTAATATATACCGGCGATGGTAAAGTGCCGCTTAGAGTAGCTGCCTCGTCTTTTTGGAATCAAATATCCAGTAGACGTACCCTCAGCACTAAACCTTTTCCCAAAGTTTGAAAACCGAAACTTTAGAGCAAAGCACGCAATACACATGGAACAATCAAGAACTTTAGAAACCAGACCTCTAAGCCTTCACCTGCTCTACGCAGCTTCCCATTCATGAATAGACAGCCGCCAATCCCACCCCCTAAACTTTCAGTATGGACAGCAACCGATGGCTCTACCAAAAAATGAATGTGGATCCCAGTATACAGACTAGAATGGCCAACAACATGAACAGACCTCGTTTCAAACCTGGCAAAAGACAACAATTTTTAAAAAATTAACTCCAATGCCAGACGGGGTAAAACGGCAAAAAAAAACTTAAAAACTATGACTAAAAAGAGTGAGACGCGATCAGTCAAGACAACTAAATGGGCGGGAAAATACGGCATGTTATCTGTTTCTAACAGGTTTAAGTTAGTAACACCGGCCTGCGCCTGCATTCCCACTCATTACGTTGACTCTTTCTATTAGCTCGTAGAGTCGTTTTATTAAATAGTCGCGTGTTTTTCTTTTGGGACTGTCACCCAAGGCTCATGTGACTGGTAATCCTGCAATTCATTTTCATGCTGATCGTTAGTAATCGTTAAGTTCTGTAGATAGTGCGTTTAGTGCATGTAGTGTTATAGTGCTGGGAACAGCAACCAGTATTGCTTTTTCTTCCCGATGATCTGTTGCATTTTCCAGTGATTGATGACATAAGCTTCTGATGATATAGACTACTCAATCTATCATAGCGTCAGACGTTGTTGTAAGGGGTCAAATGGCGCCTCAAATTTGAAGATGTGTTGAAAATTATAAGGATCAGAGCAATGCTTATGATGCTAATTCTTAAATTTAAGGTGGGTTTATTTTCCGGTGTAAAATTGCAAAACTTGCGTGTGCGGTTGAAATTAATTGTATTGTGTACTTAAAATCTCATATTTGCTTATATTAAAAAGTGTAGTATCATACGTTAATGTATGTTTCATAGTTTACTTAAGGGTACATTGATGTTGTGTTTTTTATGTTTTTGTGTTTATAGTAAAAAAGTTAATGAAACGTTTTTTCGCAGCATTTTCCCCCATGTTAAATTTGGGTCAATTTTGATTATTAAGTCTGGAGGAGCGGATGAAGAGTATGTTGGTTTCCATTTTGTCTATTTTGACTTCTCTAATTATAGAAACCCATTGTTTTCAAAATTGAGACAAAAAGAAGAAGCTCTATTTCTCTTCTTCTTTACTAGCCTCTCGGGGAGGCGGACTGAAGTTAAAGTCAATGTGAAGAATCTTACACGGATAGTCGGGGATAATTTTCGGTTGTAGTTCCAGCTTGTTTGGATGCCGTTCACATTTAAGGAGCTTACAGAGTTCGTATTCTGCTAGACCTTTTGTTGAACTATAATTCCAGGAGTTCTTTGCTGTTCTGTTTCAATTACCTAACATATTCGGTCTGTATCGCACAAGTCTAACATTTGTCTTTGCTTTGCTCGAATTTTGGATTTAAAAGTTTGCTTCCGCCATTCTTTGTTTAAAAATTCAAAAAAAATTTTAAATTAAAATAATGGCCTTGTAATATATAACTTTTGTCTATATTTCTAGCAGTATGTGGATGCCGCGACAGAACAACTGCTCATCTTTCGAAGTAATCCGAGTATAAATCCGTTTTTGACTTCTTCATATAAACGGAAGAGCTCGTTTTCTTGATGGTGTGCCATCGACCGGAATAGGTGGTAGTCAGATGGGGTAACGTCTGAAGAGTATGGGAGTACGAGAAGGGTTTTATTTCCTTTTTAGCGTTTCCAATTATTTGTTTTATTTCTCATGCATTTGAAACGCGCCTTGTTCCAGTAATGCTTTCAATACAGCATCTTTGAATTTCTTTTTCCTTCCACCTGGTCTTCGACGTCAAAATTACCATTCTAGAACACTTCCGTAAAGGACGCAAATTCGGCTCAAAAACAGAGATCAATCTATATATTTATATGAATCTTAGATGCGAAAGGATATCCAAAGACGTTCTGATAGAACAATATAAACGGATTTGTAAGATTATTGTTTTTCGTTTTCAATCAATTAATATCGATCAACTTAACCCTAGAGGCACCTTTTAGAAAACGGAGCTAAAAAAAATGTATACATCGAACATATAATTTCCTTTAATTTGTGATTTTTCTCTCCTATTGGCGGGGTAGGGGTAGCTTCAGGCGTATATGGGGACTTGGGCTCTCGTTTGAATTAAAGCACTAACGAGCTTGTCTACTGGCTTTCCTGCTGAAAGTGGTGTATTCTTGGACCAACTTCTTCGTTATGCCCCGTCGATTATCGTGTGAATGTTCGAAGCTATATATCTTTAGAAGAGTCATTTTAATTCCAGGGCAAAATATCGGAAGGTTGTTTTTCATAACTTTGGAAGCTTTCAATCCATTAAGGATACCTCGTGTTGATCGTGTTGATTGTGGTTTTATTAATTTTTTTGTGAACTATGCGCCCGCTTCCATGAGCTTGCTCATTTGTCGGTTGTTCTGGAGGTGCTTGCATGCAGCATGTTCTTCCCATGCCATTACAAGTCTGCCGTTAGTTTATGCGGAAAAATCGTGCATTTGTTGATATTCTCCGTAGGCATTATCCGTACATAAAGCAGCATTCCTCAAGATGCGGCATTTTGATGCGGCAGGTTATTTGTTACCGTCAGGGTGTTTATGCGGGTAAATCGTGCATTTATTGATGTGCTCCGTAGGTAACCTTGAGCATTATCAGTACATGGAGCATTTCTTAAGATGGATAGTTGAAAATTCATCGGGTTATTTGTTACCATCAGGATAAGGTTTAAGTTGACCATGCCGGTCTGCGATAGCTGGTATGCCCTTTTGATTTCGTTCATTTGTTCGGTGATAATCAAGTCGTGGTGGTATAGACATCACAATTTACCGCGTTGACTCTTCCTAAATACTAATCTTTTCTTTTTTTTTTGGGTTCATAGGTTGATGTCATTTTTTGTTATATATAGTATAAGAGTTAGTGAAACGTGTTTTCCTTTCATTTTCCGTATGTTTATTTCTCAAATCGAAATAATAAAAGATGTTTTCCTACTTGTTGAAACATTCACCTTCCAGTACTCCTGCAACTCTACCAGCCCAAAATGTTTATTTTCTTTGGTTTAGATTTGTTTGTTAGCAACATTGACCTGATTGCTTTACTCGTACTGTTAGATTTTCTCCTCTCCTATTCCGAGAAGGGTTCTTTCATCTTATATTAAAACAAACCCTTTCGTCTTCCAAGATCAGATCTTTAAAATTGGTTAACTTCTGATAGTTAAGTCTAGAGGAGCGATTACAAAATATGTATATTATTTTAATTTGTCTCCGAGTGGACTTAAATCTGTCCACTGGAAATCTGGTAATGGCTGTTGGCACAAGGTCAGTTAGTTTAAAAGTGGGGTAATCCTAGAATGTTCAATATCTATGATTTTTAGAAAATTTAGACGGGTGGGGCCTATAACGCCACTGTTGTTATCTAACGCCATTGTTTACAACCTTAAGAAATAATAAAGAGGTTATATTAGCCTTTCGCGAGGCTGGACTTCAAATTTAGATTTTAAAGAAAATAACTTGCCGAATTTCGTAAACTTGTCTATGGAACACAGGTATTATTCAGCGTGAAAAGGTTAATGTGAAGTAGACATGGGTCAGTAAACATAGAGGATTGCAGGCGGATGTAGTTTCGACGTGTATCAAATGATTTCAGGCAACATGTTTTTAATATTATTTTCTCAGTTGCGGGAAAATTAGTTACGGAAAAAATGTTTCACTTACCCCTTTTTTGGGTGGCCGATTGTGTATGATCTTCAATCCTAAGTTGTTATATTTTATGTTTAATAAATCAAGTTCCATCATGTTTTACAATTCCTAATAATAATAAGTAATATGTTTGTGGGTAATAACATTTCCCATTCATTCGGTATTTTGTTATGTATTATAGTTTGTACATGTTTTGGGTTTTTGTTGTTGAGTTCATTTGAATTTTTATTTTGAATTAAAATTATAAAAATACTCTCTGACATGGCACCAAAAAGATGTGCATTTAAAAAAAAAATTATCTCGCTAGTTCCCTAGATTTCGGTCCACTACGTGATCGAACTAAAAAAGAATGAAAAAGCAATTTAATCTTGATAACAGCGATCCCCGTAAGAGTAAGGATACTTTTTTTAATAAAAATTTTACGGAACTATAAGGTTGAATATTTAAAATATTGATAGCACTTTGTTATATAAAATTGAATCGAAATACTTATAGCCCCCTGACTTAAACGCAGCACTGATACATTTTTAAGTTCTGTTTCGACGTAATTTTCGTTTCCTTAAAATTATCGTATATTTCTTCGAAATCCCGCGACGTAACGTGAAGTAAGTAAGATACATCGTTGTCATCTAAAAGTTTCAACAAACAGAATCTACCATGATATTGCAAATAAATTATTCAATTCAATTCAAATTTCAATTCAATTATTCAAATCAATTGAGCTGGTATAACGCCGACCAAGAAAAGATTGCTGGAGCTGATGCATTGGCATAAGTGTTCGACAGTTCACTAAGTTGTTGACGGATCCGGAAAAGCCCCAGTTTCGAACTTTACTTAGCGAAATTTTAACATAATTACTAACACACTAATCTAACTTATTGTCCTACGAGATGTGAAAATTAAATAATGAGATTGATTATATTGATGCGATTGTAGTAATCCTGCGAGATTTCTTTCTTTCTCCCGGCATCCTTCCCCACTCCATTGATATATTTGCCATCGCTCTAGCTTGCTTAATTAGCCTGCTGTGTCGTGTTGAGTAAACGTATGTTCGTGGTGCTCGTCACAAAAATGGAAATACGAAAGAGCAATGCGTCGCGATTTAATTTTGCGCCAAATTGGGCGAAACAGCTTCAGAAACGTATGCCGAAATTATAAAAGTGCATGGTGAAAGTGCTCTTAGCTCAAAATGGTTGCCTCCGCACGCCCCCGCCCGAAAAAAGCTCGCATAAGCAAGTCGAAGGTGAAAACGATAACAGTAAAGGCTAGTTCTAGGCATATGGTGATCTATAACGGCTTAGAATTAGATGACTACGATTTCTAGTTTGTATAGTGTCTGTTTACATGGTTAAGATTATGTAGAAAAACGACACCCAGGATCTTTATACGGTTTGTTAGAGAAGGTAAGTTAATTAGTAAGATTTTGCAAAGATATAAGGGAAGGTGAATATTTCCTTCTAAGTTGAGTCCCCTAAAAGCGAACATCAAGAAGTTCTTTTTAACAGATTCAATGCCGTCTTGATGAGACCCGTATTGAGGGCTCCATAGGAATGACTCGTACTCCAGTATCGGACGGACTAATTATATATATAACCTTTCAGTTAAATAAGGATCATTGATTTCTATAGACCATCTTTTAATGAAGTCAAGCTCACTCTTGGCTTTATTAACTATCGTTGAAGTATGGTCAGAAAAATTTAAGTTTAAAGTCTAAAAGGACACGAAGAGAGTTAACTTGGGTTAATCTTTCTAAGGAAATTCCATAGGGAAGTAAGTGGCCTGATTAGGGCACGAACGATAAAAATTACATTACATTTTGACCAATTAAGATTTAAGAGATTGGTTGAACACCATTTTTGAAAATGTTCCAAATCGGATTGAAGTTTGTATTGGGCAGAAGGGGATTTATATTGAAGACAGAGCTTAACGTCGTCTGTATACATAAGAACTAGAGAGTTCGAGCACTAACAAGGCGAGAGTGTACATTTTTAAAAAGGACACGTAAGGTTTTCCCAGCTAAGTAGCTAAAAAACGACATGAGAAGGTCTAAGGGAAATCCTAAGATATTAAGTTTACTAAAAAGGAGTGAGTGTTTGACAGAGTTAAATGATTTACTAAAGTCCATATAGATGACATATGTTTAACCTATACGAAAGCCATCTATAATAAAGGAAGTCAGCTCCAAGAGGTTTGTGGTGGTGGAGCGTGTGGTTTATAAAACCATGTTGGCATGGAGAAATAATTGAACTGCAGAGATGTTGAAGATGTGGTGTTAGCAATTTTTCGAAAAGCTTTGGAATTGCTGACAATTTAGAGATTCCTCTATAGCTTGCAGCATCCGACTTTTTTTCCATTTTGTGTAGGCGAATTATGAAGGATTCCTTCCACATGTGGCGAAAAATCGAAATTTCCAGAGACAAGGAGAAAAGTGTAAGAAGAGGTCTGCACAATGGATTAGCGCAGTTTTTCAGTACACAGCTAGGAACACCAATAGGACCTGGTGTATAGACTGGTTTCACCTTCACAAGATCCGATAACACACTGCTTTCGGAGAAAGTTGGTCTGACAATAAGATTGGATCAAAAGGTCATTCGTATGCTGATGCGTGAAGACGTGTTTTCATCGAGCTCCGATAATATCAATTGATTCTAGTGAAGTGAATGGTTATTAATAAAAAACAAATAAACATATTGAAAGCGAAAAACACGCTCCGGGCGATGCACCATCGCTCGAATACATATTCTGCGTTTGAAATAGTTAAATAATAGTTCAAACAAATGAATTAAAAAAAAAAAAGGCACTATGAGCCAGAACGACACTCGCGCTCAGCGGCAACGAGAGCAAGACCATCGCCGGCTCTTAACAACGCGTACTTTTCTTATGTCTCCGCGACACCTGCAAACGAAGACAACGAGCGGCCAATAACCCATAACCCAACGAACCTTCTTGTACCAACAAATCAAGAAAGAGCGCGCTCTTGCTCTCCCGCACTTCTAGCTCCGACACAAGCTCCGATATCTGCAACAACAACAACTGGAGCAATATCGACATCCCGCTCTACTTCGCGATTGGCTGCACCCGCTCACGCTTTTACTGAGTCAGCAAATACAAAAACAAAAGCCCAAGAGCTAAACGGCACTGCTGCAAAACGCAAACAAAAAAGTTGGGTCGGCCTCCCAGACTGGACTGGACCGCTACATTACAATAAAGCGGAAGCTTAGCTTAGATTCGCTTTGCTGGCAGATACCAACGAGGACGTGCCACTGAAATCCATCGATAACGAACCAAAGAAAATAAAGCCTCCCCCAATTTACATCCGCGAGAAGAGCACAAACGATTTGGTAAATTCTTTAATTGGCCTTATTGGAAAAGATAGCTTTTATATAATACCCCTCATAAGAGGTACTATTAATGAAATCAAACTTCAAACGAAAACGGAGGAAAACTACAGAAAAGTCACAAACCATCTTACTGCAAACAAAACCTGCTTTTACACCTACCAGCTTAAAAGTAGCAAGGGTCTACAAGTAGTACTGAATGGCATTGACCCTGATGTAAAGCCCGAAGAGATCGCTGAGGCGCTAAAGGAAAAGGGTTTTGCGTTAAAATCGCGCACACAATATTAAAAACAGAAACAGGCAGCCGCAACCACTCTTTAAGATTGCGCTTGAACCAGAAAACAAGCATCTAAAAAAAAAACGAGGTTCATCCAATTTATAAACTCCAGCTCCTTCTGCACCGTAGGATTACAGTAGAAGAGCCGCATAAACGTAACGCTCCTGTTCAATGTATGAACTGCCAAGAATACGGCCACACGAGATCGTATTGCCCACTTCGCCCAGTGTGTGTAGTCTGTGGAGATCTCCACGTCTCCACACACTGCCAAGCTAATAAAGAAAATGCAAGCGCGAAAAAGTGCGGTAACTGTGGGGGTAATCACACAGCAAACTACAGAGGTTGTCCAATCTACAAAGAGCTGAAAACCCGTCTCCACAAAAGAATGAACACGGCACGGGTACACCAAGAAACAGCTACGCTGACACCATCGGAAACAAATCCAGAAGTACTTTTTTCAAAACCAACAAGTTTTGCTCCCTGGACTATACCAAGCACTAACAAGATAAGTTTTGCAAACGTTTTAAAATCAGGTATGACGCCTCCAACCCAAAACTCCCAAACCTCACATGAAGAACGCACAAAATTGGACACACAACAAAAGTATAGGGCATCTGAGCAGCCAGAAACGAAAACTGATGCTATGATGCAAGCCTTACAACAGAGCATGATGGAATTCATGACATTTATGCGAACCACCATTCAAGACATGAAGCGTAATCAAAACCTATTGATACAAATGCTTGTCTCCCAACAATTAATAAAAAATCAAAAATATATAATGGCTACCTTACGCATAGCTACGTGGAACGCCAATGGCGTCTCACAGCGCAAACTTGAGCTAGCTCAATTCCTACATGAGAAGCATATCGACGTAATGCTTCTTTTGGAAACTCATCTTACAAGCAAATACAATTTTCAAATAAGAGATTACAACTTCTATGGTACAAATCACCCAGATGGCAGAGCACACGGTGGGACCGGCATTCTAATTAGGAACCGTATGAAGCACCACTTTTACAAAGAGTTTGCTGAAATTCATCATCAGGCCACACCTATCAATATACAGCTGGAGGACAACACTCACCTCACACTAGCGGCCGTATACTGCCCCCCTTGTTTCACAATATTGGAAGACGAATTCCTGGTTTTTTTCCATGCACTAGGACCACACTTCATTGCAGCAGGCGACTACAATGCTAAACATACTCACTGGGGATCGCGCCTTGTGAATCCAAAAGAAAAACAGCTTTATAAGGCTTTACCTAAAGCCACTAATATACTTGATCATGTTTCCCCTAGGAGTCCCACATACTGGCCATCAGACCTCAATAAGCTGCCTGACTTGATAGACTTCGCAGTCACGAAAAATATTTCTCGCAGTTTGGTTAGAGCTGAATGTCTACCAGATCTGTCATCTGATCACTCGCCTGTACTAATTCATCTCAGCCGGTACGCAAAAAATGTAAAACCACCTTACAGACTGACTTCGCACAAAACGAACTGGCTAAGGTATAAAAAATATATAAGTTCACACATTGAGCTAAACCCAAAACTCAATACTGAACCTGATATAAAGAGCTGTACAGAAACACTGGAATCCATTCTTACGGAAGGAGCTCGAAATGCAACACCTAAAACCACAAACGTTACAATTAATCCGAATAAGACTAACGCACAAATCGAGCAACTCGTCCACGCAAAACGACGCTTACGTAGAGAATGGCAATCTTCCAGATCACCATCTGCAAAACAAGCTAACAAGCTAAAAATAGCCACACGGAAGCTGACCAACGCTCTGAAAAAAGAGGAAGAATACGCTCAGAGCCGATATATAGACAACTTTCACCAACAGGTATTAAACATAAGTCACTGTGGAGAGCCCACCCAACCCTTCGCCCACCGACTGAAACCGATTTGCCTAGGCGGCTGGGCACATTTGCCGCTCACCGACAAAATGTATTTACGCCAAACGAGGCTACTAGCACATTTGCGCTACCGACTTCAAACGCAAACTGCAACCAGCAACACACCCCAATTGTGTTTCGTCCAAAAGAAATACCTAACATAATTAAAGAAAATCTCAGCCCGAAAAAATCCCCCGGCTACGACCTTATTACTCCGGAAATGATCATCGAGCTGCCACATTCTGCAGTTCGGTATGTACCGAACGCAGCTCTTTAATGCCATCACAAAAGTTGGCTACTTTCCACAACGATGGAAGAGATCGATCATTATAATGATTCCGAAGCCTGGTCAGGACCACACAGTTCCCTCATCCTACAGACCAATAAGTCTACTCTCATGTATTTCGAAACTATTCGAAAAATGCCTGCTAATCCGACTGAATCTACACCTGAGAGCTCACAATATAATCCCAGCCCATCAATTTGGCTTTCGCGAAAGCCACGGAACCATTGAACAGGTGAATCGAATAACAGTGGAGATAAGAACTGCATTTGAAAATCGAGAATACTGTACAGCCGTATTTCTAGACGTATCCCAAGCATTCGACAGAGTCTGGCTAGACGGCCTAATGTTTAAAGTTAAAACAACTCTACCCGAAAGCACACACAAACTTCTAAAGTCATACCTATATCACAGAAAGTTTGCAGTGCGGTGCAACACTGCTACTTCCACTGACCACGAAATTAAGGCCGGAGTCCCCCAAGGCAGCGTTCTTGGGCCAACTTTATACCTCATCTATACTGCTGACATTCCTACAAATAGTCGGCTAACAGTGTCCACGTTTGCCGACGATACAGCTATCCTTAGCCGTTCAAGGTCCCCAATCCAAGCTACAGCACAGCTGGCATTGCACCTCATAGCCACTGAGAAGTGGCTCTCTGACTGGCGAATAAAAGTCAACGAGGAAAAATGCAAGCACGTGACATTTACGCTGAACAGACAAGATTGCCCACCACTTTTGATGAACAACATACCACTCCCGAAAGAAGATGAGGTAACGTACCTAGGAGTACACCTCGATAGAAGACTTACATGGCGCAGGCACATTGAAGCGAAAAAAATTCATCTTAAGCTCAAAGCGAACAACTTACACTGGCTCATTAACGCTGGGTCTCCGATCAGCCTGGACCACATGGTCTTACTCTACAATGCAGTACTGAAACCAATCTGGACCTATGGTGCACAGCTATGGGGCAACGCCAGCAACAGCAATATTGACATCATAAAGCGAGCACAGTTAAAGATCCTGAGAACTATCACTGGGGCACCATGGTATGTTCGGAACGAAAACATCCATAGAGATTTAAATATTCCAACAGTCACCAATGAAATCACAGAGCTTACGAAAAAATATCATGGCAAGCTTTCCTCGCACCCCAACCACCTAGCGAGAAATCTAACCCAGCTCAGCAGTCGTTCCCGTCTCCGACGAAGGGACCTACCAACTGAGCGAAGAAATCTTTAGGGACGCTTAATCACGGAACAGTTGGAAAAAAATTAACTAAAACGACTGTTCAGGGAAAAATTGTATAAGTTAAGATTTTTAAACTTATTGTTAGCTCTTATTTAAGAGGATCCAATAAATAAAAGCAGAGTTAATATAAAAAAAAAAAACAAAAAAAATAAGATTGGCTGATTGAATGTTGTATGAATAAGGCTGATCCATAATTGTAGGAAGTGAATACGTTGTTTGAAAGAAAGTTGCGAATAGACCGACAATGCCCTGATCAGTAGTCGCAGATACATTTTTAAACGAAATTAGGGGGGGAGAAGATACATGCTTACGCTTAGTGTTAACAAAATTATAAAACTGCTTCGGATCCTGTGTAAACTGGATTCGACAGCGGTATATATAATTCTTATAACACTCAGCGTTATGCACGGTGAAATTTGACCGAGCTACTAAGTATCTTGAGAAAGTTACATTACAGCCAGTTTTCTTATGTCTCTTATGAAGTCTGTTTTTAATGTATTTTAAGTTTTTAAGGCTCCATGTTTAAGGCTCCTCATGGAAAGTTGGGATAAAGATGGTGAATTCCCGATATTGGAAGAAGTGAGTTCTGGCAGATTGAAGTCTAAAGTAAAGGACTGCCTTGTAATCTACTTCTGATGCGACTACGAATGCGACTATGTTCATTGAAAGCTCAGACGTTATCACACACTTTGATATGTAAACCGAGGCGAGTGCACTGATCTTTTTTCCGAACTGTTTCCAGTACCTTGCTGATGAATCATCCAGTTTGACATCCTACTAAAGCTTTAGTTTAAATAATTAAAATAGGAACATCTGTGCGGCCAGGACGACTGGGTCAAACAAGCCGAGCCAGTCAACGATTCTCGCTGGGAGCTGACTCCCCTTTAGTAATTGGCATTAGTTCGTTCCATCCCGATGAGGATATGATATGATTTCTAGGGTTTTTATCGTTTGATATGTGAACTAACTGAAATCCAGATCTAATTTTTGACCCTCTTCCAGAATATGGCCTGCTTGGATATATGTTGATTTTTATACCCTTGAAAAAGGGTATTATAATTTCTTCCAGAAATGTGTAACGCATTAAAGGAAGCATCTCCGACCCCACAAAGTATATATACTCTTGATCAGCATCAACAGCCGAGTCGATATAGCCATGTCCGTCTGTCCGCCCGTCCGTCCGTCCGTCTGTTTCTATGCAAAAAATATACAGTAGTTTTAAAGCTAGCGTTTTGAAACCAGATCATAATTTTTGTTGCACGCAGATCAAGTTTAAGAATCGGTCGGATCGGACCACTATATCATATAGCTGCCATACAAACGACCGATATGAAAACAAGTCTTTGTATGGGAAACTTTTTTGTTTTCCAACCTATTGTAACCGAATTCAACATTTATGTATTTGACATAGCCATACATAATTTTTAAAAGTTTGATCCGGATCGGATCACTATATCATATAGCTGCTATACAAACGACCGATATGAAAACAAGTCTTTGTATGGAAACTTTTTTGTTTTCCAAGCTATTGCAACCGAATTCAACATTTATTCATTTGACATAGCCACACATGATTTGTAAAAGTTTGGTCCGGATCGGACCACTATATCATATAGCTGCCAAACAAACGACCGATATGAAAACAAGTCTTTGTATGGAAAACTTTTTTGTTTTCCAACCTATTGCAACCGAATTTAACATTTATTCATTTGACATAGCCATACATAATTTTTCTCATTTAAGAGGATCCAATAAATAAAAGCAGAGTTAAAAAAAAAAAAAAAAAAAAAAAGATGAGTTTACGACCCAGGACACAGTTGGAATTGACATTGCGTATCAACCCACCGTTAAATGTTAGGCCAGTGCAGGTGCCGGGACGGAGCGCGAAATTTACACAAGCGGACCTTGCACAATTGATAGCTGTATTCCACTTGGGTGCTCATACTTCAATGTCATGCAGCCATTCCTGTACTGCATTCGAGACCGTTTGCAGAGTGGGACGCAAGCATGGCTGTGTTGTCGGCGTATGTAGTCACTAGTACCTCGGCCGAGGGAGCACTGGGGGATGGAACTGGCATGTCTGCTGGGTAGAGGGTGTACAGAAACGATCCGAGTACACTTCCTTGAGGAACACCTGCGTTCATGGCAAGCATTCTCGATCGAGAGTCTCTCACTGCCACCTCAACGGCCCGATCAATGATGAAGGATCTCAGGATATCATAGTGGGGTGCTGGAAGAAGAGCCGTAATTTTATATAGGAGTTTTTCGTGCCATACCTTATCAAAGGTTTGCTTGACGTCGAGGAAGACTGCCACCGTGTAGGGCTTGGACTCATGGCCATGCGGTACACGATTGACTAGACGGTGGACTTGTTCCGGGCAACCGTGTGACTTCCTGAAGCCAAATTGATGTTGGGGTATGTAGCTTGATACCTGCGGCAGATCCATCAATCGCTTCAACAGAATGCGTTCAAAGACCTTTGAAAAGGTTGAATATAAACTAATTGGGCGGTTAGAGTTTATCTGCGTTGGAAGTTTGCCGGCTATGGGTAACATAACAATCCTCGCTCCTTCCATTGCTTAGGGAAGTGCCCAAGTCTTAGCATGGCAACATAAATTTTTACTAGTGCCATAACTCCTTTGTGTGGAGGGTATTTGGCTGCACGATTATCAATACCATCGGGTCCAGGTGTCTTCTTTAGTTGGAGGCCCTCTAACTGCAGAGTGACTTCTTGCGTCATGGAATGTCTTATGGGGTGGGCTGGTTAAGTCGCTGCTATTGTCAGGGCCAGCTCCCTCAAGTAGGCTGTTGAGGTTTTCCTGGCGATTGTTGGCAAGCATCCGACGCAGTCTGTTTGTGACACTTGAGAGGGACTGCTTAGTTGCAGGATCTCCTGTTGCTATGAACTGCCTCCTGAGTTGTTTTTTGAGATTCAGAAGATCTCTTGCCTCAGGATTTAATAGTGGTCTTGTAACAGTTTTCGGGCTTACTTGGCGCGGTGATGGCGTAGCCCGTCGTCCAGCCTTAATGACAGTAGCAGTGAAGCATTCAGCACGTCGCTAGAGTTGATGGACATATTGAGCGCGATGGTATCCTCGATGTGTGCTTTAAATAGAGCAACGTTTGCATGCGGGGGCAGCCTTCTAGAGGTTCCCTGAAAGTATTGGGCCTCCTCGCCCAGTTCAAAGAGGAGCGGGAGATGGTCAGATGAAAGCTCAGTGAGGCCTTTTACTTGAATTTGTTGCTGTCTGAAGCCGGGAACAGGTGTATTAATACTTGCGGTCTTCTGGTTGGCTCTACGCTTCTCTTCGGCACGACCGATCGCTGCTTGCGAGGTTGAGGGTTCCATGTCTTCATTGTCGCTTAAAGCCTGAAAGCGATTTCTGCGGATAATGTCCTCCCGATGAGGGACTGCCTTTTTACGGGTTAATTTGGGGGAAAGAGCGGAGCCGGCTCTTTTATAAGAGACATCTTTCTATCCTCTAAGATGAATGATGGAGATCGCTGAGGTGCTTACCGTCGCACTGATTTGGCTCTTGCTAATTGTTGTAGAGCACACGCTACCATTTAGTGTTGGTGTTGAATTGTACTGGGATGACATTGTGGAGATGCTTGAAGTTGGCGTACTAGTGCTAGTACTGGTTCTGAGATCCCATGGGGCGGAAATGGCTGGGCGTCCGCGTGACCCGCCATTATGTAAATGGGCTTGCGTACCAGAGCGCAGTGAGCCGAAGCCTGCAATTGACAACATTGCGTCGATGTCAATTTACTTGGCGATGGATTATCCATGTTTTAAAGCAATTACTTAAAACTTTATTTGATAAAGTTAAAAAATTGACAGAAGTACATTTGCAGAGCAGGTTCTGAAACCGGCTAAACTTTTAGACCAGACAAGAGCTATATCGGCCGATCGATCTTAAAGCTTAAGCTTTAACAGCTGATCGCCACGCGGGCTATCAGAGAGCAGGCGCAGCGACAAAATATAGATGATGATTTAATATAAATGACACAGTGAACCTAATCACTTTGCTTGCTCTTTCTGCACTCGCAGATTAATAAGAATAATGCAACAACCGTGGACTTGTCCATATAAGCAGCTCGGTGTGAGTCTTTATTGATGTGGTACAGATATACACGGTGTGTCCAAAAATAACCGAACTTTTTGGATATAAAATAAAATAAACATTAAAACATTATATTATTATTGAAAGTTATTATTTATTCAAAATAGGTTCCATGTGACTCAACACAACGTTTGGAACGATCAACCAGCGCATGCATAGATTTTTATACCCTTGAAAAAGGGTATTATAATTTTGTCCAGAAATGTGTAACGCATTAAAGGAAGCATCTCCGACCCCACAAAGTATATATATTCTTGATCAGCATCAACAGCCGAGTCGATATAGCCATGTCCGTCTGTCCGTCTGTCCGTCTGTCCGTCTGTCCGTCTGTTTCTATGCAAAAAATAGACAGTAGTTTTAAAGCTAGCGTTTTGAAATTTTTACCAGATCATTATTTTTGTTGCACGCAGATCAAGTTTAAGAATCGGTCGGATCGGACCACTATATCATATAGCTGCCATACAAACGACCGATATGAAAACAAGTCTTTGTATGGAAAACTTTTTTGTTTTCCAAGCTATTGCAACCGAATTCAATATGTATCCATTTGACATAGGCATACATGATTTGTGAAAGTTTGGTCCGGATCAGATCACTATATCATATAGCTGCCATACAAACGACCGATATGAAAACAAGTCTTTGTATGGAAAACTTTTTTGTTTTCCAAGCTATTGCAACCGAATTCAACATTTATTCATTTGACATAGCCATACATGATTTGTAAAAGTTTGATCCGGATCGGATCACTATATCATATAGCTGCAATACAAACGACCGATATGAAAACAAGTCTTTGTATGAAAAATTTTTTTGTTTTCCAACCTAATGCAACCGAATTCAACATTTATTCATTTGACATAGCCATACATGATTTGTAAAAGTTTGATCCGGATCGGATCACTATATCATATAGCTGCCATACAAACGACCGATATGAAAACAAGTCTTTGTATGGAAAACTTTGTTGTTTTCAAGGGTATACCATCTTCGGCAAGCCGAAGATAACTTTTCTTACTTGTTTTATGTCATTTATATAAATGTTCTTCAGTACCTCGGTTACGGCTGCTTGAATGGCTGGGATATCATCATAAAAGGCTCCCTTCATCTTGGTTTTCCGTTTTGGAAATAAAAAATAGTTACATGATGATAGATCATGCGAATACGGAGGATGGTCGATGAGAAAATCGCTTTTTTCATTAAAAATTCGTTCACTTTTTTGGTCTTGTGAGGTGGTGCATTATCGTGCAATAAAAAAAGCTGTTTTCCTGCTGGATATTCTGGCCCAACACGACCGATTCTTTTCCACAATCGATAGTATTCGCCTAAATAGTATTCTCTATTAACAGGTTGACCTTCTGGAACAAATTCCTTGTGGACAATACCCTTCGAATCATAAAAAGTAATCAACATTGTCTTGATTCGAGACTTCTGAAAACGTAATTTTTTTGGTTTTGGCTCGCCTTTGGACTTCCATTCAGCAGATTGACGTTTAGTTTCAGGGTCATATTTAAAGCACCATGTCTCATCCCCAGTTGTGATGGAATCAAGGAAGTCTGGATCGTTTTCAGCAGTTTCAATAATGTCTTTGCAATGCTCTACTCGAGCGATTTTTGGTTGTCATTTAATTCATGTCGAACAAATCGCGCACAGACCTTTTTTTTCCCCAAATCTTCAGTTAAAATTCTCCAAAAAGTGTTTTTACTCGTATTCAATTCCTCAGCCAACATTCTCGTAGTCAAATTTGCATCGATACCAATGATTTCACGGAATTTTTTCACCAGTTCAGCACGATTACTAGTTTCTGGACGTCCTGCTCTAGGGTCGTCATTTAAATCCTAACGACCATTTTTAAATCGTGTCAACCACGTATAAGCTTGCGTACGACTCATACAATCATCACAATAAACTTTTTTCATTAATTCGTATGTCTCAGCAAATTTTTTTTCAAGTTTGACACAAAATTTTATATTTGCTCTTTGTTCAATTTTATTTTTGAACCATTAGCACACTTTTGGTTTTATTGAAATGGCTGTCACTTTTACATCTGTCATCCGACTTACACGACGTTAAGTCCGTTTGAATGAGGATGAATGTATCTTTTTAATGTTGCAAATTTTTAATAGATGGCGCTGTATGTTGTATGATTTAAATATAAAGTTCGGTTATTTTTTGGACACCCCGTGTAGGTGAACCGCAAAAACAAAACGCGTCCTACTCATACGAGAGCTCAGGCGAAAATAGTATTTTTATTTATAAACTAAAACTGTTGAACTCTTCATTAGCTGCCGAAAACGCTCAAATAACTCTTCTCCTCATAATTAAGGAGTTCCACGAAAAGAATCACCACGGCCATCACGTAGGGACAATTGCCCTAATTACAAGCAAGTTTCATATACCATAGATACACGTCGTTTATAAACCTATGTGCAAGGAATGTCATTGCACCGAGCCAGAATAGCAAGTTTTGAGCAACCCTTTACCACTGGAACAGACTTTTTCGGTCAATGTGGGACGCTACATTGCCAATCCAGTACACCGCCTTATTTTTGCGGATACTCTTGACCTTGTGGGAGCGTCACGTCATCCATCAAGATACGTGTACCTTTGCCATTTTTCGACACGATTTGTTCATTTGTTGTTTTTAAAGATATAAACCCTTGTCTTGACCGAGCTTCATCAGGAGTCCCCCAAGAAAACCAATTTGTCCGGTTACTTAAACCATTTTTTAATAATAAGGATTGCCCCCTGTTTTGAGCGAAAACTTTAGCCTTGTTTTTTTACAGTACAAATCCTCTTTCAAGCAATATAAATTTTAATCTGATTTAAACATTTTTCAAATATGGTATTCTGCGAGTTTTAAAGGTGTCGATCAACATTTATTTTTTTAATAATAACATTCTTTGGACATTTTTGGTATGTTTACACTCACGGTCCACGGCTATAGAGCCTCTTGACTGCCCACTCCCCCTTACTCCATTTGTCTCATAGTCGCCACTGTATCAAACAAATATTATTTTGCAAACCTTTGCACATTTTTATTACGAAAACAAAATGTTGTTTTATACCTTAAGGTTTTGGCGTAAAAGCCTTTAAAGATTAAAAATGTTTATAATTTCCTTGAAAATAATCAGATTTGAATCAGAAAATGGCATCACAACAACATGGCAACATGGGTGACTAGTAGTCAAATAGATTAGATAGCGCTTTTGAATACCAGGGCTGAAAGCACTCGTAAAGGGAATTTTTAAAGTGTTTGGCTCGTTGCATTAAACGATTACAGCCGTTGCCATTTACAGCCGAACTAGTATAAAGTTAAAAGTTGGTAAGCACCATTGTAAAAATTTAAAAGCGGCAAACCACAAGTGAAACCATGCTTAAAAAAAAAATTCAGTCGATCGTGTATACCAGAAACCACGGGCTCAAAGTACTTGCGAAAGCTTTGAGATAGGTTATACGTAGCCATCACGTAGGGACAATTGCCCTAATTACAAGCAAGTTTCATATACCATAGATACACGTCGTTTATAAACCTATGTGCAAGGAATGTCATTGCACCGAGCCAGAATAGCAAGTTTTGAGCAACCCTTTACCACTGGAACAGACTTTTTCGGTCAATGTCGGACGCTACATTGCCAATCCAGTACACCGCCTTATTTTTGCGGATACTCTTGACTTTGTGGGAGGTACCTATTTCTTTATCGATATCTATATGAGATCTACAGGGTCCGCCACGTAACTTTTTTTTTTTTTTTAATGCAATAAAACAAAAACGGTTCATCCGATCATCAAATTTATTTTTTCATATTAAAGTACAATCCTTCCGGTTACTTATGGAATACAAGTTCGTTCAAATGGCTGCCTCGGCTGGCCTTGCAGTACGCCATACGGCCGACCCAATTTTTGAGGACATTTCCGATTGTTTGCGGCCGTATTTCGGTAACGACGACGCGAATGTTGTCCTTCAAAGCTTGAATTGTCGCTGGCTTGTCCAAATAACACTTGTCTTTGACGGCGCCGCACAAATAATAATCCAACGGTGTCAAATCACAGCTCCGAGGCGGCCAAACGACATCAGAATTTCGGCTGATAATTCGGTCTCCGAAAACAGTGCGCACAAGATCGATCGTAACGTTGGCTGTGTGGCACGGATCGCCGTCTTGCTGGAATCAAATGTTGTCCAAGTCCTCCTCTTCGATTTCCGGGAAGAAACAATCCGTTAACATGGCGCGGTAGCGTTCGCCATTGACCGTAACGGCGGCTCCTGCCGCATTTTCGAAGAAAAATGGGCCAATGATGCCGTCGGCCCAAAATCCGCACAAAACAGTAACTCTCTGAGGATGCATTGGCTTCTCTTCGATCACGTGCGGTTTTTCCGTCCCCCAAATACGACAATTTTGTTTATTGACGTAGCCGCCAAGATGGAAATGAGCTTCGTTGGAAAAGATGATTTTTTGGTAAAATTCCGGGTCTTCGGCCAAGCGCTCATCTGCCCATTCGGCAAAGGCAAACCGCATCGGATGGTCCATTTTCGTTCAGCGGAAGGATAAAACTATCTTTCTGTCTAAACAGATGTAACATCAGTGTTACCACACTCAAAATAACCACTAGTTCAAAAAAAAATGTTATATGGCGGACCCTGTATATAGGCACTTTTGCCCTAAACACAGCAAATAAAAAAACATTATCGCATAGCTTAGTGCCACTTTTTTGAGGATTAACTTGTGAATTTTTTTAAATCCATTTTACAAGGTCTTCCTGTTCCAATAGAATTCGTAATTTTACTGCGTAGTTTTTCAACTAAGACTACGTCCAAAGCTGACTTTATTTTTTTTACCTAATGTATTGTACTTTATAGAGAATTTTACATAAAAATGTTTAAAAAATATACCACCTCCTTCATTTATTAGTTCCTTGAAAAATAAAATCATAAACGGACAACCGTCGGACAAGCAACATACAATGGCTCAGTGGTTTGATGATTTGATGCATGGCATAGAAAGAAATGTGACTAGTAAAAACAAGGAAAAGTAAGTTTTTCTTATTATTTATTCAATATTAAAAATTTTTAGCTTTTGTTACAATTTTCTATTACATACGATAACTAAAAAAAACTATTTAGACTGATACGTCCTTATACGACTTAGATACGTCCAAGTACGTATAATTACCGACTAAAATTATTAATTGAAATTTTAATAACGATAAACTGGTCAATCCACATTTAGGCATTAAATTATAAACCAACGAATATCAAAATGAGAAAACAGTCAAACAAATTTTTGAAACTACGATCACCGAAAATAAAAATATATAAAAGTCGACATTAATGTATATGACAGTTTGATTTTTGACCTTGATGTGGCATAAATAATTCAGCTGCAGGCATCAAAAGAGCAGCAATATAGAATCTTAGAAACTGCTAATTACCATTTTTCGCCCTTGGTGTGGCCGATTCAAAGTTAATTGTGTGTGGAAGTCACTTGCACATGGATGCAAGAAATGAGTTGAAGATTTATCCATGGCGTTACGGATGGAGCATTAGTCTTGTGGAACAGGACAGTAGCAGGTTGTATTTACCTGTACCTGTAAGTTTCTCGATAATTGGAAATCTTTAGACAGAATCATCCATTTGGGGTCTATCTGGTTCCTGCCTTCACCTTATGTCGAACAGTCGTGTTTTTTTGTGAGCTCTGCGTTTTTTTGCTTATTGCGTATACTTAAACAAACCGTCGATTGTAAAAATAAAGAAAATAGTTATAACTCAACTAATTTCCGATATATTATCGCATCGCGCCTGTGCATTACTATATTTGGATGAGAAATTAAAATATTTGTATTTACCCAAATAAGGTATTATTCTGTATTTCAATCCACTGTTTTTCGCTTTCTGTATTTCAGCTTGCGCTCTTCTTACATTCCTCTCATTCCTCTTCTCGCTCTTATATCTATTAATCTTACTTCTAATAAAGTGGTTTAAAGTTATAAAATTGCATATTAATTTTGTTTTGTTTTCTAAATATTTATTCTAGTATGATAAGTTATAGTCTTCTGTGCTATAAAATCGTTCCCTGCTGGATGTTAGAAAACGTCGTATATGGTAAATGTGTCGGTTTCACCGCCTCAGTATCGGATGCCATTTTTCGTAATGCTGGCTTCCACTTCTATTATACTTGATATCGTGCTGTCCTAGCCAAATCGAAGGCCGTTGTTAAAGTTGACGACATCAGAAAGTAAAAAAACTTGCTCGAGGCTCACGTCATCCATCAAGATACGTGTACCTTTGCCATTTTTCGACACGATTTGTTCATTTGTTGTTTTTAAAGATGTAAACCCTTGTCTTGACCGAGCTTCATCAGGAGTCCCCCAAGAAAACCAATTTGTCCGGTTACTTAAACCATTTTTTAATATTAAGGATTGCCCCCTGTTTTGAGCGAAAACTTTAGCCTTGTTTTTTTACAGTACAAATCCTCTTTCAAGCAATATAAATTTTAATCTGATTTAAACATTTTTCAAATATGGTATTCTGCGAGTTTTAAATGTGTCGATCAACATTTATTTTTTTAATAATAACATTCTTTGGACATTTTTGGTATGTTTACACTCACGGTCCACGGCTATAGAGCCTCTTGACTGCCCACTCCCCCTTACTCCATTTGTCTCATAGTCGCCACTGTATCAAACAAATATTATTTTGCAAACCTTTGCACATTTTTATTACGAAAACAAAATGTTGTTTTATACCTTAAGGTTTTGGCGTAAAAGCCTTTAAAGATTAAAAATGTTTATAATTTCCTTGAAAATAATCAGATTTGAATCAGAAAATGGCATCACAACAACATGGCAACATGGGTGACTAGTAGTCAAATAGATTAGATAGCGCTTTTGAATACCAGGGCTGAAAGCACTCGTAAAGGGAATTTTTAAAGTGTTTGGCTCGTTGCATTAAACGATTACAGCCGTTGCCATTTACAGCCGAACTAGTATAAAGTTAAAAGTTGGTAAGCACCATTGTAAAAATTTAAAAGCGGCAAACCACAAGTGAAACCATGCTTAAAAAAAAAATTCAGTCGATCGTGTATACCAGAAACCACGGGCTCAAAGTACTTGCGAAAGCTTTGAGATAGGTTATACATGTTTTTGTTTGTGGTTAAGGTTGCCATATTATTGTAAATGCTCTTAGTGGCTCTTAGTGGCGGTGCATTACTAAAATAGCATTTACAATAATATGGCTCTTAGTGGCGGTGCAATACTAAAATAGCATTTACAATAATATGGCAACCTTAACCACAAACAAAAACCAACTTACCAACTTTTAACTTCATACTAGTTCTGCTGTGAATGGCAACGGCTGTAATCGTTTAATGCAACGAGCCAAACACTTTAAAAATTCCCTTTACGAGTGCTTTCAGCCCTGGTATCCAATAGCGCTATCTAATCTATTTGACTACTATTTACCCATTTTAATGTACATGTAAGTATTACTCTATTATTAGATACTCGGTGACATGGAAGTTTGACTGGCCCCTTTACGTCAGCTTCAACACTTTCAATTGCTTCGATTCGATTAAGGCGATTATTTATATTGTTGGGTATTTAAACCATCTGGTCGTTCGCTTCGACCGACTCTAGCCAATAGTCGACACGCGTATTTTGACACATAGCTTTCATCGCATTTGGACATCCCTCAGAATTGCTCTTAATTTTGCTTAACTATACAGTGACGGCGAAGAAACGCCAAAATTCATCACTTCCATAAAAAATGTATCCAGTGGATGGTCTATCTCTCCATCTTGCAAGAAAAACTTCTGCGTAAATAGGTCTTAGGTGCGAAATTGAATGTTGTGAAATATTTCTCTAATTTCTTCTGTTATAGGCACAGGTTGTTCTCTGAATTGTAAAAGCACTCCTTGCAAAGCCACCAACAAGTCTGGTTCATTATTGAGTGTATAATTTGGTGATACTCTATTCACCTGTGCGTCTTCGGTGTGCGTCATCCGTGACCATAAGTGTATCTTTTTTATTGAAGTTGGTCATTATAAAGACTGAAAGGTATCAAGAACACCAGTTAGTAGTCAAGTGATCAGCATTTAATGAACATTGATGAACATTTTTGCAGGTTTTGAATGTAACCCCTGTTTTTGTAGTTTCGTTTGATATTGATCAGAAACTTATTCAGCTCCGGTTTTTAGAGACACTTGAGTTTATTAAGGGCCATTAAATAGAAATTTGGCAATTCAACGTTCACCTATTTCCTAGGTCTTCCAACGACCGCCGTTGGCAATATACTTTGTGGTTTGATTCATAATTTTTAGTGACTGATCATCTTTCTTTGATCGCAGTGGCTTTACAGAAGAGCTCACTCCAATAGACTTCAATGCACAGTGCGCTTTTGTCCATTCCATTTCGCTCATAAACGAACTATTCCAATTTGCAAGTTCGTCAGTACACAGATCTTTATTTAGTCCAGTCTAATAAATTGTTAAGCCTTAAAATCAACGTACGTGGAAACAGAAACGAATTTTGAATGTCGATGATCGGTGAGCATTTTCCGATACTCTATATTGGCTACTCCAGATTTCTTCTTAGCACATAATTTACGTCTGAATGACATAAACATAGTCGCTTGCAGTCTAGTCGTGAAAAAATATTTTGCATTCTCTTATAAAGTGGTTACCACATCGTGACAACTTTGTGGATCCTGATCACCTTCCACCATCTAATGGCCCCATAGACGTTCTTTTAAAAGTCTACAGCCTTCGCTTTTCTCCGATTTTTAGTAGTCATAAGGCTTTATCATCGTAGCGCGAAAAAGCCAAATATCGCTCGTCAGCTTAGCAACCAGGTCGCTGAGTAGGGCGGAGTCGTTTAGATATTCCTGAACGCCCACTTACTACATTTTGGTGCAATAATTCTGCACTGCGCCTATCGTATCCAAATTATTCGGTTTGATGCTGGCTCTTCTTTCAGTTTACGTTGCAGACTAGCGATTACCATTTTGATACGTCCATAAAGCGTACCAATCGCCATGGCTGGAACCATGAGACTTTCTTATACAGCATCCGCAGGTACTTCTCTGAGAGACTTTCTTTTTACTACATCAGCATCTTTCCGTTGATTGGTCATAGTTGCCTAAAACAATAGTCAATTCTCGTAATTGCTGAAGAAAACAGGTAATTTTCACGGTATGATTTAACGCGTCAACGTGGCAGCAAATGTCTCAAAATGTAAACACTGTGTGCAGTATGTATTAAGTCTCGCACTGTTGAGGTAAAAAAAACACACGGTATTGCGGTTGAAGTTCTGAAGGAAGCCCATTTTCTCGACTGATGATGCAAATCCTGCTTAAATTTCTTGATTTGCCTTGAATTACCAACTTGGCAGCGTCGTTTTCCATGATTCCAAAAGCATATAAACGTAGAGCAGTGCCGTTTGCTATGAATCCAGCAGCGCTCGTTGTAACCGTCGGCGCTCTACTACAAGTAGTTGTAGTAGAGTACTACAAGTAGTAGAGCGCCGACGGTTACAACGAGCGCTGCTGGTAAGAAAAGCTGGAATGTTCTACCAAGGTAGAACTCCCATCGCACTTTTTGATGGTTCAGTCTGCCTAGACTATAAACATAGTTTAGTCGGAATTTTCTGGATATGGGGAGCTGCTATCCAATGGGTATTCCTGATGCATTTTTTTTATTTAACGTTCTTACTTTATATTTAAAATCTATCCGAGTGGACACTCGGTAATTGGTTTGGGGGTGACATTGACTTAAGGGAGGTACATGGATGTATATTTAATGAGGTTGACTTAGGTGTCTATTGGTGGGGGAGGTCAAGCGGGTGTTTCCTTTTCAGGCGTCTTAGGGATTGGCTATTAGCTAGGAGGTTAATGGCCAGTTGGTTGGGGTGGTTGTCCAGTCTTTTTGTGTATCTTTCGCCGAGACGGGTGATCTCCTCTGCTACCCATGGAATTCCAAACTCTTTATGGATTATTGAGTTTTCGTGGTACGGATGGGCGTTCGAAACTGTTCTCAGGCATTTATTCTGAAACCGCTGGATTCTGGTGCGGTTAGAACAGCTTGCCGTGCCCCACAACTGTATCCCATATGTCCAGATTGGCTTCAGCACTAACTTGTAAATAAGCAGCTTGAATTTTTCTTTGAGCTTGGACCTTCTCCCCAGGCGCCAGTGCAGTTGCCTGAGTCGTAGGTCGGCCTGGTTGCGCTTGTTGATTAGGTGTAGACGCCATGTGAGCCTGCGGTCCAGGGTCAGCCCTAGATATTTGGGAGTGTTATTCGTTGGGATGGTTTCCCCGTGGAGTGTGACGGGGGGGCATTCTCCCCTGCGTAGTGCGAAGGTTGTATGTGAGGATTTCTCCGCGTTTACCACGACGTTCCATCGTTTCAGCCATGGATCGAGAGCATCCAGTTGTCTCTGGACGATGGCTGATGCTTCCTGTGGATCTGTGGCGGAGGCTAGGAAGGCGGTGTCATCGGCATAAGTGGCTACTGTGAGGTTCCGGGCGGGGGTGATGGGGAGGTCCGCTGTGCAAAGTGTGAATAAGATGGGTCCAAGAACACTGCCTTGAGGTAGGCGTGCTGCTTGATGATCCGCATCTCACTCGGAATTCTCTTCCCTCTGTGTATGACTTGAGGAAGGCGAAATTGGAACTTGGGAGGTGGGTTTTAATTTTGAAAAGGACTCCAGGGTGCCAGACTCTGTCAAACGCCTGTTTGACATCCAGCATAACGGCGCAGCAGTACTTCTTCTTTTCGAAGGCCTCAATTATGCTCTCAACAATCCGGTGGCATTGCTCAGGTGTTCCATGGAAGCGTCTGAAGCCAAACTGATGATCAGGGATCAGTCCGGCCTCGTCCAGTACTGGCAATACTCTACGCAAAAATACTCTTTCAAGTATTTTGCAGAGGATTACGATACGAGGCTAGATTGGCTTCAGGTTTTCCAGGCTTGAGGAGGATAATTACTTCCGCACGCTTTCACTCTTTAGGAAAGTACCCTAGACGAAGGCAGCTGTTGAATATGTTGGCCAGCCTTTGGGAATAGATTAGGGCAACCATTTTCAGTGCTGTTGCATCGATACGGTCAGGACCCCGTGACTTGCCATTTTTTAGGGGCCAGATGCACTTGGGCTGTCTACGAACCTTATGGTGGCAGCTCTCTCTTCGCCAGTGCATCTGTCGAAAGGTGAGAATGCACTATGTAGATGGTCAGCAAAGGCTTCTGCTCTATCGACCTTATTCCGACACCAGGAACCGTCCACTTTGCGCACGGGTGATATCTTTTTCGCAGATTTTTTGATGTGCCTCGTGACATTCCACAGGTTGTGTTGCGGGTCTCCAGGTGCCAGCTCCTCAAGGAATCTATGAAACGATTCCTGCCGTAGGATGGATAGTTTGCTATCCTCTCAATCGTCTCTTCCATGCGGGCAAGCATCGTTTCAAACCGGTTGCGTTGTGCGGCTTCAGGAGTGGTTTGAGGAGTTTGTTGGGGATTCGTTGGGGCTGTGTCACTTGGTTTCCTTGAAGTGCGTCCCTGTAACTCGTATCATTGATGATGGTTGGTATCTGGATGGGAGGTGGCTTGTTGCTACTCACAACGGTTCTGGCTTTAGGAGATTGCTGTGCCTTTGCGTTTTTGTAGGCAGGGCATCCTCTAAAAGACGCAGGGTGATTAGCTTGACAATGTAAACAGCATGCTTTTTCGTCATCTTTTTTGGTGCATGACCTGGAGTCGTGAGGACCACCACATTTCATGCAGCGATGTTCCAGGAAGCAGTAGCGCTGGGTGTGTCCGAACCCTTGACATCTGAAACATTGTGGAACATCGTTGAACTTCAGTGGGGGCTCTACGGTGACAACTGATCTGCAAATCCTCTTTATTTTGAAAACCTCTGTGTTGTTGCTTTCTGGTTCTAGATTAACAAAAAAGATCCCTAGTGGTTGTTTGGATTTCTTGCCATGGGATTGTGCAGATCCCTCACAGTATGGCCGTATTTGTTGAGTTCTTCTTTGATTTCAGTCTGGTCCGTTGAGTGGTGAAGTCCTTTGATGCTCTCACTTCCATTGGTTGGAAGGTGCAAGAGATGCTGGCGTAGGGCTGTGTAGGACTCGCCAATCCATGCTCTAGGTTGTGGTCGATGTAGCGGGGGGAGGGGGAACTGGGCACCGTTGGCCGGTATGCCAACCGCACTTTGCTTCTGCTGAGTTGTACACAGCTTCTACAGAGAGAGAATTTGGTGGGCAGCAGATGGCACTCACTCTGGAATGTGCTGTTAGGTTCGCAGGTGGAACCAATCAGACACTATGCGACAGTTTCAGAATAGTGGGAGTGAAAGCACGATAAGAAACTTGCTGTCGATCCGCAGGCACGTCTGCACTCTTTGAGTGTTAGATCGCATCTTCCTGATGCATAATTGGGTATTTTGGGCGAGTTAATCTGCAGACTCACTTTTTATTACATTTTTTATTTTACTTTTTTCGATGCCACTTCGCGCTGGCTAGTAATGCGCAACGCTTGTGCTTTTTGGTTGCCAAATACATCGACGAATCCTCCTCACTCATTTACACCATTAATAATTCAATGCACGTTGTTTTCCGGATGACAAAGTATTTCAGGTCCCACACCTTTCCTACATGCTCATGGTATTCATGATTGGCTGAACACTTTTTTAAAACTAAACAATTTAATACTTTTTCATTTCTCAAAGGCCAATGAAGAAACACTTGTTCCAAATGTGTTCTAAATTAATGCTATGTTTGGGGGAGAAGGCGATTGGTGGGGGTAATACAGGACTTTATATGACAAATATTATGTCTCTATCTTTAATAGTCTCTGAGATGTGCGCATTCATCCGGACAGACATGGCTTGATGGACTCGGTAGTTGATGCCGATCAAGAATATATAAATTATTTTCGTTGCCTTTAATACGTGTCGAATGTATCCATTGTGTGCCTATTCTAATCTTTCACTTTGTCATCAAGAATCCAAAAATCAACTATCTAGGATATCTGAACAAAAAACAAATTCGATTTAACACAAAAAATATATAAGCTCACCCTCTTAGCTAATTCTTTTCCTAATACAAAGTGCGTTCCAAAGTAAGTAGAACTTTTTTAATTTAGCGCCCTCTAGTATCGCCTTTTGATGTCGACTAGTGCGAGATATTTTAACAAATTTGAGTATGGATTCGTTGTTACAGCTTGAATTAAAACAATAGAAACTGCAAAAGCTACACAGCTACGGTATAGCGGTCTAATGCGAACCCAAGCCAATAATAACCTAGTGTTTTCTCCGGAGATCAACATATAGCAAGATGAGTTCGTTGCAAAACTGGACGAGAAAAATTACGAATCGTGGAACATGCATCAGGGGAAACGAAACAGGATCTGTTATGGGTTATGTTAAACAAAGTGTGCATTCTTATAAGCGGGTATAAAGCTGAGGAACGTACATCAGCCAAAGGGACCAGTAGCCCTTTACAAAAGTTTAAATGTTTCGCAGCAGTTTGAACTTACAGTGCATTGTAGCATAAAAGATATGGACATCTGAACTACACAACTTTAACGGAAATTTCCAAAAAGCAACGTGCAAAAGGAATCGATAAAGCTGAGTTTTCAAATAAACAGCCCTGTAAGACGTGCATGGTAAGTTATATACACGTGAAACCATCTTTACATGAAAAATGAAACATACGACAAAGAAGGTGCTCCAGATAGTGCATACCGATCCCTTTGCGATCCATTTGGAACCAGTTCATTTTGGGGTTAACAAAAAACTTCGTAACGTTCGTCGATGATAAGGCGAATCTAGGCGAATGTTTGTTTATTTCCTCAAGCCGAAATATGAAGTCTTTAAAAAGTTAGTTGTGTTCAAAAACATGGCAGAGCGACAAATAGGGAAAAAGCTTAAATATATTCGGAGTGACGATGGTACCGATTACGCAAACAAGGGTTCCTAAAGGAAAATGGAATAATAAGGCAGTCTGGACTTGTGAGGCATTGTTCGCTGAGGCAATTTACACAGCCGTGCATTTACACAACCGGTGACCCAAAAGTGCGCTCACTAGCATGACTAGCATGAAGCATGGTCGGCTAAGAAACCTGGTATCAGTCATATAAAAGTTTTTGGCTTCATTGCAGTGGCGCTAGACAAAGGAAAACAGAAGAGTAAATTCCAACCAAAAGGTACAGAATACTATACTTGTATGGTATTCAAGGACAGCCAAGGAGTGTCGGCTGTATGCTCCTGAGAAGCGGCTGTTGGTTGAGATGAGATACATGCTTCTCAATGAGAGCGACAGTGTGTCTCAGGGAGCTTATGCTGTTACAGTATCCTTCGACTGGCAGTTGGGCGAAAGTCGATGAATTAGTCGTGAATAGACCACGGCCGTATGCCACCCACTGGTGTAAGATATGCAGCATGAATGATGCTATTTACGAATCAAACATGGGAAGTCACTGAGTTTCCCTTTAACCAGAAGACGATTTTCTGCAAGTGAGTATACAATGTGAAGCGTGATGCAGAGAAAAATCTGAAGCGATTAAATGCGTGCCGTATTTTAAAAGGCTGTGCGTAACGTTATGGTGTAAACTATCATTAGACGTTTTCACCGATATTCAGATTGGAGAGCATACCACTAACTTTGGCAAAGGCAGTAGAGAAGGAGCTTTCCTTAATCAGATGGATTATGCATGGCATACCTTAACAGTGATCTGGCGTATACTGTATACATGAAGAAACCTCAAGGGTTTAACGAATGCCATATACATTTGTGTTGAAACAAGCTGGAAGGGAACACAAAAATGGATGGTGATTTGCGTTGTATTAGTTTTAAGCTGATGAACAATGAGCCCTGCTGGTACAAACAAGACGACCAAAGTAATATAGTACTAATATTGGTTTACGTCGATGATCTCATTATAGAATGCCAAAACGAAACCAGAAATGTCCAACATTAAGACATCGATCTCTAGGGTTTTTGAACGTGTGAACAAGGGCCCGCTACAACTGTTTCTAGGCATGGAGATACTCGTACATCGTGAAGGTGAATTTTGCAAGATTATCCTGGGACAGACGAAATATATCCACGTGTATGCTGACTGGGGTGGAGACAAGGACGATCGCAAATCGTATACAGGCTATGTTGTTCTTCATAGCTGGTGATCCGGTTTCATGGAAATCGGAGAAACAAAACTGCGTAGCACTCAGCAGTACCGGGACTGAGTACATGCCACAGTTAACAGCGTGCAAAGACGCAGTCGCCATGAGACGGCTTATAACTGAACTTGGCTGCAGAGATGCCGAAACTCCGGGCTATTGTAGCATACCCCAGTACTAACTCTTTTATAATATCCAGATAGTCCTAGGAAAGATCTCAGTTCCTTAAGTGTCTTGGGACATGGGTAACTGGCAATTGCTTTTACCTTATCCGGGTTGATCTCTATCGATCGGAGATAGGAAATCGAGATAGAATATTGTTATAATATTGTTATCTTTAAGTTCTACTATTTGTTTGTCCACTTCATCTTTTAGAGACATGGGATATTGACCAAATGTTTAATTAATGGGTATGTCTGTATTTGTACGTATTTTAGCTTTATTGTTAAATATAAAGGTATATACTTGACTTGTCTCTATATAGTTTTTTCATAGGCTGTTTTTATTCTGAGTTTAATTCCATTCAGCTGATTTTGTTAAATATCAAAGAGAGATGGGTATAACCAGCCTGGTAGAATTATATTACTGATTGGTTAGGTCCCTGTGATATAATAGTCATCTGGTATTCCAGATGACCCAAATCTCTTTTATCTGCAAAGTGAAGAGTAACACACTTGCCAGTTTAATGCGACATTATAGGATACTAACGCGGTTCGGCAATTCCGACAATTTTGTTACGAATTGTGTGTATTATACCGAAATATTTAGGTGTGCCTCTAGTATGTTCATAAGTTTTTAGAACACCTGCTAACACCTTTTTTCAATGAGCCGAACTTGGTTTGGTTGCCTGAGAACTCGCGTAAGCTACTCACGTAAGGGTACTTTGTCCAAGTCAGCTAAATGTATGAAATGTTCTTGATAAATTCCCTGACCTTCCGCATTAGTAAAGTCGAAAGACGGATTTTGGGCATTTTGCAATAAAGTGGGTATTTGTTCAGACAAAAACCGTCTAACAGTTTCATCTATTTCGATTTGTGCCATGTTTCTTTTTTGTTGATGAATTTCCTGTCTTTGTATTACTCTAGGCAGTTGTTAATTTGCTGCTGCTGAAATTTATTCTGTATTAAACAGTGGAGGTCTGATTAGGTTATCTGGGTTGGCCATTCGACCTTAAAATTTTAAGCTGTTAAAATTATTTTGGTATTTTATTTAGAAATGGAAAAATTAGTTGAACTATTGGGTTGCCCAAAAAGTAATTGCGGATTTTTCATATAGTCGGCGTTGACAAATTTTTTCACCGGCTTGTGACTCTGTAATTGCATTTTTTCTTCTGTCAGTTATCAGCTGTTACTTATAGCTTATAGTAATATTAAACCTAATTATATCGTAATAATTCGAGATAACACTTAGAATATTGTATATTTTGATTAGAGACAATTTTTTTACTTTAATTAAAATTTTTTGAATTAGAAAAAAAATTTTATTGGATTTAGAAAAAAATTTTTATTGGATTTAGAAAAATATTTAGTATTTAAAAACATTTTTTTATATTTAATTGGTGAGTTAGGTGATGAAACGAATTTAATTGTTGGATGAAACTTAATGTATTTAATTGTTAGCACCATTTGCAGTGTAATTTTCTTTAATGATTCTTAATTTTTTTGTTGTATTTATTTAATTGTATCGCAGAAACTAAATTCAGTAAATTCAGGTACAATAATTATTGCCAGTGCAACTAAGGCCTTTAAGCAGTGTATATATGTATAGGGAATTTGTGTTACAATAGGGGCAGACTGGTGCTGGTTTTTTTATACCCTGTACTCATTAAAAATGGGTGAAAAGGGTTTCATAAAATGGTGCAAATGTGCAAAACAGACAAAAGGAAGCATCTCCGACCCCATAAAGTATATATATTCTTGATCAGCATCAACAGCCGAGTCGATATAGCCATGTCCGTCTGTCCGTCCGTCTGTCTGTCCGTCTGTCTGTCCGTCTGTCTGTCCGTATCAACGCCTAGATCTCAGAAACTACAAGAGCTACAGACATGTGCCATATATCGTTGGATATGTAATTACCATGCGCAGTACAAGTTTGTTGTTTTCTTTTGATATCACCCAGCTCCCCCGCAAACCACAAAAAACTGCCCCGCCCAAAAATATTAACCTTATACTATTGTTTGTGTTTTCGAGTCGAATAAATGATCCGTATTTGAACTAAGATCAACGCCGAAATAAATAAAAAACTCCGATTGAACCGTTTTGTGTTTTTATTGATTGAATGTCGGCTTAAGACTAAAAATCAAATGTACATTGGGTTGAGGAGAAGCCTCGGTATTTTAACAATATTTGTATTTCGGGAGAGCCATGCTCTTGGATTCTTAAGATTAGAAAAAGATTCAAAGAGAGCAGTCAAATCTGCTTAGGTCAGGATTTAGGATGTTTACAAGAATGGCTAAGTGCGGCTGCGAAAGAATTATTTTTTTGGAATCGGATGCTGCGCAGCTGCGATACATTATGGAAATCACTTAAGTGCATTAATGTTTATAGTTCTATGAAAATAATTGAAGTGGCCGGTTTGGACCATTCAAATACGTCACTCCCCTTCCCTTAAAGAGAAGCCTATACTTTGGCTGGGATTGATGGATATAATATGGGAAATGGAGTTTCTTCTATTTCTATTTGTTGTGGTGTGTTTTGATTTTGATTTTTTTCTTATTTTAAGTTTTGCATACAGCATCATGAATGGGTTAAATGTTACATATTTTGTATAGACTTTTGAATTGTGGTAATGGAGTTACCAAATATTTTTGAATGCTCTATTTTATTTTTATCGGATTTAATAAAGATTATTTGTTTTTTGAAATAATTTATTGGTTTTTCTGTTAAATGAATAAGGTTGCTATTGTCTTCTTCTGCACTATGTTGAGTAACTTCACTATGGTGATTTTCTTCAATTTTAATTCTTGATAATGCATCGGCGACTGAATTTTCCTTTCCTTTAATATAATCGATTTTAAATTGGTATTCGCTTAATCTGACTCTCCATCTTTCTAACTTAGCATTCGTTTCCTTTAAGTTATGAAGCCATCTAAGAGGTTGATGGTCACTAGCAATGAGAAATTGTCGCCCTAGTAAATAATGTCGAAAAGTTTTAGTGGCCCAAACTATGGCGAGTAATTCTTTTTCGATAGCACTGTAATTTAATTCGTGATCGTTAAGTGTTCTACTAATAAAAGATATAGGATGACCGTTTTGAGAAAGTACAGCCCCGAGGGCCAAGTTACTTGCGTCTGTGGTTAAAACAAATTTCTTTTCAAAATCAGGTAATTGTAAAATTGGGTCTCGAATTATCAAAGCCTTAAGTTTTTCGAATGCCTCTATGTACTCAAGTTTTTGCGTATCTATCTTTGCTCCTTTTTTTAAGCAGCTGGTCATGGGTTTTGCTATGTCTGCATAATTTGGAATAAATTTGCGATAATAACCTGTTAATCCGAGGAAAGCTCTAATCTCTTTTACTTTTTTCGGAATTGGGTATGAAACTATGGCTTTAACTTTAATAGGATTTGGTTTAATACCATCAGGAGTTACTATGTGACCAAGAAAGTTAGCTTCTTTTTTTAAGAACTCACATTTGTCTAGTTGCAATTTTAAATTTGCTTCTGCAAGCTTTGAAAAAACTAATTGTATTGAATTCAAATGTTCTGTAAGGGATGTTGAAAAAATTATAATATCATCCAGATACACCAAACAGTGTTTGTTAAGCAATGGGCGAAGGATATTATTCATGCACCTTTGAAAAGTAGCGGGTGCATTCCTAAGGCCAAATGGCATTCGAAGATATTCGTAATGACCGCTTTTGGTGGAGAATGCAGTTTTAGGAATTGATTCCTCGTCCATTTCTATGTGGTGAAATCCTTTTGCCAGGTCGATTGTTGTAAAATATTGGCATTTACCCAGTTTGCCAAGTATTTCGTCCATATTTGGAATTGGGTATCTGTCAGGTATGGTTATTTCATTTAGCTTTCTATAATCAATTACTACCCTGTACTTCATTATGCCAGAAGCATCCGGGTTTTTTGGTACAACCCAAGTAGGACTATTGTATGGTGAATCACTTTCCCTAATTAATCCCTGATTTAGCAATTCCTGTACTTGGTTTTCTACTTCAATTTCATGTGTTTGCGCAAGTGGGTATTGTTTTGAATAAATTGGGGAGTTATGTGTTGTATTTAGTACGTGTTTAATGGTATTTGTAAATGTTAATTTGTCTCCTTCCTTATATTCAAGATTTCTAAATTTATTTAATAAGACTTTTAACTTTAAAGTTTCCTCCTGATTTAGGTGATCTAATCGAAACTGTGAAAAATCTAATTTTTTTATTGATTCCTGCTCTGAGTTTGCAATTGGTTCTGGTGTCCTTTGGATATGAAAATTTTGGTTTCCTTCCGAACTAATTAATTCTGAAGTAATTAATTTGTATGTTTGATCAAAAAGGGTAACTGTATTATTTTTGTAATTAATAACTGATTGTGCATTTTTTAACAATTTTCTGCCAATTAGCATATCGTAATTATTAGAAAATCTGTGCACATAAAATGGTTCGGTTTTTTTGAAAATACTATTTCTGGGTAACATAATCAAGTCGTTCAAGATAATAGGGCCATTTGATGTTAAAACTTCACATCTACTATTTTGAATGGGAAGACAAAATATATTCTCATTAATCATATTAATTGTGGATCCTGTGTCTAGAAGGCATTTGTAGGTGGAACCTTTGTATACTATTTTTATGTATTCGAGTTGTCCGGGGCTGTTGACCGAAAATTTTCGTTTAGTTCAGAATTATCTGGTTCGTTGTCATTTGTTGTTGGTATTTCCTCTTCTGTTGTCTCCGAATTGTCGTAGTTCTGTTCAGGGGGACACTGAATTGATTCTGGTGTATAGTGTAATTGGTAGGGATAAGGCTGGGGTTGAAAATATTCTGGGTAGCAGGGATAATAGCAGTTATAATTATAAGGATTTTCAGGTTGATAAGACGTTACTTGCTGGTATCTTAGCTCTTCTATGCTCATTTTAGACTGTCCACTGTCTGATGGTCTCTGTCTTTTTATTGGGTTATTGGTTTGTACGTTTCTGTTTTGAGGATATGTTGTGGGCATGTTAGTGTGGCTAGGTCCAAATCGGTTTTGGTCAAAAATATTTTGTCTGTTAAAAGCTGGGTTTGGTCTGGGTACTTGTGACATGGGTATGTTAGATTGTGGGTAAGTGGGTCTATTTTGATATTGAGGAACCGGGTTTGGGTTAAACCTGGGCATATGAGAATGTGCTTGGTGATAGGGTTGATAGACGTTATTATAGAATGGTTGGAAGGGTACAAAGGGTCTAATTTGGTTATTCAGTTGTCTATTTTGGGGGTTGGTTGTTATTTTGTTTGGAATTGAAGTTGGCTTTATATTATCTTTACTTGAGGTTGGTGCCTCATAAAGACCTTTTTCTTGTAATATATTTATTAGTGATCTTAGATTTGGAATATTACAGTTAACTATTCTGAGATAAATGTGGCTTGGAAGTTTTTGAATTAGATTTTCGATGCTGGTTTGTATTAATCTAGTATAGAGAATGGTTTCGTTAGTATTATTTTCTAGTTCTAATTTACTTATAAGTATCTGTCGTTTTCTTTCGGCTTCTTCGAGGAAATGTCGAATGTTACCTCGATATTGTATGTTCATGAATTCTTCCAGAAGTTGGTGGTTCGGTGCTTGGGGCTTGTAGTTATGTATAAGCTGAGTCCTGAGTTCGCTCCAGCTGCTGAGGTTGGTTACTCCGAGGGTGCGGATAACATCGCCACTGATGTTCCGTTCGATGTGTCCAAAGATTATTAACTTTTGTCTTTCATCTGTGGTCTGAAACAGAGCCAAGATGAAGTCGACGCGACTGATGAAAGTGTACAAAGTGTTAGGATCTCCGTTGAAAACCTCGATTGCGTGTATTTATCTTTCTACTTGAATCATGTTCGAGTCAGACAATTCAATTTGTGCTGGTGCTGCTACGGCCATCGTGGTTTGTTGGTTTGAATTTTGATTAGTGTTTATGTATTTGAAGTTGGTTTAAGTATTTACTTGTTGTAGTTAAGTTTATTTAGTTTTCACTTATTTTCGCTGTTATTATTACTGTTGTTATTATTTTTCGCTTATTTTTAGTTAAGTTTATTTGGTTTTCACTTAGTTTGATTATAATTTTATAAGTTGGTTTTAAAACTTAGTTGCCTTTGGACTTAATGTTTTTGTTTCGTATTTCACTTCCACTTTTATTAGGATAACCGAATTGGAATTAAAATCCAAGTTGAAGAGTTTTCACGAATTTATTTTGGGAAATGTTTCGAGCACTGGATTATAAAATTTAACTTATTTTCCACTCGAAGGTTCTTTTTTCGGATACTTGTTGTATCCTACCGACTGCGCCAGTAAAATTGTTTGTGTTTTCGAGTCGAATAAATGATCCGTATTTGAACTAAGATCAACGCCGAAATAAATAAAAAACTCTGATTGAACCGTTTTGTGTTTTTATTGATTGAATGTCGGCTTAAGACTAAAAATCAAATGTACATTGGGTTGAGGAGAAGCCTCGGTATTTTAACAATATTTGTATTTCGGGAGAGCCATGCTCTTGGATTCTTAAGATTAGAAAAAGATTCAAAGAGAGCAGTCAAATCTGCTTAGGTCAGGATTTAGGATGTTTACAAGAATGGCTAAGTGCGGCTGCGAAAGAATTATTTTTTTGGAATCGGATGCTGCGCAGCTGCGATACATTATGGAAATCACTTAAGTGCATTAATGTTTATAGTTCTATGAAAATAATTGAAGTGGCCGGTTTGGACCATTCAAATACGTCACTATATATACTAAGTACCTGTGATCAACAATTTAAAGAATGAGTTTACTTTGTAAAATTTTGACTGATGCACAAGGTTTGTGTACTTCCCTTCTTCTGAAGACCACAGCCAAATATATGATCACGGTCAATATTGATACTGGCGATGGGTTCGTCAATGGAGCAACCGGGACTCTTATACAGACAGATTTAGATTCATCCAACTCTCCCTGCATTCTATGGATGAAATTTTTTGAGGAAAGTGTTGGAGAAATTGCTCGCTCCAAACGCACTCACAATACTGAGTCTTCGTGGACCCCAATTCAGAAAATTATTAAAAATTTTCAATTTAAGAAAAAAGAGCAAGTTACGAGCGATCGTAAGCAATTTCCAGTTGTTCCTGCAGAAGTCATAACTATTCTCAAGAGCCAGGGGGCTACGTATAGCCAAGTGGTGGTCCACACTTCCCTCCCCATGCCTCGCGCTGCACTATATGTAGCCTGCAGCAGAGCCACAACTGCTAATAGCCTCTTCATAATCGGATCCTTTGTCGCCCCCAAGCCTCCCCAAAGCAACGACAAAGTGCAAGTTCAATTGCAGAAGTTGCGATCTGAAATTTTACTTCAGACAAATTATGATTATCTGTTCAACAGTTCGAATTTAGATATTTTATTTCATAACACTGAAAGCATTCATTGTCACATTGACGATATTCGGTCGGACAAATAAATGCTTCAGTCGTCCATTTTGTGTTTTGCTGAATCTTGGACTCTTCCGAATGAAAATTTTGATATTACAGAATTCAGCAACTTGCTTCGCTTAGATTCCCACGAAGCAGAGAGATCTAAAGGAGGTCTCATTATCTACTGCAAAAACGATATAGTTGAAAGGTTTTCAAATTGCTTCAGTGGTAGATACTCTTATAGGTCACTGGTATTTGTGTATACTGTATTTAAATACAACTCAACAAGTTTCCTAGTGTTATATAAAAGTAGAAGTTATCCTTTAACTAAGTTTAAATCTGAGTTGAGGATCTATTTTAACAGCATAGCCTTTTAGCTAATAATTGTATAATTTTAGGAAATTTTAATTTATGTTTAGGAAAATTAAGTGAGGGTAGGTCTATTTATAATAACTTACTTAGTAAAGACTTCAGATCATTGATGGATTTGAAAAAGCCCACAACTAATTGTGATTCTCACATTGATTTCAAATGTTTTTAAATCTATTTGGAAATGATATTTTAGCCAAAACTTTTGAAACAGTTTATAGTTTCCATAATGCTATTTCAGTTAGTGTTAAGAATAGTATATAAGAATTATGTATGAGTAAAGATTCGATTACTCATTGTATACAATTTTAAATTAATAATATCTATTTATAGTTAGAATATTGTTTAGTTTATTTATTGAAACTAAATAAATAAATTGTAAGCAATATTGGATTATTATTATATATTATAAATAAAAAAATGTATTAAATTTTTAATTAAATAAATTTTTAATTTGTTTTTAAAAAATAATACCAAATTTATACTGTTATGGTACTCTTTTCTAATAGAATATTGTTTCATTTATTTATTGATATTAAATAAATAAATTCTAAGCAATATTAGATTATTATATATTTTAAATAATTATAAATATTGAATTTTAAAATAAATAAAATAATTTTACTTATTTGTTTTTAACAAATAATACAAAATTTAAATTGTTGTGGTACTCTTTTATAATAGAATATTGTTTCATTTATTTATTGATACTAAATAAATAAATTGTAAGCATGTCTAAGGGTATTAAATAAGGGTAAATAAGGGTAATAAGGGTATACAAATAATACAAAATTTAAATTGTTGTGGTACTCTTTTATAATAGAATATTGTTTCATTTATTTTTTGATACTAAATAAATAAATTGTAAGCATGTACAGGGTATTTTGCAGTCGGGAAACTCGACTGCTCGTTTGTGTGTGAACTAGGTTTTGGGGTAATCGGAATCTGGGGTAAGATGGCATGATTTCTGTTTATTGTTATGGGTATTTGTATTGATTCTCTATTTGGATAAATGGTTTATAAAGGTGGTTTTAATTGATTATTTTGGTGTTACTGTTAATTATTTTGTTTATATCATATTTTTTTTACTCTTGTGGAGAAATAAATGTGATCTTGTACCAATTTTGGCTGCTGTATCCGCCTATTCATTTCCGGTTATTTCTGCGTTTCCTGAGTTTTGTTGGTATATTTCGTTGGGTGTTGTATCTTTTATATGTTTTGTAAGCTCTAGTATGACAGATTTTTTTTTGTGGAATCATAGCGGGGTTTTTTCTTTATATTTTTTATTTGGTATAAGGATGTTGAGTGCTGTTATTTGCTGATATTTTGTTGATTGATTGAGGATTGTTTAACGTACAGATGAGCTGGATGTGTTGGTTATTCTAGTCTGCCGATGTCCATTGAAATCTGGTTGTTAAATCGGAAGTCTAGCTTCTGCCAGCATGTTGGTGAGGGTGGTTCGAAAATCACCTAAGGAGAGTCGGATGGAGACGTGGTGGGGGGTGGATAGTTTCTTTTATGTTTTTTGTTTGTTTTTTTTATCATGAATACGGAGACCATAGTCTATTTTGGTCAATTCGATTGATTTTGTAATGATTATCAGTGAAGGGGTGTTGCATTTAGGCTTCTTAATATTAAGACATTTGAGGATGTTTAAGCTAAAGTTAAGTGATTTTATTTGTTTAGTGTCAAAGATTAAACCAAAAATTTTGAGTTGAGTTTGCAGGTGCATTGATACTGTTAATTACAATTTCTATGCTTGTAGAATTTTTTTTTTTGCATATGTGTAGGTGAGATGATTTTTCGGTTATAATTTTTGTTGAAATTGCACCATTGCTTATATAATTTCATATTATTTTTTCTAAAGTTTTGAATATGCAGGATAGAAGTAATTTTGGGCGGTAGCTTTTTAGTAGGTTTTTTGGTTTGTTCTGTTTGTTTATCCGGCTTAATATTGGCTATCATAGTTAAGTCACAGGTTTTTCCTATCTCTGTTTCTGTTGTTTGGATGTGGGTTTTTTTTCTAACTCCTGTAATGGTGTGAACTTTATCCCAGAGTTTCATTGTTGGGGTGGTAGGGTTAAAGTCTTTAGTAAACTTTTCTAATCCGGTTATTTTTCGCCCCGTTTGCTTTTATCTTGATTTAAGCGTTCGCTTTTTTATATTTAAGCATATTTTCTGAACTTAAAGATCTTCTAAGATTATTAAGGCATTTAAATTTTTCTATCTTTAAGGACTCTAGTTCTGCATTCCAACAATAGGTTGTTTTGCGATTAGTTTGGTTGGGGTTTGAGGTGGGAATTGTATTATTTGCACTTGCTGTAATGATTTTTAGGATATCTTCTGCTGTTTTGCTGTGTTGTTAGTAATGTGTATTTTGTTTGATTGCTTATTAATGTTAGCTTGTAATAACGACCAATTTTCTGAGTAACGATCGTATCTATGTGTTCAAAGAATTGAAAGTGTGTGTGTTTTTGGAAATAGCTGTATGAATATTAGAAAGTGATCGCTTCCGTGTAGCTCGTTGGATGTTGACCAGGATGAGTTTAGGTTTAGGGGTGGGGCGCATTTGGAGCTATCTACATTTGTAAATATGTTGTATGTGTGTAGTGTGTGTGGTTTTCGTTACTTAGTACTAAGATTGCTATTTTGGACAATATTTTCAATTTCATTTTTCCTTTGATTGTTTACGAAAGAGCCCCAAAGTTGGTGCTATGCGTTTAAATCACTTAGGATGAGTAGAGGCTTATTGAAACCGTTGACCAGATCATAAAATTCTTGTTAAACGCAATTATCTTTACTTAAGTTCTGTAATCTTTTATTTGTTGTTGTTTCACTTACTTTATATTCTTTCACTTATTCACTAACATAAAATATTTTATGGCCCGGATGGACACTGAAATGGTAGTTGCAATCCATAGATGGGCCAGTAGGTATTACCGACCTTCTGATTAAGACTGCTTCTTTAAAATATTTTAGAAGAGTTCTTGGAGACGTTTTTGTTGTTCCAGCAATGTTGTGTTGCTGGTCACCGCTCGGGCGCCAGTTTTTATTTTTGGATGTGTAGTTTTTCTATCGACCCAAAATTGGTGTTTTTATTTGGGATCTACGCTTACTGTGGGCCAGTTGGTGTGGCCTTTGCGAAGCTGGCCTAGGCGGCAGAGCTATTGGAAGAACTACTGGCGTAGGTGGCAGGGCTATTAGACAGGGCTATCCCTCTACGCTTATGTATGTTGATGATGTCAAGTTATGCTATTCCTTCTCGGAACATTTTTTGCACAGGAATCTGCAACTAGACTTTGATGAGCTCTATACGTGGTGCTCAAGCAATCTTCTATTCCTAAACTGCTCAAAATGCAAACTTATGCCATTTATTTGCAGTGTACCGCTTAGCGTCTCTTACTGTCTCGGAAATCATGTCCTTATCCGTGTTTCCACAATCAATGATCTTGGAGATCTTTTTTATCATAAACTAAAGTTTAATGACCACATTTCTGTGACAGTGAATAAAGCCAGAGGAATGTTAGCCTTTATTAAGCGGTGGTCTAAAGAATTTAACGATCCTTTCACCACCAAATCTCTATATATTATATCACCCAAGTTAGTCCTATCCTTAAATACTGCTCGTGCGTATTGAGTCCTCAATACTCCTCTCACCAAAATACCATTGAGTCGGTGCAAAAGCAGTTCATGTTATTTGCACTTAAAAACTTAAACTGGGATCCTGACAATCGTCTCCCACCGTACCGTTGCAGGCCTAAATTGTTGAAGTAACCTCCTCTGAAGGAGCACGAAACCTGTGCTGGGGTCATGTTTCTACATATGGTATGGATGATTCCAAATACCTTTTAAGCCAATTTTTTTTTTCCATCCCAAATAGCTTCATTATTTTGGTATTTATCATAGAGCTCAGTAAACTGTTGCTGCCGCACGCTGCTATGTCTTGCCACTCTTTACACTTACGTTTAATCTCATTCTCAAGTGAGTTCTTAATATCCTTCAAGCTATTGCATTCCACTTCGAACTTGTCCAGCTCACCTTGCATTTCAGACATCTTGAATTCTACTTCCTTTTCCATTTTTTCTTTATCCCCGCGCAGGTCTGCAGCGATTTTGATTTTCTTGTCCATTTTAGATCAGAGCTCCGAAATAATTTTGTTGCTTTTAAAGGTTTCAATTCCTCTTTTGCTTTCAATTTAACTTCCTGTAATTGCTGTCAAGTTCTTATTGGTCTTGATTAGGTTTAATTTAAGTTCGTTCACACTGATTTCTAGTGTAAGTTGAACGTTATCTTTTTCGATTGCTTCTGCTTTCAATTATTTTCATTAATTTCATTATGGAGTGATTGCACTTGTTTGTTTTTATCATTAAGCATAGTTTCGAATACTATACACTGTGATTTGTGGTAACTTACCTCAAGATTATGTTTCTCTAAGGTATCATTGTGTTCTTTTTCAAAGCTTTCGAGGCAAATGTTGAGCTCGTCATCGATGATCGGCACGGGAAAGCAATCCATTGAATTCAGTTTTCGGAAATCGACGCACATACGGTGTAAGCCATCTTTTTTCTTTACCAAAACAATACGGCTGGTAAAATTTGAAGTCGACGCCGAATAATGCCTGTGTCAAGCCATTCGTCGATCTGTTTTTTGACTGCTTCGGATTCAGCTGTGGAAAGGCGACTTGGCGACAGGTTAAACGGTGCAATTTCTCCATCGATTAACAATGTGCAGCAACACTGGAAATTCTTCAACTGACTGGTTCGGTTTGTAGTTGTTGATCATCGCACGCACCTCGTTCTCGAACTGTAACGGCAGATCTATATCAGGATTTGTATTTGCAACATTATAAATACTTATGTGATTCAGGTTTCCACAAGTTTTCTTCCTCAGCAGGGAAGAAAACTTGTTTTCAGCTCCCGACGACGTGAAGTTAAATTGGCTGATAAAGTCATACCGCAGCAGTGCATCATATTGAAGATCTCCATTAGCAACCACGACAAGTTTGTGGGATATTTTTTCTTCATCGAGAGCATTATACATTTGTATTCGGTTTTGATGCTTAGTCCATTCACACGTATTACAACGTATTACAGACTTGGCCCAGCGCGGCAATTTTTTTCATCTGCAAGACGTATTCATGGAAACTTTCCGCTTGTAGTCTTTCCTATTTGCCAGTTTCTCGTGTATTTCTGCACGTCTGCACCAATTTTCGTTTGAACTCAGTTAACAGCGCTGCTTTTAATTCTTCATACGAGTCTACCAGCTCCGATTTCACGAACAACTGTGCCGTCTTTGTCATTTTTGATATTGGTTGCGCATATTTTTGCCTCTCGTTTAGCCCATACGCATTAGCATTCAACTCGAAGTTCTCAAGCCAATTTTCGAACGGCACCGACTCCGTCAAAATCTGCCACAACCGTACCAAAGTTCCACTCCACTTTACATGTATAGCCAGAAGAAGTTCTGTTTAAGGTCGTATGTTCGAATATAATCATATATTTATTTACTGCCCTTTGTATTCGGTTTTTAGTCACTTTTCTAAGATTTACACATGTGCACCCCGCCTTGTATCGCCCAGGCGCTCATCTCGTAAGCGTAAATGCTATCACCTTTTTTCCTCCTTTTTCCTATAGTGTGCAACGTCAAACTTTCTGAGCTTTGAATTTTATCTGGCTTCGCGCTCTAACGCCAAAAGCTCTTCCAAAATCTCACTTTATGCATTTCCTAAGACCCCGTCCAAGTGGTCGGCCAATAAAACATTTTTAGAAATGGTAGTTACAGCCTCCAGACACCTTGCCCTTGCTGCGGAACTATACGCGGATAAATTTTCTCTCTTGTTGTTGCCACCTAAAGAATTTTCGTTGATACTACAATATTTATTTCGGGATCCTACTTGACCGCCAGAGGACCATCTACAATGGTGTACTTCTTTGATCCTAAACATTACTCCCGCTTCAAAAATCTTGCCCAAGAAGTTCGAGCTGCGGGACGGAAACGTATGTTATGTTATGGGGGAAGATTTTTCGGGAAGATTTTGCGGAGTAGAGATACGAAAGGTTGGCAGTCCAGAACCGACCCTTGATCTGTACACCACTTCCGTTCCAAGATTATTGTCCAAGGACCTCGAGCTGCGGAACGGAGGCGTATGTTATGGTTACGGTTATGGACCCAGAGGTGTCTTTCAGTGTCGGGAATTTGACGTCGAGTGAAGTTAATAAGGTATAGCACTACTTAACCTTGTCACCCCTGGCCCTGGACCATATCAGGAGCTTTCTGAATCACTGCATCGCCATCGCCGTGACACCGGATGTTTTGTTTACACTTTCGCGTCGTCCGAAACGTAGTCTAATGAATCTTACTTCAATCTTTTAAAATAGCAACAAGCTAATGTCACCTTGTATTTTATTTAATTTTGTGGCTATTAGATACTTTTACTGTAGTTTAACAAAGTATGATTTTTTGAAGTTCTTCAGGTTTTTTTTGAATTGGTCTAATTAAATTATGTTTTACAACAATACTCATTACTTTAAAGAAACTATATTTATACCTTAAAATACTGGAAAATAAAATAAAAATTTATACATTTTTTTTGCAGATTTACGCAAAACTTGTCAACTTTTCGTCGTGATATTGTGAACTTTCCGAAATCAGCTGATTATTTAACAGGTATGCAACAGGAATAAGCTTAACCGGAAACATCTTCGACAGCATAACGAATATATATTTTTGAACAGGATCAAATGCATAGTGCGCACAATTTATCTGCCAGTTTTCACGCAATATAGGCCCTCAGGTTAAAGTCTATTGACTCCATTTTTGTTAACACTGTCCAATTAAAAAATGGCCTAGTTTGTCTGTTTATGTAAATAAATATCGATATGGGATCCTTTGGGCATGTTTGTTATTCAAATATAAGCAACTTTTCTAATGCTCATGAAATTACCTTAATCTTAAGTTTGTCATTTTCAATTTATAAATTTATAACTTTACAACTAATGAAGCTTTTTTTATATTGAAAAAAATGAGTAAAAATAAAAAAAAAAATAACGTGGTTCAAAAAGACCTTAAAAAAATATATTTTTATTAAAAACAATGTCGGGTAGAACAACTTATCTTCTTACTAGGTCACTCAAGGTAAACCGCAAACCGGTTCCATCCGCGCTACGGACCAACATGCTCTAGACATGCTCGGACATACGAGGCTAAATCTTCACTGATTCTCTCAAATAGAAAACTTTGATTAACCTTTATTAAGATTTTTAGGCTGGAAGAATTGTTTAGTCGTGTGGGTAAGGAAAAGTTTTTGCGTATTTATGTGTGTGTAAAGTCTCTCGCAACGACGTTTTCTCTAGGAGCCAAAACCCTCCTGTTGGGGAGCAACCCACCCTTTTGTAAGTTTACCTTTTGATTTTGTATTTATTTTAATTTATATGCAGTTAAGCTTAATTCTCGTGTGTCTAAAGATCTCCGTACAGCTTGCACCGAAACGCATGATATTGGAGCTTACCATTACAGGATTACGATACTTATAATCCCTCCACTTGGGAATTATCTTTTCAAACCCTGTGCTTTCGCAGAGCTAAGCAACTAAAGTGCGCATGCACACTAGAGAATATTTTTTTTGGGTATTCGCTAAATCTCGCATTCATATAAATGTAAACATATCCAACTTATATTGGCGAACCAATGGGAACAACTTGGCACTTGAGAGGAAATCTATAGAATTTCCAATTGTATAAAGCCTCACCCCAAACATATTCGTCATGCGAATTGTGATTTCATAATGGGGCTGCTGCAAAGCCACTGTCAGCCGAGTACAACGTTGCGGCTCCGTTTGCTAAGGTAAATCGGTCAATTGTTGCGCTGGACGCACGCTTAGCGCAACTTCAGGACAATTGTCTACGTTTTTTCCAGCTATCAACTACAGGTTTCCGATTGAACCTGATTGGGGAAATCCTGACTTAGCTACGCACTGGAAGTGATGAAACTAGAAGCTAGTGTCAAAAGTTTTGGCACTTAACATTGACTTCGGTCACTCAATGTTTCTTGATTATTTGATGACACTTTTCAGCGTCATAGGGGGAACTTAATCGCCATGCGCAAGCTAGCCGATTGGGGTGTCAGGCCGGTATTACTCGAGGACTCGCTCACTTTAACTACAATGTAGACTCCCGAGAGCACAACGCAGATTTGGATATTCTCATTGACAAGCTCTTTGCTAGCTCACTCTATTGACCATGGAAGCATGGAACATTCTTAGATTGCGAATTTATACACTGGAGAGAGATGAGACTTTGGTAGGAACGACCCATTTGCAAATAATACAATCTTTGGTTGGGTCCTACAGGTCCTTGCAATACATGTAAGATGAAAGATATGAAAAGAGTTGCCAGCCCTGGCACTTCAGAGGAGTTGCCAGCCCTGGCTCTGGAGAAGAGTGGGCAGCCCTGGCACGAAGCAGTCATCGATCGGCAGTCGTTGTTGCGCAGTCGTCAGTTGTCAGTCGAGAGCAGTCCAGCCGCGGTCGTTAAATTAGTCGTATTGTATCATTAACCATAGAACGTACATTTAATACAAATAAACATTATTATAATAATCAATCTTACATTTGGGGGCTCGTGCGGTTCAATATATGTTAGTGAAAGAAGAGTCGTAGTTCTATTAGTTGCAGTGCACGTGGTGTGAACAATGAAAAAGTAGAAAAGTCGTCAAAAAACTGTTTGCACAAAAGGGTTATGTGTTATAGATTGTTTAAAGTTGTTAAACAGTTATAAAGTTGAGAAGCAGTAAAGTTACAGTTACAACAGATAACTCCTTGCCAAAAAAAAAAAAAAAAAAAAAACAATCGAAAAGTTGTGTTCTCGAAGTTTCTATTTTACAAGCGTTGTGAAATTAATCTTTTATATATTAAAGTTGAACAGGGAAAACAAGAAAAAGCGCGAAAGAGACAAAAAGCCGAGTGTGTACAAAGTAAAAGCCCGCGTATATGAGCACAAGTAACGAGTAACGAGAGCGTCGACGCAGTTCTAGAAAAATCAGAGTGTGGAAAAGAAGGACCAATAATGTCACGGGATGAAAGCTGTTTAAATAAGACTTTATTTGCGACTGACTAATACATAAATGATGCGCAACTCGTGACGCGCTTAAGAGAATAAAACAAAAGAGAAAGACCAATTAGATCTAGTTACATTCAATATAAGACATTCGCTTTGCACACGTAATTGAGATTTCAACACTCCTTCTCAAAGAGACATGTCTTTACAAGTTAACTTAAATATCCATTTTTCTTTTAAACATAATTTTCAATTCAATTCAAACATAACTGTTTAACAAAAAACTGTGTGCTTGATCTTATTTAAGTTTTTTGTTAAAATATCAGAAATCATATTTTTTTTGTTTCTAATATCAATAACATTTTCCTTATATAATTGTCGTACAAAATGATACTTAATATCAATATGTTTGCTTCGTGCATGGAACTTGAAGTCTTTTGCCAGACATTGTGCGCTTTGATTATCACTGTAGATAACCATCTTTGGAACCAGTCCTATTCTTATCTCCTTCACCAGCTTTTTAAGGTAAACTGCCTCTTTTGCTGCTGTTGAAAGCGCCACATACTACGCTTCAGTTGAACTAAGTGCCACAATGGTCTGCTTTTTGGACTCCCATGCAATTGCCGCACCAGCCATGATGAATGTCCAACCAGTAAAAGATTTGCGATTTGTGCTATCGCGAGTCCAGTCTGCATCAACGAAACAATGAACATGCACACCTGTACGTTTGTAACATAGCTTCATGTCAGCTGTGCCCTTAAGGTACCTCAAGACGCGCTTTGCAGCCACTATGTGCTCCTTGTGAGGATCAGCATTTCTTTGTGCCAATTTAGCCACACTATGCATGATATCTGGTCTTGTCGTCATAGCTTGCATCCTCGCATTTAACTTGAAAGCCCGCCTCCAGAGGAATCGCGTTGGGTTTGCAGTCTGCCATACCATAGTCTTTTAGTAGACCAGCAATAAATTGTTTATGGCCTATAGTAACACTGCCAGTTTCGCCACTCCTCTCTATCTCCATGCCTAGGAAATGCTTCAGGTCCCCGCCATCGAAAACATCAAACTCATCTGATATTTGCTTCTTGATGCTAATGAGGTCATCTTTTCTGGAACAAGCAAGAATTAAATCATCAACATATACCACAATAATGTTTAGGTTTTCCCCAATTTTTTTCGTGTATATGCAAGGCTCGCTGGGACAGGAAATGAATCCAATTTTGTTAAGAACTTCATCTAGCCTCCAGATCCACTCGCGTCCACTCTGCTTTAGACCGTATAAGGACTTATGCAATCGCAGGACTCGATCTGGGTGTTTTGCGTCTAAAAAACCTTCAGGTTGTCTCATGTAGACCTCATCTTTCAGTTCACTGTTTAGGTACGCTGCTGACACGTCCATTTGGTGCATAATCATGCCATGCTCGACAGCCAATGCAATCACTAACCTTATTGACGAGTAACGTGCCACCGGGGAAAATGTTTCCAGGTAATTCACCCCATACTGCTGTCCGCAACCTTTGGCTACTAACCTCGATTTGAGTCGATCAACTTTACCATATTTGTCGCGTTTAATGGTAAACACCCACTTGCACCCGATTGCTTTCTGCTCTTCAGGAAGGTCAACCAAGCTCCAAGTGTTTGTAGCTCGCAAGTGATCAAACTCCTTCTGCATCGAGATTCTCCATTCATCAGAATGTTCTCCAGTCAATGCCTCACGCACGTTTGTTGGTGCCACCATATTATTTCCGGCTATAACATTTAGCATATTGTACTCTTTTCGTGGACGGCCCACTAATCCTGTTCGGACTATCTTGGGGCGACCTGGGCCCCTCTTCTGCGATGTTTTTTGTTCTGTCCCAGACTCTTCGTCGTCATCACTGCCTTGAACATCCAACGACTGTTCATTGTTGTCAATATGATCTTCTCGGTGTCCAGCAGACTCATCCAATTCAATGATTACTTCTCCTGGAACTGATGCTCTATCATCCTCTATAAACACAACATCTCGGGCTATCACAATGCTTTGTTTTTCCGGGTTGTATAAACGATAAGCCTTAGAAGTTTGAGAATAGCCTACTAATATGTGCTCTTCTCCCTTTGGACGAAACTTCTTGCTATGTGTTTTGTTCAATACGATCGCTTTGCAACCAAACACACGTAGCCTACTAATATGTGCTCTTCTCCCTTTGGACGAAACTTCTTGCTATGTGTTTTGTTCAATACGATCGCTTTGCAACCAAACACACGTAGATGGGATACACTTGGCTTCTTTCCAAACCAGGCTTCAAATGGTATTATATTAGCTAGTGTCGACGTCTCTGCTCTGTTTTGCAGGTATTCCGCTGTCATTATAGCCTCTCCCCAAAAACTCTCACCCACTCCAGCATGAGTTAACATACTGCGAGCCATTTCCAGGAGGGTTCTGTTAGCACGTTCTGCAATTCCGTTTTGTTGAGGAGTATAGGGGACTGTTAGCTGTCTTTGTATGCCTTGACTCACCAGGTATTCTTCAAACCTTCGCGAAACATATTCTCGACCGTTGTCACTACGGATCCTTTTTATTTTCTTTCCTGTTTGCTTCTTGACCAACGATTGAAACTCTTTAAATTTTTCAAAAACCGCATCTTTAGTGTTTAACATGTATACTGACATGTATCGTGTTTTGTCATCGATGAAAGTTGCAAAGAATCGTGCACCTCCGTTTGATTTTGTGTTCATTGGACCACATACGTCCGTGTGTAAGTTAACTAAACTAACCGGACCGATCATCCGTTCATAAGCACCGGTCAAATTGCTGACCAAGCATTTGACCGGAAGCTCATACATAGCCGGCAAAGCTCTGCATTTTGGCAGGGGGCGCTTTATGAAGCTTTTCCTTTGTTAGCTTTTAAGCAGTTCGTCTTGAATACTGATTCAATAAAGAGCACTAGCTTCTATACCGAAACTCCGGCAATCCGCCGTCACATCTTTTTAATATCACGCTATCTGAGTCTCTAGGCCAGAAGCCAATAGGAAGACAGACATCTTCCCAACATATTCATCATAAATCTTCAAGTGAATTCACAACCCCCGCTTCCGTACAAGGGACGCCCTATAGATCATCAGCAATATGCCGGCAATATACCAGTAACTGCGGCGAGGGATCCCTGCAGCACCTGAACTATTATTAATTGGCACCCAACTACAGGAAACCGAATCCACAAAACTACACACAAATTATGTAAGTGAGCTTCTGTTCCCACACAAACTTCAAACTGCATTTAGAGCTCTAAAATATTTAAATATATTTGCGGTTTTAATAAAATAACAAAAAATCTGCATTTCCATAACCATGCGAGCATCCCTATGTTTTGTGAATTAAATTTACATATTATTGTTACAAAATTCAATTATTGAACTTTAAATTTTCATTGACCGTGCGGGATATATTTTTCCACCGTAGTGTATTACTTGAACACTATCGCAAAGATTAATTGACTTTGCAATTTATATTTTATTGTGTGCATTTCGTTCCACTTTTATGCATCATCGGGTCACTGTCGTTTCATTTAAACTTGAATTCGCTGCGTTAACTTCACAGCCGTCTCCAACAATGTTGTTGTTACCCCACTCTACTTTGCTACCCGATACCGGCGCATGCATTGCTGTGGCAATTTTGTTGCCTTTTATATATCTCTTTGTCTTTGCTGTTACGTTTTTTTGTCATTTATATATTTTTTTGGCTCAGCGGATGCCCGTTCCCCGCGAGCCCCTTACCTTGTCGTTGCTGGACGTAGCAACGGTTCCGCTCCACGAGCCCTCGGCCAATGTTATTAGAACGCCGACTCAGCCCCCGCGACCCCTCGCCGTACTAGTGTACCCTATGGACAAGTCGACTTGAGTATTTGTATACTCAATACCTCATGAGCAAGTCATTCCGGCAGTATAGGGATTCGAGACAATACGCCAGCGATTCAGAGTCCGAAGGGCCGACAACAAATTCTGCACTGAGAAGTGCTTATGTTAATACACCCACAACCAATAAAATGTCTTTCGATGCAGAACAAATAAGAAGCGTTATTCAGGCGCTGCAAGAACAAGCTACAGAAAGCCGTCGCAAAAAAGCAGAACTACGCCAAACTATTGAAGAGCTGTCCAACCGATTCACGGCGGTACAATTTAACCCCGTCCAGGTAGCAGCGCCTCCGATTAGGGTTTACCAACCGGTAGATATCACCGGACAAGTCCGTTGCGATGAAACATTGGACGCCGTGAAATGTCTTCCCGACTTTATGGGGACACAGGAGACATACGTCTCCTGGCGGCAGGCGGCGAAAGCCGCTTCTCATATGTTCAGAAACTATGAGAATAGTTCGCGACACTATCAGGCTGTAGTTATTATTAGGAGAAAAGTTAAAGGCCCTGCTGATGCAGTTCTGTCATCCTTCGGAACTGTGCTAAATTTCGATGCGATTATAAATCGCCTCGATTTTACATACAGCGACAAACGCCCGATACACGTTATCGAGTAGAAGCTAGGCACCCTCAGACAGAGAAGTCGCTCCTTCAGTATTATGACGAGGTTGAGAAAAAACTCACCTTGCTCACCAACAAGGCAACCATGTCCTATGAAGCGTCAGCAGTAACGGTGCTGTGCGAAAAGTTCCAGGATGACGCTTTGCGAGTTTTCATCTCGGGACTCAGGCGCAACCTCACGGACGTGCTATTCGCGGCAAAGCCGAAAGACATACCGTCAGCGCTCGCCCTGGCACAAGAGGTGGAGTCCAATCACGAGCGGTACACCTTCGCAACTTCGTTTGCAAGAAGCCAAGAAGATAGGGACCATAAACAATATCCCAAAGTGCAGGAGCGCCAGCGGGCCCCTCCACAAGCCAACTCGCAGGGAAGTGCCGGCAAGAACCCGCACTTTACTAAACAGCACAGAGCACAGATACACTCTGCTCCACGTAGCGACCGGATGGCTCGAGGGAACACACCGGAACCTATGGACGTTGACCCGTCGTTGTCCAGAATGCGACAATCTCACGCCCCGGCCTACACGAAATCGAAGCCGGCAACGTCTGGCCGCTCGGTCCCGCCTAAAAGGCAAATGGTCAGCCATGTTGTCCAGGCCTCAGGCAACTCGGACACGGCTTATGCCACCGCAGCCTCCAGTGCAGCGAATAAAGTCGACGATGATTCCATACTAGAGTATGACTCTGATGCCATGAATTTTTTAGGGGAAAATCCCTGCTACCCGTCATCAGACGAAGAGTAGCGGGGATCGACATGAAACTGTTGGTTGACACGGGCTGACAAAGGGTCAGCCATGTTGGCCAGGCCTCAGGCAACTCGGACACGGCTTATGCCACCGCAGCCTCCAGTGCAGCGAATAAAGTCGACGATGATTCCATACTAGAGTATGACTCTGATGCCATTAATTTTTTAGGCGAAAATCCCTGCTACCCGTCATCAGACGAAGAGTAGCGGGGATCGACATGAAACTGTTGGTTGACACGGGCGCGTCAAAAAATTTCATCCGACCATTTAAGGGGTTGAAAGGCGTCTGCCCGGTGGAGTCCCCATTTGCAATCTATTCGATTCATGGTGTGACTACAATCACTAAAATGTAAAATGTTTTGTGTCCATTTTTAACCTTAAAGCTACATTTTTTTACTACCAGATTTGACCTCCTTCGACGCGATCGTTGGCCTAGACCTGTTAAAACAGGCTGTCGCTTTACCTAGCTTCCGGCCAGCTCAAATGGGGCTCCGAAGCAGAGAAAATTGATTTTCACACTTGCCCCGATGTCAATTGTACCAAAGTAGATTGCTCGGACGCACCGCCCTTAGTTAAGGGCATTTTTTTTTTAAATGCTCGGGAATAGGAAAAAAGCTTTTGCTGATCCTAATGAGGCTCTTCCTTACAATACGTCGGTGGTAGCCACCATCCGGACGATTGACGAGGAGCCCATTTATGCCATTTATTATTATACCCATACCCCATGGGAGCGGCTGACTTCATCAACGGCGAAATTCAGGAAATGCTTAAGAATGGCATAATCCAAAAGTCGAAGTCCCCCTACAATAACCCAATATGGGTCGTAGACAAAAAGGGCACCGACGAAGCGGGCAACAAAAAAATGCGTTTGTTACTGGACTTCTGCAAACTAAATGAAAGAACGGTACCAGATAGATACCCCATGCCAAATATCTCAATGATATTGGGGAATCTCGGAAAGGTCAAATACTTCACGACACTCGATCTTAAGTCTGGCTACCACCAAATCACGCTCGCTGAACGCGACCGTGAGAAGACATCATTCTCAGTGAACGGAGGGAAGTATGAGTTCCGAAGACTACCGTTCGGACTCAGGAATGCTGCAAGCATCTTCCAGAGAACAATTTACGATATTCTGCGATCGGCAAGTTCTGCTACGTTTACGTCGATGACGTCATCATCTTTTCAGAAGATAAAAATGCCCATGTTAAGCATGTAGATTGGGTTCTGAAAAGCCTATACGATGCTAACATGAGAATATCGGCAGAAAAGTCCCGTTTTTTTAAGAAAAGCGTGAGCTTCCTAGGGTTCATCGTCACCAACAATGGTGCGGCGACTGACCCAGAAAAGGTTAGGGCCATAAAAGAATTTCCAGAACCCAAAAGCGTATTTGAGGTAAGGTCATTATCGGTGCTTCATCAAAGATTTCGCATCAATAGCGAGGCCCATTTTAGACATACTGAAGGGCGAAAACGGAAGTGTTAGCCGACACAGGTCCAGGGGTATCCAGGTACAATTTTCCGAAGCGCAGCAACGTGCCTTCGAGAAACTGCGCAATATCCTGGCATCTGAAGATGTCATCCTTAGATACCCTGACTATAAAAAAGCGTTTGATATAACGACAGATGCTTGGCCTACGGCATTGGCGCAGTGCTGTCCCAGGAGGGACGTCCGATTACAATGATCTCTAGGACATTGAGCGACAGAGAGGTTAACTATGCTACCAACGAAAAGGAGCTGTTAGCCATAGTCTGAGCACTAGCCAAGTTGCGGCACTACCTGTATGCGGTCAAAGAAATAAACATTTTTACCGACCACCAACCCTTGACATTTGCGGTATCGCAATCCAATCCGAACGCCAAGATCAAGAGGTGGAAAGCACGCATCGATGAGTGCGGCGCCCGAATGTTTCACAAGCCCGGAAAAGATAACCTCGTGACGGATGCACTCTCCAGGCAACAACTCAATGTTGTTGGAGATCAAGAACCACAATCGTGCGCGGCCACGGTCCACAGCGAACTTTCGCTCACACACACAATCGAGTCAACGGACAAGCCCGTGAATTGCTTCCATAACCAGATAATTTTAGAAGAGGCGCGCTCCCTTGGAAACGCACTATTATCTTATTTGGGAATAAGAAACGTCACTCGATCAATTTCTCGTGCAAACAAACTTTGCTAGAGGAACTTAGCAACACCGTTATCCCTAATGGTGTAAACGCCTTCCACTGTGATCTTCACACGCTGGCGCTAATCCAGGACGACGTGGTTCGGCAATTTCCAGCCACAAAATTCTGGTATTGCAAAAAAAGGGTCACCGACATTTTCGCGGTCGAGGAGAGAAAAGAGATCCTCACCGCTGAGCACAACAGAGCTCACAGGTCGGCCCAAGAGAACGTGAAACATGTACTCTCCGAGTACGCGTGGAACGCTTCCACAGCACGATGGCTGAACTTGCTAGATGCCTGAAAATCGACAAAGGCATAAGTGACACAGTGGAGTTGATTTTGCTGGCTACTGCCAGGTATAACAAGTCCATCCACTCTGTCATTGACAAAACACCGGCCGAGGTCATGCGGGCAAGTCCAGACAATCCACAATATGATGTCCAGGAAAAAATTAAAAATGCCCAAAATACGATCAGGAACCGAGAAAACGCTACTCGGCGGAACAGAGTGTTCCAGGTCGGCGATAAAGTCCTAGTAAAGTCAAACAGACGACTAGGCAACAAACTCACTCCTTTATGTGAGGAGAGGACCATCGAGGCGGACTTAGGGGCTACAGTCCTAATTAAAGGGAGGGTGGTCCACAAAGACAACCTCAAGTAACCCGAGCAGGACCCCAGTTGCGGTTCCCTTGGAGCTTTTTTACATTTTTATTCATAGCCACGCGGCATCATTTTTAATTTTATTATTTATAGCCAGTTGACATAGGTTTTCATTATTTTTCATTATAGCCACTTGGCATAATCTTTTTTTATATTCTATATTTTTCATTATTCATAGCCCCTCGGCATAATTTTTTAACATTTTTTAGTATAATTTAGTTTACATTTTACGAGCCCTGCCCACTATTAATTCGCACGGTCAATGTTTTTACGCATATGCAATGTTTAGCACACAATAATAGTGGTCAAGTGTTTGTAAAAAATAATAAGAATAGTGTATGTAAATAAATGCTGTTGTTGTTGTACGTTAAATAACAAAAAAATTGTTTTTTTCTTTCATACAGAGAATACAATTATCTTTCAGAAAAATATATGTTTGTATGTGTTATCTGCATTATCTTCACATATATTGTGTGCTAAACATTGCATATGCGTAAAAACATTGGCCGTGCAAATTAATAGTGGGCAGGGCTCGTATATTTACCATAGTTGGTGGTGGGCAACTCCAGTCCGAATATTTATTTATCAGTCACACACGTTACAGGTCGTTTCCACCGCTTTTGCTCTGTCTTCTGGCCGTGACATCGGCCCATATCACTGACTATTCCCAAGCGAATTATATTCCCGTCAAAGTCTTACAATCTCCTAACATATTGCATTTCATAATAAAGTTCCCCAAGATTTAGATAGCCTGCAACAAGATCGCCATTCTTCCAGTGGCACACCACGATACGGTGTTAAGGTTAGAGGATAATGTGGTGGCGGAGTGTAACGGAGAAGTCCGCGCCGTCAAGAACTGCTCCACATCACCCGGGGCAACGTTCTGTCAATTATCTTCGGTGAGCTCGTGCGCCCAAGAACTCCACGCTGGGGTCGTGGCGCATTGCGATACACATCAGAGCGGTCTTCATTCGATCACCTATGTCGACGAAGGAATTATCGTCATCAATGATAGACCAGCACTTGTGCGTGTGGATAATGGAACGAACATCCGCATTAAAGGCACGCACCTGATAACATTTACTGAGAGTGCTATGGTTAATGAGACCGTCTTTATAAACCACGACATGGTCCAGAGAAGGGCACCGGGAGTAGCTAACTCTCCTGTCCTGAATATCTCGATGAAACACGAGATCCTGAGCCTCCCAAATCTTCACCGCCTGAGTGAACGCAATCTGGAGCAAATCAGGAAATTCGAAGAAGACGTCGACGGATACCGACTAAGCCAGATAGCGCTAATTGTAGGAGCAATTTTCTGCGCTCTTATCTGTGTCGGCCTAACTTGTCAGCGAGCCACAAGGGCTAAAAAAATCCGCAGCCCAGTTAAAGGAAGTTATCGCCCAAATAGGGTCAGCCGAGGGCGGCCTCAATCTTGAAGAGAGAGTAGTTAACTAAATTAACCGGACCGATCGTCCGTTCATAAGCACCGGTCAAATTGCTGACCAAGCATTTGACCGGAAGCTCATACATAGCCGGCAAAGCTCTGCATTTTGGCAGGGGGCGCTTTATGAAGCTTTTCCTTTGTTAGCTTTTAAGCAGTTCGTCTTGAATACTGATTCAATAAAGAGCACTAGCTTCTATACCGAAACTCCGGCGATCCGCCGTCACATCTTTTTAATATCACGCTATCTGAGTCTCTAGGCCAGAAGCCAATAGGAAGACAGACATCTTCCCAACATAATCATCATAAATCTTCAAGTGAATTCACAACCCCCGCTTTCGTACGAGGGACACCTGGAGATCATCTGCCAACCGGCAATATACCAGTGACTGCGGCGAGTGATCCCCCCTGCAGCACCTGAACTATTATTAATTTGTATAAATCCTAACACTTCACTCTCGCGGCTTTCTGACGCGTTTGGAAACTGTTTTACACAAATTTTGCACTTGGCACACGTTTCGCATACGAAACCGTTCAAATCACACGAATTTATTTTCAAACCATACACCATGTCTTTGTTAATCATTTTCTGCATACTATTCAAGTTCAAATGTCCAAACCGATTATGCCACTTAATCATTTCATACTGTTCTCCATTAATTGCGAACACTCTTTCTGATTTATTTTCAAATAAGAACAATTCATTTTTGCGTTTAGCAACTAGTAAAGTGTCTTTGTCAGT